>WBMY01013481.1:1355595-1388354 GCA_013397315.1 Donacobius atricapilla | reverse complement strand
TGGGGGGTAGAGTAAGCTCCAGCTTCCAGCTCCATGTTTCAGGCCATCCTCAGTCCGTCAGCCTCAATTAAAGCAGAAGGGTTTGAGGAGGTTGTGAGAAAGAACTCACCACATACCTTGCAAGGAGAAGAGGGACAGGAAGAATCCCAGCACCCAGATACTGTGCAGCCAGTAGGTCCTCATGCTTCTCTCTCACTTGCTCCACTTCCTCTGCCTTTTTCTCCGTCTCTTCGCTTCTGCCTCTCTCTCTCTCAATTTATCTTTTTTTTTTTTNTTTGTTTGTTTTTTCCCTCTGCGCTCCTCTCAAAGAAAATGGAATTCGTGTCTCCCTTCAGTCCCTCTGGGCTCTGCTTTGCCAGCTCTGACAATCCAGTCGCAGCGCAAGCTGACCCTCGGTGGCCAGATTCCCAAATAACCTCTCACTCTCCCCTTCAAGTGCTGGAGAAAGGGGGGGCAGGTTGGATGCTCCACCGTAGCCTGGGCTGGCTGTAAACACAGAGAATCTCTCTGTCTCTCTCCTGCAGCTCCAACTAAATGCGACTGTACTTAAACAAGCAATGCCTTATAGGACAGCGCTCAGAGCAGAACAGATCCCACCTCTGCCACCTAGTGTTGCAAGCCAGCTCATTTATTTCATTTTTATATATATAAATATATATACATTATGCTATAGAAATATGCTTCTCTCATTCCTCTCCAAATGTATCTCTTGGATCACAGTCTGTGAGCCATTCCAGGCTCAAGGAGTCCCTGAGGTTCCAGCTCCAGCGCACACAGGGAGGCTATTCAGCGAAGGAATATTCCTCACCGCCACAACAAGAGGCACGGCAGGGCAGGTTTGGTTTCTCAGCAGAGTTCTGCTTGACAAATTCTGAAGCAAGGGTCTCTCTGATGCTGGTGTCACTGCCGGGCAGTACACAGGGGCCAGAGGGAGATTCAGATGCACTGACTGTAATTACAGGGCTGCCAAGGCCTCCAGGAAAAAATAGCAAGCATCAACTGGCATTAATCTTTGCTGGATCTCCTGTGACTTCCATGCAATTTCAGAGGGACCAGAAAGAATCCTTCTGTAAGGGAAATCCAGCTTGAAAAGCAACCATTTGCTCAAAGAAGGCTTCCCCCACTACCCTTCTCCTTTCAAATAAAGGTTCCTCCTGCCATACATAGCACAAACTTTTTTTCTCAAGGAGTAATTGACTCCTGTAGCTCTATTTCCCCCTAAAATCATTGCCTCCATTTAGAGGAACACCTGTAAGGACGTACTGCTTAACATTCGGGCAGGACTTTTCATCAGTCACTCTCCAGGCATTTCACAAAGGTTGCCCTTTCTCAGCTGGGGATGTGGAGGCAGCGTGAGTGCACAAATTCTGAGGCCAGTCCCTGGGACACAGTGTGACAGCTCAGCTGGACTGCCCACCCAGCCCTGTGGCCCCTCTTCAGGCCACATTGTGCCCTTCATTGTGGCCACCAGGCAGCCTGTGAGGGTGCCAAAACTAAAGGACACCAATCTTCAATTTATGCACTGAGCATGCGGGTGAGCCAAGATGAGTGTCCACAGTGTAGGAAAGGTCTGTAGGATTCTCATCAGTAATGAAGCTGTTCTAGAAGTGTTTCTTATTAGACTGCTGTAGAGCAAGCTCTTCTGTGAATGGAGTGCACCAAGCCTGCCTCCCCGTGGGTTCCTGTCTGCTGTCTCAAAAATCCCCTGGCTCTAATAAAAGCCAGAACCCATCGTGTCCCCTGTGACATCTCCTGTAGGAAGAGGAATCCATGCTATGGCTAGTCTTGCTCCCTAGTGGACCAAAATGAAAGACAAAATGCAAGACACCACTTGCCTTAGCCTGGTTGGCTACTGCCATGTACCACGTACATAATTCTTGAGTTTTCCACTATGGTAAGGGAATGGAACATTACCTAATCACCAGCTTTTAAAAGACATACAGGAATAAGTAACTTTTTAGCCTTCCGCCCTCTTTTAAATGTGGTTGAAATTGGTTGCACTGAGAAGTTATTAGGAGGAAGAACATATGGACAAACAGATAGATACACATGTACTATCAGCTAGGCTTCACTTCCCAAGGAAATCAAACTAAAAATATTAGAGTGGACTACAGTCAACTGACTCTAGTCAAGGAGGACCATGCTTCTTTTTTTGTGGTTTCCATTTCAGATGGTTTTCATGCTCTGATACTGTATGGGATCTGCATGGCAAGGTTTTGATAGGGGGGCGCTTCTGTGAGAAGCTGCCAGAAGTTTCCTCTGTGTCTGACAGGGCCAAGGCCAGGCAGCTGCAAGACAAACCCACTGCAGGCCAAGTCTGAGTGCACCATCAGCACGGGTAGTAACAGCTCTGGGATGGTGTGTTGAAGAAGGGGATGGAAGCTGTGCAACAGCAGCCAGGAAAGAGGAGTGAGAATATGTGAGAGAAATAGCCCTGCAGACACCAAAGTTGGTGGAGAAAAGCATGGACGAAGTGCTATATACACTGGAGCAGAGATTCCCCTGAAGCCTGGGATGAAGACCATGGAGGTTCAGGATAGATCAGTGATCCGCACTCAGCCCATGGAGGACCCCATACTAGAACAGGTGGATGTCTGAAGGAGGCTGTGACCCCATGGGAAGCCCACACTGGAGCAGTCCTGGCAGGACCTGTGGACCCTGGAGAGAGGAGCCCATGCTGAAGCAGGTTTGCTGGCAGGACTTGAGACCCTGTGGGGAACCACACTGGAGCAGTTCATGAAGAACTGAGGCCTGTGGGAAGGACTCATGTTGGAGAAGTTCATGGAGGCTGTCGGGACCCCACCCTGGATCAGAAGAGCGTGAGGATTCTCCCTGTGAGGTGGGAGGAGCGGCAGACACAGCTGTGATGAAGCAATCATAGGCCCCGTTCCCTGTTCCCCTGCACCACTGCAACAGAGGAGGGAGAGAAAATGAGGAATGAAGTTAGGTCCAAGGGGAAGGGAGGAGTGTGGGAAAGATATTTTAAGAATTGGGTTTACTTTTCATTATCCTGCTTTGATTTCATTGGTAACAAATTAAATTAATTTTTCTGAAGTTGGATCTGTTTTGCCTCTAACTGTACTTGGGGGGTGATCTCCCCTGTCCCGATTTTGACCCACAAGCTTTTTTGCTGTATTTTTTATCCCCCTTTCCAGCTGAGGAGGGGTGATGGAGCAACTTTGGTGAGCACCTGGAGGCCAGCCAGCATCAAAGCACCACAGATACCAAGAGAGCGTGGTCTGAAAGAGACCACAGTCAAAAATAAGCTTGGCACTCAAGATATATTTGGAACTTAGCATGCCTAAATCAAGGGGTGACAATCAGTTTGTAGGCTTGGAGTGGGAGTTTTGGGGGGTTTTTGCAGAAATCCTCACAAACATCTAGCTCAGGTTCAGGGACCAGCTGGCCAGCACCTTAATACTACACCAGCTCTATACATTTCTGACACATGACTGTTCATGTGCTCAACATTCCTTTTTTCATTTGTCCTGCACCTTTGTGATCCATTACCTCAGTGCTCACCATCTACATCTGATATAATATACAGCATTATATGCATTTGTACTATTTCACAAATTTCCTCAGCTCCCATACATGGCTACAAAATTCACCTGCTACCTATCCCAACTTCCCAGCTACCCACAGCCACATGCATAACCTCACCTCCCACCTGCCCTACACATAATCCTATAGAGTTCCACAGCCTTCCCAATTAAAACAGGTGATTATGCAACCATTCAAAGTCTATTTTATCTACAGATTCCATGGATGATCCCATAATATGCAGCTCTCAAGCACTTGACCATCTCAGACTTTGGACAGGAATATGTAATGACCTGAAAAAAAAAATCTAAATCAACCTTCCTTCCGTCTAAATTATTTCCCATGTCCTATCGCAACTAGCCCTGCTAAAAATTCGTCCCTATCCTACTTATAGGCCCCCTTTAAGTACTGAAATGCCACAACATTTATTATAACACTTACGATAGCAATTTATATTGATTCCAGTAATTAATAATATAGCCTAGTAATTATTCTTGTGTTAATTATTAATCAATATTATATGTATTATAATAATTAACATTATTTTTTGTGGTAAGTAATAATAAATAATAGCAGAACTGTATTTCTGCTCCATAAATTCCATAGGGATGTGTGTGAGATGATGCTGAACCCAGTGTTGTTCCCATCCAAAATAGGCAGTGATAGTTACAAGTCCAGAGAAAAGACACAAAGCAAGCAGCACTCTCTCAGGCAGCAGCATCTTACACTTCCCTGGAAAAGCTGGCATGACTGAAAGGAGAAGCAGCTATTTCTTGTAACGTATTTGACATACTCCTAACCTTCAAAAACATTCAGGACTGGATTTTTTATCCCTTGCTCATGCTGAGTCATACCAGTGGGGTTACTCAGGACATTACACTACTAAATATGAGCAGGAGTATCAGATTCTGTGGGCTGAAATTCTCTGGGATTGGTCTCCAGCCAAAAGTGAGTCCTTTTCCTCTAGCCGAATCTCTCAGCTACCTACACATTGTGAGGGCAAAATCTGAATCAAGAATTGCACTCAACTCTCCCTAAATCCCCCAAACATTAAGAAGAAAAAACAACACCAGCAAAACAACCAACCAAACCCCAAACACACAGCAGTCCTCGTTCTTCAGTCCTTTCCATTTAAATTACTGCAATCCTCCCACTTCACCCAGTATTCAAATGCCGAATTGAACCAATGAAATATCAGCAATAGAAGGGCACATCTACAACCCTGTATTAAAAAAAAAAAAAACAGGTTGAATTCTGACAGAGCTCTGACTGATTGAAAGCCAGCTACTTTTAATGCACAGTGAAAGTGTTTCATTAGGGCTGAGTGAATGGATTTAGATGCACCGAGCATGGATGCTTGTCCATTTTCTAATAAATAAATGTGCTTTGTGCTATTAACTGTTTAAGCACTCACACTTTCATTTCTATTTCATCTTAGCTTTAGTCACTTCAAGCAATATCAATATTAACTTGATTGTGCAGCACACACATAATATTTTCTCTTCCAAGTTTCTACCCCGAACCTACCATTGAATACTTCTCAAGCAGGCATGCTTAAGTTGATGGAGGAACTTTTAACTTTTCCATTACAGATTTTTTTCAAATTACTGTTATTTAACTGTGCAAATGTAATGTTGCATTAACAAAAGGCTTAGTGGTTTTTTTACTGTAATAGAAATAGTATTGGAAATACAGCTGGCCATGCAAATTTTGCAGGGTTTACATAAGAGAATGAGCATTCCTAGAATTGTAAGTTGAGAGAGCTCAGTAATGTACGCAGGAGGCAAGAGCTATAGATTACTCAGAAGTGTTTTATTCTGTGTGTTTTAGTGTCCTGTCCTGTATGTCTGTCTCTGACATATGTGTATTACTACTTGTTTTATTGAGTGTTCTGTCTGTGGGTTTCATATCATGACTTTGGACTAGTGCATCTATGATAAATAGTGCATTTCCGTGTGATTTAGAAGAGTGTGTGGCATGTGCTGCACGTGATCTCAGGAAAAGGGGGTGGAAGGAGATGTTCTCTCTGCAAGAAATACTCATTTGTCATGTGGTTCTGTGAAACCCACCACTGCCAAGGTCAAGGACTGCAGTGTCCAGAAACGTGAGTTCTCTTAGAAGGGATGCAAGGGCCTCAAGACCATGATAAATAGTCTCACACCTGATTAAGCTCCTTTGTGTAGACTGAGAAAACAGCATTTGTGCTTCTCCTTTGCCTTCAGCCGGACATTCAAGAGAAGACAACCCTACTCAAACCACACTTTCCACCTGTTCTTCCCTTTCTGCCACTTCATACTCTTCATCTGTATTTCCACCTTTTCTCTCTCTCAGCGTCTTGCCACCCACCATTACCCTTCCCATCTCTATTCTTCTCTACTGTCATCCTGTGAAATTCATCAAAAAGGCAGAGTGTCTTTTTGAGGCTTCTTAAAGGGGATGATTTTCCATCAGGGTTTCCACAAGACTCCAAGATGAAAGTAGCTTTTTTGAACAAGTAAATGCCAGGCCAGCAACTGTGGAAGGTTGCATATGACTACATAGCAATTTGCTAAGATGAAAATCCACAGAAATAGCCAGCCAATGAGATAGCAACAGCACTCAAGGAGTGGTGGGTAGAAGGAAGAGATGGAAAGAACCCTCATTTAATTCCAACAACCATGCAATGACACAGCAGGGACTGAACCGAGAACTCTTGGAGACGAACGTGTTGCATGAACTGGTACAGCACAAATGGCTGAGTTTCTCTAGCATTAGCAGACCCACCTCCTTTACAAGTTGGGTCACATAAAAGGATGCATCACAAAAAAGCATTTGCCAGCAGTATACATTCACACATTGGCGTTGTCGCATAATTAGAAGATAAAATAAATGGCATAACAGATGCTATCAACATGTCTACCACACTGTATCCATGGCGCCAACTCCTTCTCCAGGGGGAGCCTCACCCAGGCCACGCTGAGGAAGCCTGAAACACGGGCATGTAGAAACCAGCCTCTAAGGAAATACACACATAAAGTTCTGCAGAAAGGGCCTCCGCTCTTTCAACATTTGGAAGATTTTACAGGAAATCTGCAAGTGTGAATGACAACAAGAAGAAGAAAATTGGCTAGCACCCAGGGGAAAAAAAAAAAAAACGAAAAAACAAACTTTGGCAGATAATTTTTTGAGTTGTCATGTTTTCTGTGGGAAAAGAGTCAGCTCTTTCAAGCTGCGAATAAAAATAATAATTCTGTTCAGCTCCTTTGAGCAGCAGGGAATTTACAATCCAAAGGGAGAGGCGGTTACACCACAGAACCTTTGCCACAGCCAGTACTAACTGGCTTCCGCAGAGGCACAAGGAATCCCTCAGTGCCGCAGAAGGCCTTTTAAGAAGTGTTTTTGCAGTCCCCTGGTCTTTGAATCTCCACCAGAGCTTGGCAGCACAGACCTTTCTCTCTCCACCTGGGACTCAGGGCACCCTCCCCCAGGCAGTACTCTACCAAAGATGTTTCCTTGACGTAGCACCCAGCCTCCCTAGCACACACCTTGCTCTACCCAGAAGCAGCCGTTTATCCCAGCTGTTGCTTTTCAGGTCTTTAGTCACAGCTGGAGGCCTTGTGCTTCCCTCCATTAACACTCTGTGCCCGCCGGGGAGGAGCTGCTGGATGCTGCAGCCCAGTTCCCTGACCCATGGTCCCAGCAAGTCAAGCATTGGGCTCCCCAGCTGGTACTTCCATCTTTAGACTATGGCTTGTTGGCTTTGCTAGATAAATTGTGTGTTGACTGCAGAGACAGGACTGCCTTATGCCTAGGCACCCCTGAAATTTTGTTGTTTAGGCAAAGCAGGAAAGGAAATTGTAGCCTGGCTGACTGAGCCCCAGCACATCCACCTGACACAAGAAAGCTCCAAATAAACGACTGTGAAGTCTGTATCTATCACCCAAATGAGATATGGGAGGCAAATGACATCAGTCTCACTGTCTGAAGAGCTGACCTGCAGATAGCTGAACAGTGTGACATGTTCTGGACAAAAACAAAGAAAAAAGCAGCAAGTTTTTTTATGATTTTTTTTTAATGTCAGGGCATCCATACTCAGCAGTCTAGAAGACAGCTGGAGCTTGAGACATGTGAGCATTCCCATTGCAAAAGTCTCCTTGCAATGCTTTGCAACCTCCTGAAATTATGAATTCCCAGGCTTATGTTTTCAGACCTAGTCTCATGCACAAGGGTGTATTTTTTATGATTTTGGTTTTATTTTTAAAAGCTTGAACCAGCAAGGGTTTGGCTGTTTAAGATATTTGGGACTGGGGGAGTGCTTTATGATTAGTAGAAGAACCAACTTGCACCTTTTTTTTTAACAGTTCCAGTGCAGGAATTACTGTGGATAGAGACTTGAAAGGCAAATAACATGAGGCAAGATTTGTAGGAAGTGGCAATATCTTTTATTAAACTGAAAAATATAGCTGAAAGAACAAAACAAAACAGGCTTTCCAGGCATATGGGCTTGCATGCCCACAAGTGTATCCAGACTTTTAACTATATGATGTCAAATAACTGATAGTACCTCTTCCTACAAATCTCCCCTGGTTTATGTCTTTAGCCGATCCTAGCAACAATATCAGTGCAACTTGGGAGGGAAGTGAAGTCTGTGAGGATATTACCCAGAAGAGCAGAAAACATTCAAACATGGTTGTATTGAGGGGGTCTTCCTTCAGCTAAAACACAGGTCCAGGAAGACACCTCTTGGTATGAGTGACATGAAAATGCTTGGGTTTCAGTAGTGTGAAGAGAGTAATCATAAAAGCAGTTGAAAGTCTCTCAGTGGTCTCTGATCCAGGTCCCTTCTACAGCAAAGTCACTAGGTCATCACTTTTCCTTGCTTGCTCTGTACAGAGTGTCTGTGTACCTTCCCCTGCCACTGTTGGTCACTTGTGCTGCAGGAGTGATACAGAGCCCTCATGAGACCAAGGCCTGTTGAGATACGTGCTGTGCAAAAGGATGCTGAGAAAGTATTTCAAGCTGCTGACAGCAAAGACAGACAAACACACAGCACTTTGACCAGAGAAAAGCCTACAGCCCACCTACTATTTTAAAAAATTGTCTGTGGTGCACTTGCGAACTCTCATGCAATGAAAAACATGAGACAGTTTTAGGTTTGCCACTACCTGATCTCTGCTAGCCTTTGCAGTGTTAATAATCTCTGCCATTAGCTTCTTTTTCAAAGCAGGATTTCTTTTCTGTAGCTATTTTATCAGACAGAGGATCATCAGGAGGTTAAAAACCACATTATTAGCATTAATGACTATTATTATTTATACCCTTGTACAAGCTGCACAAGTCTAGGCAAAGAGACAGTCCATTTCCCCAAAGAGCTCACAAATCTTATTTATGATAAGGAATCACAGACCATATGTATCAATAGTAGGGGAGGAAAAGAGAGTAGGGAATAAGGAGAACAACTGTATTAAATAAAAACCTCTTCTGCAGCTTAGGCAAGATGCTATCTCCAGGGGCCTACTTGATCAGCCAGAAAATACAGATATGGGGTTTTTCTCTAGAACAACACTTTCCACTATACCAAGGCGTTCTGTAGTGTTTCTTTTTGCCTTCCCCTCTTCCCAGCAACTTAATCATCTATGGACAAAAGTCCATGACAATTATACACAAGTGGCAGCATCCAAGATGGCAGAAATTACTGATTTTTGTACGCTTCTCTTCACCTGTCAATCAGGAGTTTATTGTTACTCTTTTACAAATGGGAAAATTGAGGCTTACAAGAGCTTTCCATAAGTTCACCTATTTTATATCCACAAAGAGCCCTGAAACAGATCCTTAAGGTGTCCTTCTCACAGAGAAGATCCATTTTCTCCAAGTAGAAGGAATTCTTCTGTTCCACCAGTAGAAGCATTTTATTGCCAAAAGAACAGTATCCGTGCTGCAGTTTTTTCCCAGCTACAGCAAAGTCAACAAATATTATAAGCTAACGAGACTAGCACATATTTCTATTGTAAGTAGACTCAGCAGTTAGCATCTTGGAGAGGAAAGTAAAGGCAGCCCAGTGGTAAATGCAACTTCCACTGACTTGGAAAACTTCATTTTACTATACTATTGCTGGGCCCAAACATTCAGAACACTATTGCATATAACGTGGAATTCCATGAGATCCTAGATATTTTGAAATTTAGATTCCATGTGCTTCCTTTATCACAAAATTCATGGGTCTGTTTAGACATTCAGGAACTTTGGATCAAGCTTTGTTTTTTCACTGGTTAAAATGGTGAAAACAGCACAGTGATGAGAGTATTCAGAAAACCACTAAGATGTTCATGGTGAATAAGGAATTGGAAAATATATAAAAATGCATTTAATCTGTACAACTTTTCCCTCTCAGTGCAGAGTTTAATTTCAATAAGTGCCCTGGAGAGGTTATGCCTTGCAAGCATCTTGTAAAACTGAGATTGCTGCATTGCATCCCCAGTGATCTCAGGGCAAATGCAAGACTGAACAATGACTCCGTAACTGGCTGTGTGTGATTCCACCTCCCTGACAACTTCGCCTGAGAAATCAATGGAGCAAAATATGGCATATTTTGGGGTTGTATGCGAAACAGGTGGCTTGTACTTTGACACTTAAAATACAAGACTCTAATAGAACCATCCTTCAACTTAAGCAGAAGAGATTTGCTACAAAAGGTGGAAGGTGACTATGGTTGCCATGAAACTGTCTGTGGTCATAGTCGTAAGAAGGTCACAGCAGTGATATTCGTAGTTAGCTACTAAATTTTTTCAGCACTCTTAGGCTCAGTTTAGATGGACTGAAGTCACCCCAAGGTCGAAATTCTCTGTGGTGCAGGCTGTAAACTTATAAATGCAAGCTGGGGTGTTAACCAGGCACATATTTCAGAGTCCTCAGCACTCTGTTTGCCTGAGTGAGTCACTTGGGTCAACAAGAAACTTGGGCTTATGCAAGCATCCATTTGGCGCTATGAATGCCAGCGACAGGGACAGGATACAAATGTATGCATGGTCTTTGGTCTCAACGCAGGTTTTGTTGCAGTGCAGACATAGCTTCAGTTTAGCTTTTGAATCTCTTGTTTCTCGCTTTTAGTAATAAACATGTTCTCTATCAGGCTATTATCAGAAAAACAGACCTGGAAATTGCATTGTATTGGACCTTGCTTCAGTATCAGTGAGCGCAGCTTGAATAAAAAAGAGAAAAGACTGCTCCAAGTTACATCAAGAACTTATTTAAAGGCTCTTTTTGCTCCTTTCCAGATGCTTTTCTTTTGCTAAATGGAGCCTGTCCGAATTAGGAAGTCTGATCCTTCATGGACCACTCCTGGGTAGAGTTATGCAGGTAGCGTACACCTCTGCAAAGGAAAGCTTGCATTGTTTTTCACAGAGCAGATCCAGACTAGTA
Organism: Donacobius atricapilla; assembly: GCA_013397315.1. Lineage (NCBI taxonomy): Eukaryota > Metazoa > Chordata > Aves > Passeriformes > Mimidae > Donacobius > Donacobius atricapilla. The sequence continues at coordinate 1,377,413 of WBMY01013481.1, read as the reverse complement.
CTGTAATCAATATAATAGAGATTCTAATGGAGTTGCCAAGAACAAATGCACAAAAAGGCTTCTCTGGCCCTCCAGAGCCTCAGTAACATGTGCAGTCTTTGCAGCCATACATCAGTGAATGAAGGATGCCATGTCCTGGAAAATACACTAATGTGTGTCTTACGGCATCTTTGCTATACCACCAGGTACAGGCCAAGGGAAACTGATCTTCTAGCGATAGAGAAAAAAGACATTCCAAAGATATAATCAGTCTTTCCTCTGCCCTCTGCACTAAACAGTTCAGTTTGTTTCTGGCTGCACAGGTACCTTTGCAAAGGCCGCTGTACATCAGCCCCTTATTCTGTGGTTTTCTCCTTCACATTTTGCAGGGGGCTTATCTGAAAACTGTATTGTAGAGGAAGGCAGGGGAAAGAGGCCATCTGCAGCTTCAACTGTCAGGCTCTTGAAGACAGGGGCAGGGAAGGGGTAGACTTAGATGGCAGCTGCCCAGACAAGCAGTAGGTGAGTGAGGAACTGACAATGGGAAAATATACAATGAAAATAGAAAAAAAATACTAGAAAATAGACCATAACTTCAAAAGAAAAGGGATCCTAACAACCTATAGTGGTCTCTTATGTTGGGTACTACCTTGAATCTGTATGGTTATTCTCCAAATGGATTCTGAATTTAGAGAGGACTCTTAGATTTCATTTCCTCTGGTTCCTGTCTAGGGATTATGAGCTGAAAAGTCTGTGACGTCTTTCTAGTGATCTCTGCAGGTGTTTTGATGTAATTGGTCACACACACACAAACACACACTCACACTTTGATCAGAAGGCATGAACTAAAACTTTACTTTATTTGAAAGTCTGGCTCCAATATGTATCATATTTACTAAAGGCCAGGGACTGCGGGAGAAGGTTGACACCTCTCCCCATCCCATTGGTCAAGACAACTGTCCATCAGCTGTCCATATCTCTAAAAACAGGAATGTAAACTACTTGAAGTAATGATAAACATTTGCCAGTGTTTACAGACCAGAGCGTGAGAAAGAACCCAAAACATGAAACTGTGAAACAGAAGAGAAGGCTGAAAAAATCAGGGTGACAGTGTTTGATCTTGGATTTCCCCATACTTTTCTGCCTGTGCCTGATGAATAGGTAGCTCTTCAGGTCCAATAACCCTACTGAGGGTGGTTAATGTCAACACTTAGAGCATTGCCATACTGCTGCAATGATCACCTTGCATCCTCAGGGAGTTACTTCCCCCATGGAAGTCAGTCTCACTTACTTGAGTGGCAGAGAGCTTCCAGATTTTGGGTGATTCCGTGTTGTCTGAACTTTGTGAAACCAGGTGGCAAGAACAGGATTATTCTTACTCAGAAACTCTTTCAGGAGCAAGCCCATGGCCTTGCACCCCAGTGAGCAGTGATCTTATACTATAGGATGTGTTGATTAATTGTAGATGGTCAAAGTCACATGTAAGCTGTTTATCATAGTCATGATTAGGTATCATAGGGGACCTGTAAGAGGCCTGGTTAAGAAGGATTGCTCCCGTTTTTCTTTAGCTTTCATCATGTTCTTGTGCCAGCAAGGCCCCTTGGTTGGATTAACCTCTTATATACTAAGGCTTTAAAAATAGAGGGCCAAACCCAAGATCTAGGTACAGGGAAATATCGTAGTACACCCATGGTTATTGCCAGAGTCGGCAGCAAGACTCAAGTCATTTAAGCTCTGGTAGCAACCCAGCAAGGGCACTGCTGGTGCCTGCCCTCCTCATGAACACCACAAGGGCACCTGTACATCTACTTTGTCACTCCTGACTTCTGGATGCTGCCTCTTGTGCTTTGTTGGCACGGGCTTTGGGACATGGATTAATATATTAATATATCTTGGGGAGAGAGGTCTATTCCCTGCCAAATTAAAAAAAAAAAACAAAAACAAAAACAACAACAACAACAAAAAAACCAAAAAAAAAACTTTTATGGGAATCTCTAAAACTCTGTAAGATTCAGGGTTTTGTAAGGAGACATGTAACACAGAAAAGTAAGAAGGAGGAGGGGAAAAATGAGAAACGGGAAGATAATTGCCTAATGTGCATCTTTAATGAACTAAAACATATTCTTCCCACAAAGGGCCCATAAGAGAAAAAAATAACATTCTTCCTATACACCTTCTATCTAAAACTGAATTATCTGTGGCAATTGGATCTGCAGCCTCACATGAGAGGGTCTTACAAAGAGGAAGGGGTATTATAAGACTACTGTATGCAAACGCACCCAATTAATTCAAGAGCATCATTGTTATTTCATTTATATAGCACCATAGGGGTATGCAATGCTTTACAGATGATTAGGGGCTATAAAAGTTTAGAGAAAAGATGAAGCAGAAAGCAAGGAGCTGGCAACCAACTGTAGTATGAGCTCTGACTAAAAGGTCTCGCCGTGGTGTTTATGGTTTGTTTGTTGTGGTTGGTTGTTGTGGTTGTTTGTTTGTGTTGCTGTTGTTTTAAGTCTCAAGGAGTGGATTTTGGCACTAATCCCATGTTACTGGGAGATAGAGACCATGTAACATGATTGTTGGGCCCGTTCCAAGGATGCAAAGTTAGAAAACACACTCATTAAAACAGGTCTGAGGAAACAAAACAGAAACATGTACGACAAGGAGCAGGGAGATAAATTTGTGATAAAAACTGTAAGTCGTGCCTGAGAGTTCAATGCTTTGGTAAATTGTTGGAGCAAACAGAGACTTTGTATGCCCAGAACTGACTGCCTGAGGCTCCAGTAAAATTGGTGTTATGCTCCTAGGCTGAGACAGGCATGGATAAAGCATATCCTGTCACTTGTGTTCTGCATTTGTGGCTCAGGGATACTTTTGGACCCTCAGTTGTGTTTCAGCTGGCATGAGAGCAACCAGGAGGAGAAAGCATCTCTGCACAAGCAAAAAAGCATGTGACTCGAGATTCCAGATATATAGAGGTCTTATTAATGGGGTCTAGACAGACTTTTGTGCTGCAGCACTAAAATACTTCAGGAACAGCTGGACCTTAAATCTACACAGAAGCCCTACAACAAGAACATAGCAGTTTTCTTGAAAAACATGTACTTTTCTCATAGCAGCATATGACACCTGTGCTCTGTTAATGGCATGAAGCCAGGACTTTAAAAGTGAGTTTTACTGTATCAGTTGTGATCTGAAAGTAGATAGATCCTTAAAAGTTTGTTGTTGTTGTTGTGTAGGTTTTGTTTGGGNTTTTAAAGGAAAATTATTTGAAAAATCTGAAAATTTTTATCTTTCCTCTAGCATTTACAACCTACCACTTCTATCAAAATTTTCACTGAGAAACAGTGCTATGAAGTAAAAATTCTAAAGTATTACAATCCTTTTTTTTGTTGTTTTTGACTTGGAAATAATACATGGATAAGCATTTTTGTTGAAAATTTTAACTCAAATATTATACCTATTTTTTTGGTAAGTTGAAGAGGAGGAAATGGGTCCTTCCCCCATGCTGCCAAGCAATTTTGGCTTTCAGAGCTTCAGAACTGGTTGCCCACCCTCTGCTTTTTCCATCAGCTCTGGAGTTGTTTCTGAATTTTTTTTATTTTTTTCATTTTTTTCCCAAAAGATATGCTTTTTATTGCTATGGTCCAACAGCTACTACAAGTGATGACTGGCCACCTAAAGTTTACGGACTAGTACTAGCACATTTTATAAGATGGCCTCTGCACTGAAGTTTGCTATGTTAAAAAAAAAATTTAAAAATCCTACCAGTATCTCTGACCTTCAAGCAACTATCCTACAAACCAGTTTTATTTATAGAAAATTATGCATGGATCATCTCTATCTTTCTATTGAGATGCTAATGCCTGTTTAAACCTATCTTATGTTATTACATTTTATTCCTTGTTCCTGCCCAATATAAAGTACTTTTCTACTGATTTTGCTGCATCTACACTAAGGAAAGTTGCACTGCGGTAACTATTCCAATATGTTGTAGGACAGATTGAAAGATTTCTGGTTGAAGCCTCTGATAAAGCTATTAATTTTGTGGAGGAAGGGAAAAGAATTGAGAAAAAGTTACATTTTTTGCTTAGAACAGTACTTTTGTGTGTGCGGGTGTGTTTGTGTTATTCAAATAATAAAAAATCAGCAGCAACAAACATCCTGCCTAACCTTTTCCCAGCCTTCCCTTTAAACAATGCTAAATGCTGTCCTTCAGTGGCCCATACAGTCAAATATACAGCTAAATCAGCTTTTCATTCTCTTGGCCAGGATCCACAGGCAGTGCTACCGGGCACCACCCGCCATGGGGCTGCATGCCCAGCTCAGAGAAGGAGCATCTTTGGCTGCCTGGTACAGGTGGCACCATTCTCCTGTCAATCTCCATTCTTTTGAAGTGACCTGCATCTCAGATTCCTGTTCCAGAAAATTAAGTGGCAGTAACTTAACCATTTCTGGGCTTGGCTACAAAAATCTGTTTGCTGTTCACAGCTTGGCCCAAAGCACCAAGCACATGATGTTCTTCACCTAGGTATTTATCCTACACCTCTGCTTTTAGGTGAGGCACAAAGTTCTTCAGCTGAGTCATGATCCTATCCTGGGACCTTGCTTCTGACAGAGACGGGATGGAGCTTTGCTGTTCTACACAAAGGGTTTCTAGAAACTCCATCCCAAGTTTCCTTGGAAACAGCTTATGATAAACATAATGCTCCATGGCACTTGACCATTCATCTCCATGGTGGTTATAAAAATCCCATCAGAAAAAGCCTTCAAGCTTTCCTACCCCATTAAAAAAAGAATCCAGATACTCAATCCTTCGATTCAACAGTAAAACAAACAATAAAATTTCTCATTAGACTAATTGGGCCAATACTGTTGAAAACCATGATGGGCCTAAATCTAAATTCTAGTTCCAAACCCAGGAAGTTGAGATCTGAGGAGATAACCATTGTGCCTCTGGGGGTTGTCTACTCGGTAATTGCTATCAATTATGGAAAAGTGGTTTTCAACATTTTTGGTTTTGTAGCACCTAAAAGTTTCCCGTGTGTTTCACAATGAAGGTGTAGACCCTAACGGTGTTACCCTAAGCATCCTGATATAAGCTTTTCTTAACTTTTCCTGGGCTCACTTGGACCCACACGGTGCAGGTTAGAGAGCATAGTAGTACCCTTCTACAGGAGAATTATGGGACAGCTCATCAACAAATGGGGTTCATTTTCCAACTACATCCCCTACTGTGATTAAGGCTATTTTTCATTTCCTTAGTATCTTGAATCAGGCATGGAAAAAGTATTTGTTAGAAAGCCATTAGACAAAACAGTGATTCATGGAAATAAGTGGTTTTTTTCTCCTCATCTTTTGTTTGTCATTAACAGTCTTCTCAGTAACTACCATGATGGCAACTCTGGGCCACATGACAGAAGGTAATGAAAGAGAAGAAGAAAGTGGAAAGTTATTGCACTAGAACAAACTCTGTTATATTGCAGATTATATTACAAGTGAAAGGCAGAGGTCTGCATTGCCTAAGACTCTGGTGATGCTGTGGGAGCCTTTCTCACTCCGAAGCTGTTCATTAACATGGAGAGATTTTGATTTAATAACTGTGATCAAAATCCCACTGAATACGCTGGCCATTATGTACCCAAACTGAAGATGCTCACCAAGGTTTATGATCTTTGAATAAATTTAAGTATTCATTAAAAGGACGAGTTAGTGTAACAGTTACATAAGGAAACCATCCAAATGACACTGTTGTCCGAAAAAGCCCTGACCTTTCAGAAAGCAGGCAGTATTGCTGTGCCAACAAAAAGAGCAGCTAAAGATGTTTAAGAGAATCCAAGTGTAATACATTAAGTAGTGACCATGCTTAATGAGCAGTAAGGCAAATCATTGTAAGAGAGACCTCATTCTGCTTGCAGGGCTCCTGTCAACACAAGGACAACATCAAAAGGTATGTGAACATCATGGCTTCATCTGTTTAAATAAGTAACAGTGTCAGTAAGCATTTCCAGGCACCTGGACCTCATAACCTGCATTTTTCAACTGTTAGAGCAATTCTTGGCATGCTTTGGGTCCAGCCCAAGTTCCAGTCTCCTAAATAGTTCTAGGACACACGGTGGGAACCCGCAAGGTGGTCCAGAGACCATTCCCCGTTGGCAGTTTGAATGTGTATCCCTATTTTAGAGATTAGAAAAGCTTAATATTATGGGAATTTTCTATTCCATGCCAGCTGGGATCAGCACCAGAGAGAGGTCATGGCATACTAACTATATAACGAGTGCTTGGCAAAGTTCCTCAAGCTGGATGTGTAGAAGAATCATGGCAAACAGGGCAGGAAAAGAACTGAAAAGGTAATCATTGTGGGTCCATCTTACATGACAGAAGTTCTTTTTTTTAATATAGATTTTATACTGTAGCAGCTGACATGAGTTCTGGCAAAGACGCACTGTAGAACTGGACAAACAAGGTAAAGATGCGCGTCAACAGAGAACAGAATGACAAGCCAGGAGTTCCTCAGAATTTATAAGAAGATCCAAGGCCTCCATTGCCACTCAAGGCTTTCATTCAGTATTTCCAAAGCAAATGCAAATTGATCAGACATAGGCCATTAATAGTAGCATACAGACAAAAGAGAAACTGTGGGGCACTGTCAAAGTAAGAGTGATGTTCAAAGGGCATAGGGTAGCACACTTTGTGGAATGTGAAGGAACTCCTCCCCTTGGGCACTGTATCCATTTGGACTGAGGCAAAGTCAAAGACGCTGTGAGCCAAATTTTCAGAGGAACTTGGCATCCAGCTATGCTTCAAAATAAGTAGGTAATTCTTTTGAAGATGCTGATCCCTATTCAAATTTTAATGGTAAGAAGGAGTTGCATGATACTGACTAGGCACATCTGAGGGTATGTCCTAAGCTGAAGCAGCCAAGCACTTGAAGAATCTGCAATGTGTTTGCCAAATCTCCAATTTACAAGGTGTACATAGCAAGACTCTTCTATATATTCACACTGAAAAATTGCTAGTACAATTTAAATGAAAGTTAGGAATGACCTGTGATGTCACACATGTGAGACTGATACCATTACGCTTTTTGCAATGCCTCATGGCAATTAATTGTTGTCTGTTATCCAGTTGTTTATGAATCAAAGAATTTCTTGCAAGAGGAATGCCACTGTGACCTTGCTGCTTGGGACACACTGAAGCTGGAGTAACAAAATAAAACCTCTATACATGAGACCTTATGCCCATAATGCATCAAACAGTTTGGTCCAGCTGCTCTTTTCTGACTTCTAAAGCAGGATATCTTATGACAACAGAAAACATTTTGGGAACAAGGTACTTGTCAGCATTCTGTCAGCATAATATCACAGACTTACTAGCTGGTGTAATATGGATGACTGGTTTGCCTGCCTGCCATGGCACACATGGGGCGGTTCACCCCAAATAAGAGGAGTAAGAGTATCCAGTCTATGCCAACAAATGCACAATTAGCAACGGAAAGCTGTTAAGAGTAATTTCTAAATCAGCCACGTTTCTTGGGGCAAAGGTAATTGCTCTAGTGATGTTAAGCCTTTCTTTCAGCGTGCAGGCACGCTGAGCATTGATGAGGGCTGCTTGTGCATTGGATCCAAGTAGTAGTTCCCAAAATGTTGCTAGAAGCTCTTTAAGAGGGATTATGTGATACTCATCTTCAAGTGACTGAGATGAAATCAATGGCTGAAGGCCATCTTAGGTACCCTAACATGGAACAGTAAAGGTCCAGCTCTGGATGCGGGTAATTGGGCACATTTCTAATTATAAGGAGACAAAAACTAAGGTTCAGCAATCAATAGAAGTTATTAAGAATATTAAATCCTAGTAAATAAACTATGGGCTTAAATTAATTCCAATGTAGCTCTATTGACAAGCATCATTCAAACAGATATCCTCCAGCAACTGCCTGCCAATTGGAGATTGGGTGATTTCTTGTGCCGCTCCACTTGTATAATGCAATATTGAATGGGACAAACCCACCTGCTTCTAGTGATACAAATATTTCTGCCCGGATTAAACATCAAATAGCTTCTACCACAAACCTGGTTATGAGGGAGTTTTGTGCCACAGGGACACTGTCCAGCAAATAGCCACAGAAAACTCTCCATTGAGAATTACTAGAAACACACAGAGATGCTTTAAACTAGATGGACAAAGAAAAGCATTACAACGTTGTGTTACTTAGAAGACTTCAGTTTCTACAGCTCTGGCATAATTTCAAGGAACACGCAGTTCAGAGTAACTCAAGTACGCTCAACTATTACTTGGAAGACTTGGCTGAAGAAAGCACCTTCAGCTAAGATTGGTGGAGGTCAGCTAGTTCTTCTGGTGTAGGCAGAAAGACAAAAAATGCTGCATCAACCCAGTCATTTCGGATTGACAACAAAGGACCTTAGCCCAGAGAATAACCACAATTTTTCTTACTGTTCCCTGCACATAAAACAAGCCAGGCATGCTACAAAACTGGTACAAGGTGAACTTACTCCAGAGTAGTCAGAGGCTGTGTGCTATCATAAGAGGAAGAGGCCATTTCAGGCTCTTCGTAACAGCTTTCTTGTTCCATGCAGGTGCATTTAATTAAACTGGAAACCAAAAGATGGGCCTGACTTTGTAGGCAGGAGAGTAGCAAAGACTTGAAAGCAAAAGCATTATGTTCTCTATTGTGTAAGATACAAGGGAAGGAAAAAAACATTCTTTCACTCTATCAAACATAATAAAAGGCTGAGTTAAGAAGCACAGGAAAAAAAAGTCTCGTTAATTTAAGGTGAAATCAGAAAAGAAAAAATACAAGGGCCATCCTGGTTCTCAGAGTGTCATCACTCTTTCTGGTTTTAGATGGTATACTAGATACTCAGCAACTCTGAAATTGAGATCCAGAAATTGAATGGGGCCACATTGTTCCTTCTCATCACATTAGAAGTTCCATATTGAATCTCAAATAATCTGCAATTACAGTGCAGTTGCTTCAGGGGGTTATGGAGGACAACAATGTATTGCACGAAGTCTCACAGGCACATGTACTAAGTAGCAAATGCATTTACAAATTACAGGGTTATCCATGAGTCTTGTTGCCTTTTTTAATTTTTCTCTTTAATCTATGTGCCAGAAAGATAGTGACATTAATAAAGAGGGCTCTGACCATTTTTTTCACTAGGGTGCTTCATAGGAGAGTCAGTGCAAAGGCAAGATCTCACCAGGACTCTGCCACACTTTGTGATCAGGCTGGTATGGGCACAGGGAACACGTATTTGGGAATCCATGAAACTGGCAGGGTGTTTTGAAAGCTTCTCTCTGTGCTCATCCACATTTCCCTTTCTTCATGCAATCCAGCCAGTAGGCCCAGACAGATAGCAGCAGTGTGTCTTCCTGTACTCAATGATCTTAAAGGTCTTTTCCAGCCTAACTGGTTGATTCTGTAATTCTGTTCTTTTTGTGGGTGCAGATATCACATGTTGATCTGTGTGAAAAATGAAAGAAAATAATGCTTTGCTCAAAGGTGAAGAAGGTTTATTAGGTGAATAAAGGTGAATTAGCAGTTACTGTAATCCTGAAGAGTTTATACTCCACCTTCCCAGTGCTAGATTTCTAAAGAGCCCAGACAAATATGCTTCATATGGAAGGAATTCTCTCAACTGATGGAAACAATCCCATACACCAGTGCTCAATTATTTTCTATATCCAGCTTCAAAACAATACCACAGCCTGTTCTTTCAAATTTTTTTTCTGATTTGTGGAGAGGTTTAAATGGTCCTTCAATTACATTTTGGTCAACTTTCCGTAACAAAACCCTTGTTTTGAGCATAATTTAAAGAAGCATGGAAGGCATTTAAAAAAAAAAAAAAAAAGAATAGGTAAAAAGATTCTGACAGGAGAATTGATTGATGGTGTGTGTGCCTTATCTTTCACAGCTTATGTAATATATATATGAGAAATAGTTAGTTTGATAGTTAAAGAAACTAAATGCCTGTCGAGAATAAAATACATCAGGGACGCAGAACAATTCCTCATCTGGTTTGGCTATCATTCACTTTCCAGCCTGCTGACTGTCTCCCGGGAGAATTCATAATAGATCAGAGGCAATGATCTTCTCTCCCCAGGCCCCCACTGTTTCCTCCCTCCTTCCCCAGTTCCTCATTCTATCCTGCTGTCACCATCTTCTCCATCCTGTCCTGCCAGCTCCCTGCCCAGGACTGTGTAAAGGAGTGTGCAAAAGCTACAAAGCTCTGGGGAAAGCACATGGTGTGGCCACCAGGATGGGGATGAAGGAGAAGGGGCCAGTCCATGCAGCACGTGTGGGCACGGAGCCATCCTCACATGCTGCTCACAGCCCCTTGCAGGCTGTGCTACAGAGAGCAGCAGGGGACATGGGGGAGGCAGAAACTGTCTCTCCAGAGACTTGAGAAAACAAGTCATGGATTCAAAGCAAAGATGAGGCCTGAACAATGCAATAATCTCTGAATGGACATTTTCCACCCAGCACTCCCCCCAAATTTTCCCTTTCAGTATCTCACCTCCCCACCGCTGAAAAAACAGACAAGCTTCTGCTGTAAGGAAGACAATAGGCCAGGGCTATCCCAAACCTTTCTCTGGGGTTTGCACCAAATACCAAAGTACCATAGGTGTCCCATAACTGTCCTCAGTAAAAGCATTTGCTCAAAACAAAACCAATAATAAAAATATTTTTTTACAGGTAGGCCTGTACATATAGCATCTGATGCATCATCGATTTAGTTCCTTAGAAAGTCCAAGACTTGATTTATAGGAGCGAAGTATTGCACTGAACACTGGAGTTATTGCATTGGGTTACTCCCCATCCCCTTCAATTTTGTTCCCCTCTTCAAAACCTCAGCCACTGTTTGAGACGCTGTAAAGAAACAGAAGGAAAGTTGGTACCTTTCAGCTCCAAGGGAGGCTCTATGGTCTCAAATGGGCAGCAAGAACATGACATTTGGCAGGACCATGGGCTTCACGCCAGAAATATGCCATCAATACAGCCAAGAAAAATACAGGTTAATTTACCATGACACAGAGCTATGAAGTAGAAGTCCATATGCTGCACCTCAAGAACGATGTTAGATCTAGTGGGAATATACTTTGAAGGTTTTGTCAGCACTGAGACTCCTCTGTAGAAACACTGCTGTTCTCCCTGAGTTCCTGAGAGACACACAGCTCTGGTTTCTTCAGTAAAGAGCAGGGACACCTGTAGGCTGAATAATCAGCAGCAGGAGGGTCTCAATTGATGAGACACAATGGATCAGTAGGTGGCAAAACACACAGATCAGTTCTAAGAACCCTCACAGGGATGGTTACAGGAAAAGGTTCTGAACCTAGAGCTGGTGAGGAAGCTCAGCTGGGATGAAGTGTGTGTCGGGATACTTGGTCTGTGAATTGGCATAGAAGAAATGTGTGAGACTGGAGGAAAATCAAGAGATTAATTAAGAGTCAGAAGAGAGAAATGGAAATAGCTGGACAAGACAACCAGCACAAGATAAGGAGGTTAACATAAGCAGCAGAGAGAGCTAGATTTTGTCCTGCTCACTGAGGAGTCTCGAGCTTAGATGAGAAATCCAACAGGGGCTACACTGCAGTGTTACAGCATCTGCTCCATCAGTCTGGTATCAATTTTTTCACTGCCTTCCCTACCAAAAGAGCCTCTTCCTTGTCTGCTTCTATTTCTTCCCTCTCCACCCTTTGGGGAATCTCTGCACCATTGTAGGGGAAGGGCTGATGCATGCTCCCTTCTCCAGGAAAATGCTGGAGCAGACAGCAGTTGCATCAACATGTGTCACTGAGGGTCTTGCAGGTTATTAGCTGAGTGAGGAGGGATGCAAGTGGCATAGAGGACCATAGCCAAAGGGGTGCTCCATCCTGGGGGATAAGTTCACCCAGAAAAAGGTTTCAGCCCCACAGTGAGATCATAAGGTATGGTGCAAATACAGAGAAAACCCACTCTAAGCTGCACTGACACTAAACATCATTATCATCGTATTAGGATATATCAGTATTTGGTAAGAGGCATCAGCACAGAAGAATCAAATGTCAGTGCCCAGATGGACTGCCCAGTTCAACAAGGCAGAGGACACTGTTCAGGGAATTACCTGGTCCTATGCCATTGTTTTCACCAGCTGGATCACATAGAAGCTGCTATCCCACCTGGCTGCAGCCTCCCAGAGCCTTCCTTCCAATACTCAGTGATGTTTCCTGTCTTTCCCTGAGGCACACAGCCTGGCAGGAAAAGTTGGAGTGAACTAATCCAGTTTTCTTCATTATTCTCCAGGACATAGGGGAATCCATGCCCTCTTACCAAAACCTCAAGGCTGCTGCAAGAACAGTATACAAGGATTGCAGCCTGAAGATAAAATTTCCTTATCACACTCCCAAGCACAAACTGAAGAGGAGTTTAGGTGGGATTTTCAAGCCAGGCTACTTTTTTTTTCCATGAATCTCTTTCCAACATCAGTTCATTATCACTCCCCTTGGCACAAAGCTGAGAGGACCATTTATTGCTAATAGTAACTGCAAGCTCCATGACAAAATCAGTCTCTCCGTAGGAACGGAAAGCTTTTTAATTATAAATTTAAGCATAGGCAGGAAAGAGGAAAAAAAACAAGAAAATCCCATGATCTCATAGTTGCAACTGACCTTGGCAAGAATTACAACCCGAAATGCACTCAAAGCACTATATGTCTATCAAAGCCTAATAAAACAAGCAGGAAATGGGAGGTCTCCTGACAGTTCAGCATTTGTATCTAACAGGGCCATACCCCAAAGAGATAATCTCTGTAGCTGGTCACCTGAGTTTCAGGCATCCACAGGTGAAATCCATAACACAGCCCTAACTGCACCATCTCTAAGGAGAGATTTTCCATTAGCTCTTTTCAGGAAACGGTAGCAAACAGTTTCACTGAAAGGCACCTCTTAACCACATTTGCATAAGTAAGCTTTCACTTACAAAAAAGCAGCCTCAGTCAATCCACCGGGGTTTCCCATCACCCCCTAAACTTAACAGCATGTGATTGAAGAGCAATGGAGCACGCAGCCCCTTCCCTAATTGCTCCTCCAAAGTGATTTTATGCACTGGGTGGTTGTAAGAGGCAGGGCTTCTCCTGCTCAGGTTCAGGGAACCTGAGGCTGGCCTATGGGCCTGCTTTCCTAAGGAGGTTCATTACACCAACTCCTACTACATTATTTACCATTTGTTTGCTCAGCTCTTTTAATTGGCTTTTTACAAGCATTACACTGCCTGCAGTTCTCTCAGGGAGGCATACTCTTCTGCACCACCTCTCCTGTAGTGCCAGGCTCTACCCTTCAGATGCCTGCCCTGTGTCTTCCCTCAGGGCAGCACTTTGGGGCAGAGATTAACAAATTCAGATGCAATGAGAAAATGGTACACTGCATGACAGTGTGTCTGTCAGCAGACCTGCTCTTTTTGGATNCCCCCCCCTCCACCAACTACCTTAGAAGCAACATCATCCTCTTTCTGGATTGAAGAAGTCCAAGGATAGATAAGAATTAGTGTAACAACCAGTGTTTAAGACCCCATGTTCTATGAGCCATCAGCATCCTTCACTTGGCTTATCACTAGATGTCAGCTCTTAAAATTGCAATTATAAAGAAAGGCAATTTTAAGTCATTATCATAGGCTTTCTAAAATGCATTTGTTTCCTTCAACCCCCGTCCTCCTTCTCTCAATGTCTATGAAATTGAATTTATTGGGACAGCCTGTCTTTGTAGGCAGGAAGAAATAACACTCATACAATGCTCTGCCTTCTTTCTACTCATCAGATGATTGCTCCAGTACACTTCTTTTTATTCTTTTCTTTTAAACAGCAAAGGGGGCAGGATTGAGGGTGAAAATCTTTTCCTAGTGTTCCTCTGGGCTGATGGGGCTCCACTGTGCCTCAGCAGCAGGGCTTTTCCTAAACCATGCTGCTGAAAAGTGCATACCACACTGTAATGCAGTCGCTATATATAGTGTGTAAAGAGCTTTTGGAAACCAGGAGGAAAAGAGCTATTTGATGTACAATAAATTATTAATTGTTATTAGTTACTATCTTGACAGGTTTCTGTTGCTCAGCTACCCTCCACCCCCAGTTTGGGGGAAGGGTAGCTTTTCTCCTTCTCAATCCTCTCCATTACCCCCTTGCTCCAGGCCCACTTTGGGACTATCTCTGCATCTTTCTTTCCCTTACTGACTGAGAATGGACTGGATCTCAGTCTTCCTTCAATTTCCCCAAATACACAATTTTGGAAATAACAGAGCCGTAGTGCCCCAGACCACTCAGCCCTATAATCTGCATTCTGCCTTCACATTTAAAGCAGGATTACACACACCTACCCCCTTGTGTTGGTCCCTGTACCTTATGTCTGAGAACAGAGCAGTAGTCTGAGCCATTTACCCACATTTCACCCCTTCTTGCATTTATTATATGCCTGGAAAAGCATAGATTCCTTTTCAGGGTGTGTTTGAGCTGCCATGCCTCTCGCGTTGCAACCAGCCCTGCATGAGACTGCTGCGTGCCTGCCAGCTTTATCCTGTATGGAAGGGCTTTGTATGGGGAACACAGGTATGGCACAGATGAGAGAGGTAGCTGGGAGGCAGTGCAGCTTCTGCCAGGATGGAGCAGAGCACAGCTCAAGGTCACCCATCCTCTCCTCCCATATAATGGGACTCTGGAAACCTCTCACGTGTTTGTGAGGTTACCGCTCTAAAGCATACTTCTCTTTGAAGTTTTCTGAGATTAACTTAAACACAGAACACCTCCCTTTACTCAGCTCTCTCTCTGATATGCACATGCCCTGCAAAACACACAGCAATGTGCAGGGGAGGATGAAGCAACTGGGATGCTGAAGCTACCCCTGTGTGACTGCAGCGTAACCATAACCCAAACTCTGTGCTGAGCCATTGTGTGCTTGGCCTCATGAGCACGTGTCCTGAGCCACTCCAGTTCCCAAGTGAAAACAGGGAAAAATACTCGCTTGCCCTTGTCTTCAAAATAAGCAAAGTCTTCAAATCCTCCATGCAAAACCAGATGTGATACTTTCTCCACCAGCAGACGAAAAACATTAATTTTAACATGAAAGTTTCAAAATATCACACAAGAGAAGTACAAAATATCACACAAGAGAATATAGGGCAAGACTTTGTAAGCAAGCAGCTTGGAGCCACCAGTCTTTCAGGCAGCGAAGAGGCATGGTACAGGCTACCTTGAGCATGAGCAGCAGCTCCATCTAGCACATGCCCCAGATCACTGTGTCTATTTGCTCATCTCATCATTTGAAACAGACACTCTACTCAATTTACAGGGAAGCAGAAGGACTCTTGCTTTTACCACACCATGAAAAATACACCCCATTGTCAGCCATGAGTGCAGCTGCACTACTGTGAACATGATTTATCTGCCAGGGCTGATGAAGACAAAGGAGCTTTGGTGTGATTTGAAAAGCCGGGATAAAAACCTGCCTGGGTGAGCCAGGGAGGGGGGAGCACTACCACCTGTACCATCCATACTCTCATGCGCAACTCTCTACCATGTGGCAACTGTGCATGCAGGAGCAATGAAGATTGCAAGGGAGGTAGATGTGCACAAGAGTGCATATGGAAGTTTTTCCATGTCAGTTGTTGGATATAAAGCACTTAACAGAGGGTTTAGGAAAGCTTTATAAAAGCTTTTACAGACGGATGACCTGATTTGGACAGTTAATTCCAGACTTCCTCAAGCCAAGAACAAATAA
This sequence comes from Donacobius atricapilla, assembly GCA_013397315.1. Classification (NCBI taxonomy): domain Eukaryota; kingdom Metazoa; phylum Chordata; class Aves; order Passeriformes; family Mimidae; genus Donacobius; species Donacobius atricapilla. The sequence goes on along the minus strand of WBMY01013481.1, from coordinate 1,361,669 downwards.
CTGGAAATACCTTCACCTACCATTGGAATCATGAAGATTTATTGCAAGAGAGGGTGCATTCCTCTTTTGTAGAGAAAAGGATGCAAGAGAATAACGAAGGCAGAGGACCAGCATCTTTGCACCCCTATTCCAGAAAAACCACAGGGAATATTTTTCATTCCATTCTGGAGGAATAACCCGTCTCCCCAGAGTACATGTCTATAGTTCCTGCTTCTGCGAAGAGCGCACCAGAGTATAAAGAAGAAATTCGGAAGTAGAAATGAAATAGATTTATTCTTTTCTTAAAGTAGCAAACTTAAAACATTGCAAAAGGTTACAATGATTTAGAACACCCAGTCTGAGCGGCCACGCTTGGCTGTTCCCTGAGTACGTGTGAGGTGACTCAGCACACAGGGCTCTTGCGGTGGCCAGAAAAATTGTGCCGCTTGCAGCCTCTTGCATTTCCCTGCTGCCTTTATGAGAAGTGCACAAGAGAAAATTACCTGCTTGCCATCTGGGGACATGTCACAGAGCAGTTCCTGCTTCTCTGTCACGGCAAAGGCAAGTGTAATGTGGACAGAGTGGCTGCTCCCCTGTCTCCTGTGAGAGAAGAGATGCCAGCCATGAAGCTCATTCGTCTTAGTTAATTTTCTGAAAATAATTCACGACCAGACTAACACTTTTAAAGTTTGCTGGTATGAATGGCTTGAGTTGAGAGCCTCAAAGACTGTCTAGTCCCTTGTATGCCACTACCCTGCTATAGGGTTGTACATATGCAGCTACCTATAATAGGTTGCTACATTAGCCTCTCTGGGCTTTGCCATTTTAATTATATTATTTCTGTCAAGCTGTGAGTGTGCACAGCCTCCTCCTTGGACAGACTCTGTGGTATCGTTATCAGCAAAATCTAATTGGCTACCAGCATTCTGTTATCTCTATGAAGTAGCTGTCACAAAGGTGACACCAGAGTGTCAACACGACTGATTGGATGGCATTGTGAACAGTAGTTACCTGGTGAATAGTCTGCTTTAGCAGGAGATAAACTAAATTGCAGAAGATCATCTTCTTTGTACACACACATCACAGAGATAGGAAGAAGGTACTCACTCAGTTACTCTAATATCAAAATTGCCACAGAGGAAGAGAGCAAAGCCCAGAGTGCCTCTAGGCAGCCAGGAGCTAGGTTATACACCTGCACGGAAGAGATCCCTTGTCATCCTTTTGCGTCAGCCACAGAACCTGGAGAAACTGTGAGATTATTAAAAACAAGGTAGGTTGTGGTAACATTATAATAAGTGGGTGGAAAACCAAGCATGGTCATGACAGAAACTGGGCTAAAACTACCATTAACCAAATCCTTCATTGATTTGTTAGCCCAGAAAATTCCACTTTAGGCCAGGAGGAAAAAAAGTCATGATGACATACACACAAGGGGAGCAAAGTAGCAATGGTACAATTGTATTAGATGGGTTCAGGTTACCATTATATCGTCTACAACAGAAAATTAGTCTTTTCCTAAAAATACAGAACTATTGTGAGAGCCATTTAGATGAGACAGATGTATGACTGTCCAGTCTCATGACATACTCTGTAGAGCACGGATATTTACTGAAGTATCACTGAGTTTAAGCTAGGCATAGTAGTTTCAAAAGGCACAAAGTCAGGGATCAGTTAAGCAAAGCAGAGCTCACATTGGCTTTCCCTTGTGGACTAATTCTGGCATATAGTTCTCTCTGGTTGCTCCAATCAAATAGACAATCTGAGAATATTTTGATATTCTTATTCAAGCTGACAGTTTTGAATGAGCAGGCTGAAGAAAACTTCAGCTGAAGCTGTGGTTGTCAGTGCATTTAGGAGTAGGATATGCAGTTCTGTTGTTACTGAGAAAAGGTGCAAGGGAACATCAAACAACTTGAATGGAAACAAAAAATAGACTCTCTTGGACAAATGCAATCCTCAGCGACTCTTCTCTAAGCCAAGAGGAGCTGACAGTGAGGTGCAAGAAGGGGAATGCATAAGAGGTACACAAGAAGACTTTCCAGGGACTGTAGTTACAGTTCATCATGTTGCTTTCACCATAGTCAGTCAACATCACTTGTTAGGATTATTGAAAAAACACTCTACAAGCACTTGATCCTTAAATTCCAATTATCAGTACTATTGAAAACTGTTTCATTGCCAGTGCTGCCCTGCCTACAAAAGAAATACAATGGTAACATGTTTTCATCATGGTTCATGCTGTCCAACAGTGCATTTATGATTTCTGAATCAGAGGACTGAAAAAATGTAGTCAGTTAAATAAAGCCTGCTCTCTCTTTTCAATCCAGGCACCAGCCACTATGAAGTGGCTTAATATGGATTTGAATCCTTCTTGTGGAGTAAGAAGCAGGTGAAGGAGAAGAGCAACTTCTGATTTACCACTGTAAGAGGCACCAGACCGCAGGCAAGGCAATTCTTTGGCTGCATCTCTCATTTGGAAAATAAACTCCCAGGGAGAGGCAAAGTTTGTTTTTTAAAATAGCATCCAGAGATCCTACAGCTTCCCATTTTGAATCTTCCCTTATCACCCCTGCAAAAGAAACAGTGAGGATCTTCTGTAATAGAGAGATCCTACACCCCTTAGTGAGCCAGGACATTCAAGGTGGAACAGTGAATTTCCTTTCACATCTCAGTTTTTAATTGTGTCTAAATTTCTCAATAAACATCTTTGTTTTACTGAAATCCAGGAGGACTAGATCATTTATCAGCAGAAAATGCTTCTGAGGGAAAATTATATGTCACTTGGAAAGCATTGTCTAGCAATGGAAATCTTGTGCAAGGAAAAAAAAAATTAAAAAAAATCTACTTTCTTCAACACCATCAAAGGTTTCTCCATTAAGGAGAAAACATTTTGTGTCTGTAAAGTCTGTATTTGCTTTATACATTGTTTTCCCTTCAGAAAGATCTATATGCAGGATTCATTCCTGAAAGGACAGCAAGGCCCTTTTCTACATTAAGAAAATGTGCTCTGTATTGATGTAATTGCATTGATGCCAACTTCTTTAACATAGGCAGTGCTTCAGCTGGCCTTGAAAAACACTGAATCTCTCCAACAGGGTAAGTTTGCTGGAGGTCATGTGGAGTATGAAACCTCAAAAAACTTAAACTTTTATGCTAGTTCTTCAATACAGCAGGAATGTTAACTCACCTTATATTTTCTTGTGCAGATCAGACAATAGTCCAGGACTACAGATAGAGGTGAAGAATTTTCTGCGCCATGCCCGGGTGACAGCTTCCTCCAGATGGAGGGTAGTGGGAAAGGAAGAATTGGGGAATTGATGGTGGTTTCTCTAAGTTCCCCATCAATGTCAGATTCCAACCATTTGATGTCATTAGAAGTGAAGCCATCTGTTGTCATTTTTCTCCTGTTTATATTGCCCCTGCAAGCAGACAAAATAAAGGAAGTGAAATTAAAGCTCTGGAGGGCTTCTCTTCCCTCCTTTTTTTGTGCTTCTGTCATTCTATTTGACTGTTTTTCTTCTTCTTGACTGCTCAGGAACTGTCACCTTGTATAGCATCCATGGGGTCTCTAGCAATTCAGTGACAAAAAATAATAATGTAGTGGGGGGAAAAGTCACATAAAAGGCAGATGAAAGAAGTGGTGAAGCCAACATTTAAAAAAAAGCAACAAAAAATCAACAAGAAGAGGGAAGCAATGGGTCTGGAATGGTTGCAGTTTTTACTGTGGTCTGGAAATATCAGTAATGAAGAAGTAGAAGTAATAAATTGCTTTGAAACCCTCTATGACCCTTTCCCTATTCTCTGTCACTCTGGAGATGAACTGTGTGCATTGGAAGTTTCTTTCTCTATCCCCCCTACCCCACCCTCCTCCTTTTTCCTGTGATTTAACAGATACGGTAACCTCTGTGCTTTTTATTGTACACTCAGGAAATAAAATTCCACTCAGTTAAGCCACACTGTGAGTGGCAAGGCAGCCATCAACTCAGGTGGACTTAAGAGTGCAGCAGCTTAGAAAATCCAAATCAGGCAGGTTCTACACTCCATCATAAGTTGAAGAACTGCTCTATATTTCCTTTTCCTGCCCTGGCTCCTACCCTCTCACCTAACAGTAACCTGAAGCTACCTAAACTGGTCCAAACCCAAAAACCCAGATCCCGTATCTCCCCTATCAGGTTTAGGCAGAATGACTTAACTCCTTGGCATGGAGAAATGGTCACAGGTCCCCATCTGTGAACATACAGCTTTATGGAAGTACCTAGAGTCCCAGAGAACAGATGAGACAGATGAGGTCAATCACATTACAGCCCTGGCATTACATGTTAAGGCAGTTTTTACCTTAAATGGAACATTGGGAATCACAGAGGAGAGTTCTCTGTGTTTCGAAGAGGCTGATGTACAAGGACTTCTGGAGTGATCAATAGAAGTGCCCATAATTCTGTGGCTCTATCACTAACAAAAACATTGTAAAATACAGAAATGTCAGTTATAGGGCATCTCGGAATTAAAGTCCCGAGCCTTTGTAGAGGTGAACTGGGGTGAAGACTAAAAAAATGAGGTACAGTGTTCACTGGACAAGAACTTTCAAATCACTGTGTGGCTAGTGGAAGAGCAGCTCTCATGTCTCCCCCATAAATCCTTTCAGGTCACCAGCTCGTGAGCATGTTAGAAGAGCCAGACTGGCTCATTCCTGAGGTCTGCAAGCCTTGGCCCCTCTGTGTGAGAAGAAGGTGTGAACGCCCTTGCAATGATTTGATCTGCCTATGAGAAGCTGGTATTCCTCTCAGACTAGATTCCCTTCAGAGAGCCATTCACTGCGTTCCTTGTGTGGGCTCAGGGCCTCCCTTTGAGCCTTATACCTCCGGCATGCAGAGAGCTGAGCTCTCTGGCCTGAGACAAGCCCACTGTACGAGAATTCCTGACTTAGTGGGCATTTTTGTGTTGGGTAGATAGAGTGCCGGTAAAGAGTGAGAGAAGTGCTGTTTCTGGGCACTTTCACCCTGGCCATAAATCTTGTTGCACAGATCAAGTCAAAGAGGTAATAAATCTCTTCAGGCTTGTAAGACACAATGCCAGATCCAGCCCTTGGAAAAAGGAAGTACAATTCCATTGACTGCCAACATTTGTTTGCATGAGACTTTATCTCGTTTCTTTTCACTATTCCCAATACCAATGACTTGCCTGCTTTAACTCTCTTTGGAGTAAATGTTGCTCTGAAGAAAGAGAGCAGCAGGCTAGTGATGGCCAGAAAATGCTATTTCCATATTATTTTTTCATGTTGCCAAAAATTTTCATTACACAGCACACATAATACAGCTGGAGGCAGAGCAGGCTCTGGACAAAGCCACTGTGTCTGCATAGATATCCTTCTTAGTCCTTTCTGCCAACACCTCTAGGGTCCAATTCTCTGGCTGCCTAGCTTGACTTAGAGTATCTTTCAGGTATCATGAGAGTGGCCCCACCGACACAACAAAAAGAATTAATGCAGCACTCTCAGACCTTTAAGCACCTCTGGAGCTCCCCTGAAAGAACATGGATGGCCCCTTGTCACAGATTATTTCAAGAACATACACCAAAAAGCTACAGGAGGCCTATGTCATCACACATCTCCCACTGCTGTGCTCTCATGTACAAATACGCTCCACCAAAACCACTTTGGGTAGCCCAAAGTATCCAGATATGCTGAATAGGGTGCTAATAGAGAGAAGCAGATCAGATGACCTCAGTGAGGTTTATGGCTTTTATACATTCTAGGGAACTCTTCACTTCCAGAGCCGCAAGAGCCAACCAGGGAAGATACCTCAGCATACCCAGCAGGCATATGCGAGACTGACGAGCTACTGAGTCACTCAGACAATGAGTCATTGCCCTCTGGAGGGGAAAAAAAACAAGACCTGTCAAAGTTGTTTTTCAAAAACAAGAGGAAATTATTCAAGTTTAACAAATAGGTAGGCATTTGGCTGCATTGGGAAAGTCCTTGTTCTTGTTCCTGCATGCGCCACCTCCCACATCCCAGGTGAGCGCTCTAGCACCTACACAACCTCCTCACTTGACAGCTATTGAGACAGCTAATACAGAGTGTAATAGCACCCCCCCCC
>WBMY01013481.1:1293030-1355509 GCA_013397315.1 Donacobius atricapilla | reverse complement strand
CAAAAATACCAGCAAAAAACCCTGAGAAAATCTTAGCTTCTAGGAACAGAGCCAGAGTAGGGGCTTCTATGCAACTTCCAGCTTCCATGCTTAAACCCTTGGCCACCATGCTGTTTGGTTTTCAGGTCCAGCTGGTCTCTTTCATCAAAAATTCCCTGCTGAGACCAAAGACTCCTTCCAAAATTGTTACATTAAGAAAAAAAAAAAAACAAACTCCGAACATTCTTGTAATTTCACAAACTGAAAGTCTTCAATACAAAACTGTCGGATAATTCCCCATTGAGCTTCTGTGAAAGATGCTCCAAGAAACAGCTGTGGTACAAATATTATAAATACCAAGTATCCAGACTACAGGTAAGCAAGAGTTAGATATAAGAGAGTCTGACCTTGTTTCTCAATCTCCATATGCCATACTCATTCACTGTGGAAGCATTCAAACAAGCCAACAGTTGTTCCTTTTCTTTTTGCCAAATAATAAATCTTTCAGACAGCCTCACTGGAATTATGCATAGAAGCAAACGGTCAGCTATTGGAATGTGTTTCTTTGCAGGTTGTTGTTGCTCTTCTTCATATTCCCTGGGTTTCTCCTCACAGCATCTTCTGATGAAATGGGAAGACAAAATCATCTTTTTAACTTCACAAGGGAGCATCAAGTTTGTTACACAAAAGGGAGAAGAGAACGGTTAACTGTCCTCTGGAATTATATAGAAGTAACAGCTTTTTTTCTTTTAAAGGCTAGTGGTTTGGAAATCAATTATCATACAGACATCTGAGTGCCAAAAAGAAATTGCTGGGTTAATTACAGAGCTGATAAGACCAAAAGAGTGCTGTGGACTTGGATGGGATTGAGCTATCATGATCCAGGTAACAGGGCAAAAATCAAATATTTTCATTTTTTAACACATTTGGATTGAATTTTTACGAAAAACTTCGTAACAACCATCACCATTAAAACAAGAGAGAAAGATTAACAAGTTGAGAAATCATAAGTCCAGAAAAGTTTTGAAGAGAAAAATCTTTCTTGATCTTGAAAATCATTTGACTAAGAAACTGCTTCTTTCTGCCTGGTGTCTACCATTGCAGGTCCCAGAATATCAAAGGAGGGGCAGCCAAATTACGATGACTGGCAAAGGCCATTATTTCAGCTTGACCATTAAAACAGAGGACAAGGATTAAGGCCAACTGAGTTTACAGATAAATTTGTAGCAAATGACATTATTGTAAGCATAGTCAGTGCTGACATCCAACCATGTTCAGCTGAAGAAGCAGAGACTCATCTATGCTTCTAAAGGCACCAGAAAACAAAAGTGAAAAGCATTCCAAAACACACACCCTCCTTTTTTTCTTCCTTTAACTAGTTCTAACAGATATTTGTCAAACTCAGATTTTTTTTTTTTTCAAAGAAGAAATTCAATAACTTTCTCAGGCAATCTATTTTACTGCATAACTACTCTTACTGCTAGAAAGTTATTCCTAATATGGAGCAAGAGGATCTAGGTTACGATTTAAGCCCATCATTTCTCATTCTTTCCTTGGTGGATGTGGACAGCAGTCTTATCTCCACAGATACTGAAGGTCTAACAGCAAATTCAGCTTTCCTTACTGTCAGGCATAGACCTTAATTACAAGATGATTTCAACTCTTACAGCTCATATTTGTATATACACTATGCATATTTATGGCACATGCCAAAGACGACTGCTTTGAATGGATGGTTGTGAGGATTTTGTTGAGGTAAAGAAAACAAATTGTCATTGCTGGTATTACAGCACAAGAAACATTTTTCACACACCCTCATAAGTATTCTGTACACACACACGTATATATACAGTTTTCCCATTAAAAGCAGTGTTGTTTACATACCCTGACAGTTCTGAGGGCAACCTAATGCTACCACCAGTGTGCTCAGTCCACATCTGCATGCAACCCCCCAGTGCACACACAGGCACAGAGGATATGAATGCTCATGGATTTGTGGTACAGACTTGCAGATGATATAAATCAGTGTCGCTCCTACTCAGCCTAATTCCTATTCAAGCTGGCCATAAGGCATGAGCAGACAAATAAGTAGATCTCCATGTCTACCCAGCCATATGGGCTGCATACCCATGTGGGTGTGCATTGCATACCTTCCTGGCCTGATGGATGCTGCAGTTCAGCTGCCAGCCTGGCCACCCAAAGCACAAGCTTGAACACCATCAAGTTTCCATCCATAGGAAACTGTCTCAGGCCCTGGAAGAAAGTCTGTGAGCAGCACAGTGCGGTGCAGCAGGGCCCTGTTGAACCAATTAGGGTTAACACATTTCTGGTTAATGAGAGGTGCCGGTCATGATTGTAAATTAATATTTTCCAGTGGCTACCCATGCACTCAAGTGTCAGTATTGATCAAACTTACCTCTGCCCAGTTAATGCTGATGGATTCAACAGCAACATACGCCTGCTCATCTGTTACCCAATTAAGATAAGCTCTCGACTCATCCTAATAGCTGTATTTATTGTCATCAGGAATATTGATGCATCTCTGTGCTAACTGCAAGCCAACGTAGACACATGAACACATGAAAAGGACACGGTGCCACTCCGGGAATTGTCCCAGGCTCAAACCACTGGAAGAAAGCACCCTGTTAACCTTCGTGTTCTGTTTTCAAGGGAGGCAGTGTTTTCTATGGAGAAGGGGGAGAAAAAGGTTCCTCTCCTTCTCTAGACTTACTAGACTGGATTCATGCACAACCCGCCCCACACCAGAGGATAAGCATCACAGCAAGCTCCACAAATAAACTGCTTGGGCTTTTAAAGACTAAAGCAAATGGAAGCCTCCTGTTTCAATGGGAGTCCAGCATGTGAGAAAGGCTGGCCATGTAAGGAAAATGCCTATGGGAGGAACAAAATAAGGATTAATGAGCATCTTTTTACATGGTTTTCTACATTTCTAGCCTGGCTGTCTAAATCAAAAGCTGCTGGGTAGCTAATGGGCCTTGGGTAAGGGACACAACAGCAGCTATCTACAGTAAGAAAACAAAATAAAACAAGATGCCATGAAAATTTAACATTTTCCTTGTAGTGCAAGGGGTTCATTCCTTAAAGGCCAATATAGAGCCAGTCCGAGATGCACAGCCCATTCCTAGAAACAGACTCCCACCTGTAGCAGATGGGCTATTACACAGAGCAAGAGATCAGGACCCATTTACTCATAAAAAGGTCATTCTAAACTAAAACAGAAGTGAGAGCTCTGAGGAAGCCAGTTCATCTCTGCAGGCAAAGTGCAGCCCTGACAATCCCAGCCAAAGTATCCACCCCCTGTAGCTAGGATTGCATGCTGTGTTATATATAAGCTGAATTTTAAAAAAAGAGGGCCATGGATTGGCTCAAAAAGTTAGAAAACTGTTAATAAGGGCCTTTTAGTGTGCAACATTACTGATGCCTTTTCCTTGCCATGTGAGCCAAAGAAGACAGCACCATCTCACTTATGCAGAGGCTGAGTTTGGTCCCAGGAAACTGGCTGGAATCTCAAGTCATCAGTAAAAATCTATCTGGTGATTTTCATTAGTGGTAGCCTCAATTTGCCTTCCAATTTGACAGATGCCCCCAAGGCAACTTATGGCCCTGGAAGCACCTTATTAAGCCACAGTTAATGGCAGCTCATGCCGAGTGACAAAAGTTTGAATGGGATCTTGCAAATGGACACTTTTAACCCACCAGAGGTGGAACTTGCTTGCCTGCTGCCACAGAGTGATGGCAGAGCTCAAGCTGCTGCTGCTTCTGTCCAATCTGTCCTTTAGATAAGTGAAGGACACCTCTCTCCAGGGCTCTCCACTTAGTACTTTTCATCGTTCACTAAATTAAAAAGTGAGCAATTGACAGCACAACTTACTAAATTACTCTTCTCCCTTCCTCCTACCACCATGGCCATGTTTTAACAGCCACAGACACTTTGCTGGTGTCTTTTTAATTTGATTTAACTAAAAAAATAACACACAAAGCCATTTGGCCTTGTGCCACTTAATGTACTGCTATAGAGTAGGCATGAGTTATAGGGCAATATTTCACACCCTGTTGTGTCTTATTACTTAACTAATAACAATATTTACCCAGGGTTTTCCCCAAGCAATTCAGACAGGTTCAAAAGAAATCTTGATTAAAGAATGACAGCCAAAGTATTGGATGTTAAGTATAAATAAGAGTAATGTGAAGAGAGTGGAAGAGTTTACTGTTACATCCTGGTAGTTTGCAGTAAATCAGTATAATATGAAAGTTCCTCTTTACTGGGCTTCTCCAGTTGTCAGCTCCCTTGCTGCAGCCCATGTAGAGATATGCCAGACCTCTGACTTGCACAAGTGCAGCTCTGGTAGACTGCAGCAGCAACATGCAGTAGTAGCCTTTGCTTGCCAGTGGCTGAACCACTTATGCTAATCCCTTAGACTAAAGGAATAATCAGCCACCTCTCACCTCTTCTGGGGCTAGCCACCAAGAAATTAAATTATTGCGAACTAAGACTTCACATTACATGAGTTCTCTGAAACTCTTGGTAGTTTGCAGCTACAAATAGACTTTCAGCTGATATAAAAAAGCCACCTGTAAGAGTATTGCCTGTGAAACAGACAAAGGCAAGGACCAAGTAAATTACAAGGGTATTAGATGTTACCAGTAAAAGCACTCCCTTTCAGGTTAGAGAGGATATGGCATTTTTACTGGTTCGCATAACTCTTTCACCAGTCAAGCAGCAACTGTCTTTTTGGTAGATTATTCCTTGTTCTTTACACCTTGCAATTTCTGCTGAAATAGTTGGCATTGCCCTCTGATCAAGGCAGGATACAGAGCTGTCAAAGTCCTTGTCTCACTTCCTTTGGTAATTCTCCAGCTGACTAAGAGACTTAAGCAACACATCCATTCACCTAAGGAGGGCACCGCAGATTCCTCCCAACCTAACTGCATTGAGAAAACTCATCTAATACTGTAAATACAAGGACTCCTGTCAAAAGCAAAGAAGAAAAAATACATTCAAATTTATGTCCAAGTTGCTATTTTCCTGACTGCCTCATAGATTACCTGCCCACTGAAAAGAGGGGAGGACCATTGCCATTTTCTACAGATTTTTATTTCCCCATGGAGATATTCCCTCCACAAGTTTACCAAGCTCCGAAATGATTCCTATGTAAGAGTTCCTAAAATCACTGTGCTGGTAAAGATGTATGCAAGCCAGGGCTAAGCACTCTAAATAATGTCATTTCTGTTGAATTACTTAAGCTGATAAATGGGCAAAATCCTGCAGTTGTTACTCAAGCAAAACATCATTCCAAGATGCCGAAATTTTGAATGACTAAAGGCTTCAGGATTTGGTCCAAGAGTAGTAATTTTGGAGCAGGCACCTTCAGGAACATGAGTCTCTTCTGACATTACCTTGGGACAGAGGTAGCTCTTATGGTCCAGTCCCACATCATAGGTACAACAATCTGTCTCAGGCTGCATTTCTGAGAGGCCTGCAGCTGAGGAGAATTGAAATGACAAAACATTTACCTCTTCCATTAGGCTCTGCAGAGGTTATCTATTTATCCTTCAGTATTTCAGCATTCACCAGCCTTGCTTCCACATTGGAAAGACAGGATATGAAACGCTTGTTCCTTTCCAAGAGCTTTATACTGCAGAAGAGCTTATGGACAAGCAGCTGAGCAGTATTTGCATTTGCAGGGTCTGTATCTGTGCTCAAATGAGATCCAGCTAGGGAAGGTCACAGTGGTATGCAAGGACAGGGAGAGAAAGATCCTGCTTTGTCACCTCACCAAGAGGGAAAGGAGCCCTATGAGCCAAGCAGAATTGTGTGGAGGTGGCACCTCTGAGTAACTAATCAAGCAGGGAATGAAATACCAAGCCTTAGAGAGAATATCCAGTCCCAGCTAAGGGAACACTTTCTATTTTCCCTTCACACTGACATCACCTGCACTAGCAGTCAAGTTTTACACTGTCTTACCACACACTCCCTCTTCCCCTCCACTCACCTCCCTGTAAGTACACCCAGCTGCATTCAGTCCAGCTTTCCCGCTTTCAGGTCTGTACCCCATCAGGTGTTACCCAGTCTCTCTCAAGGCCTCCTTGCCCCTGCACAAGCACCCACCTAGAGTTCTCTTACACACCAGTCTCTGCTTACAGCCCTGACAGTTCACACCAGGGAATGGTGTGAACTCATTTATTAACTCTGCCTGCTGTTTTATCACCCTGACTCCCAGCACACCAACCAGAAAGGCCTTTGTTCTCCAGGACACCCCTCCCAGCTGACTGACTGGGTGGCTTATCATCCAGAAGCAGCAGCTTTTGCCCTGGCAGCTTATTTCTACATGCCAATCCTTCTGTGCTGGCAAAAAAGAGTCCTCCCTCTCCTCCTCTGGACCCCTACTGTTTGTCTTTCATTTCTTTCCTAAGGGAGGGTAGAGAATCATACCATCCCTCTTGGCTGAGCTGCTTCTGCTGTGCATATTCTGGCCCCCTGAAATAGAGCTTTAATGGAAAGTAGAAATGGCTTTGGGAAAGGAGATCATATCCTTATGGGTTAAATTACAGGCCAGGAGCTAAAACCGCTGCCAAAAAGGATAAATGCAGCAGACACTAGTAGATTCTGTTAGGAAAATAGGGATTATACTTTAAAAAACAAAAATGCAATATGATGAAAGTCCCTCAAACTACTGTGCATGTGCTTAATGGGTCCAAAGCTTTAATGGACCTAATTGAAATGGGTCCAGGACTTATCCAGTAGAGTCAAGACAGACACACCAGACTCAGCTCAAGCAAATGGTGCTCTTTAGAGTTATAGTACAGGCCTCAACAAACAGAATTGCAGGTAGAAATGATGCCTTAAACTACAAGTCCCATAAACCCTTGTAGTGCCTCAAGCTGTTACTGTAAAAATTGTATTTTAACCTTTTATTCCAACATGGAATAGGCAGAGATATATCTAAGACAGGAAAAGGCAATTTCCATTTTCTCTTAGGCTGAGGGTTTAGACCTTGAAGGAAGACTGCAAGGACCATGTGTCTCATTTGTCTCTCATTTTTTTTAACAAGAGCACCAGACTTAATATTGGAAGCTCTAATTCATGAGTGAACTTGCACTTCTGTTGACAGACACATGTCCAGGTTTCTCCATTTCTCTCTGCTGCTGGATGTCTTTTTCCAAACTTACTCTTTTCTAGTTCATATCAGCTTCATCATCTGCTAAGCACCCTCTGGAGAAGACAAAAAAAAAAAGAAAAGAAAAAAAAAAGGGAGGAAGAACCTCTAGGTAAAAGCCCTAAAAGAAAGACAAATTTTTAATTACAGGGGATCATTTTACAAAAAGCTGCTTTCCTCTGAAGGCCCAGTGCATAAGCTGCACTGGGAAAAGGTTCCCGCTGAGGTAGTGGAGATTCCCGAAACACACAGGACCCAGAGGGAGAGAAATGAGAGACTTGCAACTAGTTCTGTGTAGAGAAACATGACTCCTTTAATAACACACTTTTACATCCTCCTACTTTCCCCCACCCATTCACATAGCCTTCTGCTTCTTCATGGAAAATGTATTTCAGCATCATTTCTCAGACATTTAAATTCTATATCCTTTGTGGTACCCTAGCTCACTTCCAACTCCACTTGCCTGACTTTGCTCACCTTGGCAGGAGGACCATTATACTCATGATTACTGCAGCACAACAAACCCCACTTTCTTACCATATTTCCTCCCTACCATTGGGCAGGCATTTTGCAGGTCTGCAGCAGCCTAGCACTGCATCTCCCAGATATCACAACACCCTTGTGTTGTGCTGCTGCCCAGCCCCCTGTGGAAGAAGAGTCTTCAACACCCAGGCCCTATCTGCATCACCTTTTTTGTTTTAAATGTGATTTTGAGGGTCCTGCAAGTAGAGGCTTCCAGGGCCAGTGAGAATGATGTCCACCCTGGCACAAAGATTATTCTAGTGAGAAAAAAACCCACGTCAGGTCCTGGAAGTGGTGGTGTTCTGGAAACAGCACTCTAGGGATGAGCACTGGTGTGCACAGTCGCCCTGTAACCCTGAGACCAAAACAGGTGCCAAGTTTTGCAAGGAAATATGAAACTTCCCATTTTTAGAGCTACCCACATGATTCCTGAGATACCAGAGGCAGTATAAAAGAGAAATTTATATATCAAGAGCCGAAGGAAAGATTATGATTTTGCCTGATTTCCTAGCCCTGACTATTGAAATTCACCTAAAAATTTCAGCATTAAAACACCTGTGTTTGAGCTAGACTCTCTTTTAAATAGCAGGCCAGTCTTGATTTGAAAAACTGATCTATCATGTCTCCAGTTATCATTTCTCTGCGTATTTCATCCCAATGGAAAGTTATCCTCATCATGAAAAATGCCTTACTCCTTCTCCCTGTCTTTTCTGTAATTCAGGATGCAACTACTGGGTCTTGACAGAATTTTCTTTGCCAAAATTGCTGTAATCTTCTTCCTAAGTAGGTAAACAGGGCCTATGGTGATGCTTCTCAGTCTTCTCTAAATAGATTGAGTTTCCTAGGTAATCTGAGGCATATTTCCAAATTTTGCATCATTCCAGTGGGCTCTTCTCCGAATCCTTTCCCATTTATCAACAGGCCCTTGATACATTTTGCAACACACTTAAGTTAATGTTGGAAGAAAAATCACTTTTTTTTTTACTTTCGAGGCCTTTGTGTGCTTGATTTCTCACCCGTAACATTATGCATAACTACATACCATATGCAGTACAAAAAAAAAGAACAAACCACCAAAAAAAAAAAAAAAAATAAACCCACAGAGGAGGCTCTTAAAGGTCAAAACCTAAAGTAGCAAATTTATACCAGATAAACCAATCAAAACCTATTAATTTATTTTTTGCTCTGTTCCCACTTCTGCATGCAGATGCTACAGAAGCTTAAAGAACCTTACCCAGTGACTTTTTAAGTTCAGATGGAAATAGCATGGTCCTATTATCATTCCTTCCTTTGGAAAACCATGCTGCAAGACTTAAGGGAATTTTTTCCTAACACCTAAATTTTTCATGTGGCTAATTTAATCCTATCTCTTTTACAGCCTTAAACCATGCCATGTAAATCTTCTTTCTTCTACATCCTTAAGCAAAATAAATTATATCCTATTATTCCTACATCCCTAAGCCAATCGAACGAACATCCTTTTGTTACTCCTACACCCTAAAGCAAGCCTGCATGTCTCTCTAATATATCCAATCCTTTAAAATCTTTTACAGAATCCTAACACCCTGGGTGGGCTAGTCATATACATGTTTACTTGAGTTTCCATACATCCACCATCAATGACAATTTGCAGTTGATTCTCTGCGTTTCTTTCATCCTGGGGACTCATGTCACATCAAGATATTCCAGATCTGTCTGAACTGAGGTGTCATTACTGCCAATCATAATAGTTCCCATCTTGCCACTTCAGGAATTGCTACCCCTACTTATGAAGCTCACAATCTCAAGTGGTATTATACACATATATAAATTGATTTTGTCTTGCAAATGGAATCTGTCGCCCTGATTTTTCAGCCCTCTGTGTTTTACAGTTCGTAGTTTTCAGGTTGTTTCTCACACACGGGTGTTATAAATGGAAGAAATGTTTTTGTTAGTCAAGGTAGTTTACATTCTTTGTCTTAGAGATACAGACAGCTGATGGACAGTTGTCTTGACCAATGGGATGGGGAGAGGTGTCACCCTTCTCCCCCAGTCCCTGGCCTTTGTAGATATACTATAAAAGTGGAGTCAGATCTTTTAATAAACAGTTCATGCCTTCTCACCAAAGTGTGTGTGCGTATGTGTGTCTGTGTGTTGAACAACGACAGGAATCATGTTGAATTTCACCCAAATGAGACATGAACTACTCTAGAGTAACTGTGGCAAATGGGATGGAAAACAGAAATAAACAAAGTTCTTAATGCGGAGTGGTGATTGTTGGCTGCAGGAGAAGAAAACACGCAGCAGAACAAACAGTTTCTTCTGCAATAGACCACAAGCACCTCATCAGATGAGTTTTTGGGTTGAGAGTTTTATTTTTAATCTAAGTCACGATCAATGAACCTCAGACTGTGAGCTGTACATCAAGCAGCATCTTATACAGGGACACAACACCAACCTGCCTGGTACCGTAGATGGCATTTTAGTCATGCCAAAGATTTGGACATGTGCAAGACCCTTGCCTAGTCTAGAGACAGCTGAGATCAGCATATCCTTTCTCTGCTAGAAAACAGAAGAGGCTGTAAATAACTGTGTTATTTTGGTGTCATCCATATTATAGACAGAATTGTACCTATTTTCAGACAACAGGAAAACCAGAAAGTGTGTCCCAGCTTTGAACCCAGCTCTTTGGGCCCTTTTAACCCACTAAAGTCAGGTTTTAACTCACTCTCTCCGGAGGTGAAAAGGGTCTGTTAGAAAGATGCCAAACTGGTCGCTCAGTTTGAGCTGCCATCAACAGTGTCTTAATTACAGAATCACAGGATATTTGGGATTGAAAGAGATCTCCTGAGATTGCCTAGTACAATAAGATGCTTTCAAGAACATAAGTCATCTTTGGGGCATCAACTGTGACTGATCTCCTGCCAAGTGAAGGAAAAGCAGAGCCTGTATTTGATTTAAAAACCACCCTGCTGTACGCAGATCCTCTTTGGGAAAACTCAGCAGATATTTAGGTCCCACATCCCTTAAATAAGGATCTTTGTGTTCTAGGGCTATAAAAATGCCTGATGGCCTACATAACAAAAACACTTTAATAGCAGTTATCCTGAAAATGCAGCTGACACTCTGAGGGGGATTAAAGAAAGCATTTTGGATTTGACCAAGATGATATCAAAGAGGAAGACATAGATGCCTTGCTTTGGCAACACTACCACAAAAAATTAGGTTCTGGATAAAATCCAAGTGTTTCCCCTAACTTTCTGGCCCAATCACAACACTAAATAATTAATTACTCCACCAAGAGCGTTTGGAGCTCTAAGTGAATTACTTGAGTTTTTTGGCTCAAACTTGCATCAAAAGATCTTCAGCTCAAGATAACTGGCATTTCATAATATAGCAAGAAGTACCCTTTGAGACACAAATGTTTTGTTTCATTGACTGCTCTTTTTCTAGATATAGAAGATACACCTTTCCTTGGAACTCAGGTCACATTTGCATAGTTGAATAAAAGAGTCATAAATCTTCTCCTTTTCCATAGTAGAAGGAAATGGAGAATTCATTCCTCTTGGAGCCTTCCTAAGCAACTACTTAATCTCATTGTTGGAACTTCCACTCTTCCTTTTGGGGTTAGTGCAGTCCTCTGACTTGCCAGGGTTGTTCACCAGTCCATATTGAAGACTCTTACCTTTGAGGACAAGCTGCTCCTGCAAGCCAAGCCAAACCAATACTGACTCACAATCACTTGGGCATGGCATCAGACATTGCTGAGGATTTGTGCATCAGATCAGCTCCACAGATTTATTCTTTATAGTTCTGTCAGTTCACAAAAGAATCAAGACTGAGGAAAGGTATCTGTTGTTATTTTTATTATAGAGACATGATCCAGGAAAGAGGTTTTAAGTCCTGAGTTAGGTGAAAAACAGTGAGTTAAGAATGGAGATTTCAGATTAGAAATCACTTTAGATTTTAATAGACAATATTAGCATCCCACTAGGGTAGATTGGAAACTGCAGCTGATACTTCTACCCGTGGAGTTTATTTGGTGGATAAGATCAGTTGCCTTTCTATGGTCTTAAAAGAGCAACAAAGTTTATATTAGTTGGATTCAAACACTTGAACATGTTAATCTCTTAGCCCATCAGACCACCTGTGAAGTGAGAGAAATGTGAGAAAAGCTTTCAGCTCTTGAACAGCCCAAATGCTGATCCTCATCATATTGTACTGACTTGTGGACTTCATCCCCAGTGGTTTGATTATACAAAGAGACATTTGGATCACCGTATTTTAAAAAAACAAAAAAAACCCCAAATCATTCTAGTGCCTGTGTGAAAAAATCCTGTATGCTCCAATGCTCAGATAATAATCTGAATGATATTTACTTGCTGCTATTTGAATGTAATGTCTGAATCCTGTCTGGCTGCTAAGCAGACTTCTCCCAGACAAGTTTGAAACACATTTGGCAGCTCTTTGCCCATATGGGCTCCCTCAGACATGCCTCATGAAAATCACACAACTAGACAGTTGCTCAGAAATTGACACGTGTTCTCCTCAGACATGAAAGGTACTGGAGCCTGTGACATCAGCTACTTTAACATAGTCAGATGCCACAACATGAGTCTAGTATAAAACAGCATTTAGTTAGCTCACAACCCTCTCCCAGTAATGAGATGGCACTTTATCACACTCAACAACAAACCAGGCAGAGCATTTCCTAATGGAAAACTGTTGCCTCTGTACTGGGTAAAAGGACAGTAGCCAACATAATAGGGACATAGTAGCCCAAGGAACTGTATCTTCATTGTGTTAAGGAAACTTCCCTGCCCAGCCATCCAGGAGCCACTCAGGCAGCCACATTCACAGCACCTGAGCTCGACCAAGGCCCCTCCTCAGGTACATCTTCCGCAGTCACAGTCAGACTAGATATTCCATAGAGTCTCATACACCTCGATCCTTAAAAAAAAATTTTATTTTGGTGAAGTACCTAAATAACAAAATACCTGCTCGAACTGATGTATCCGAGGAGGTAACCTGAACAAGGGAAACCCTGGGTTGTTATACCCTCACAGTCTAAGGGCAGGAAAGTCTGAATCCTTAGCTCCTGCCTGAGTGTTCTGTCCCCTGGCTGGCACACAGGTAGGTCATGCAAAGGGTTGGCAGTTCACAGCCTCTTCCCTCGGGCTAACCCAGAGCTCAGCCTGCGGCTCCCATTGCAGCTGCATCCCGAGATACCTGCCCTGAGTGTATTCTTCAACAATCATTTTCTCTCCTTCTGCCCCTCCCTTTCACTCGTCTCCCTCCTCCTATTCTCCTTCTGGGGAGGATGCATTTCCACAGCATGCAGCCTCTTTCCTGTAATAAAATTTGTCTTCTGTCAGCAAGATTAAATGCTTGAAGGGGATGGTATCTGTGAGAAACACTCTCCCCTTCACTACATACTCCTTAGGAACTGGTACTCTCCAGGACCAACAGACCTTCTAAGTGAGGCCATGTGCCAGCTTTCTGAAGTGTCTGCAGCAGAAGTCTGGGAGGGTTAGAGCCACAACATCTTCTAGTCAATCAAACATGATCATCTCTGACTTCTCTCTCAACATCTGTAATTATCCCAAGCCAGAGTCCTAGGGAACACAAAAAAACCAAAACAAACAAACAAAACCCCACAACCAACCAAACAAAAAACCACAACCCAGAAGATAAAACAGTGGTGGCATGAAGTAAGAGAAGGAAAGGGAGCTATGCAAAAATGGGTGTAAAGGATTGAGAGAGAAGGCAAGAGATTTATTCAGCATTTCCTTGTCTGTCTCTTCCACAAACTGAATCACAGAAGCATGAAAGTAGATGTATTGAATCTCAAAGGAAATAAAAGAAGTGGAAAATTAACTACTGATGAAAAAAATAGCTGTGTCCAGGGATTCCTGCATATCAACTCTGAGCTCCTTCTTATCAGCTTAGAATAGAAAAGGCCAGGGGACTGGGGAGGAAAGGTCAAACACTGACAGAAAACACAGGCAAGGGAAAAATGAGAGCTAACATGGAAATCAAAGCAGAAGAGCAGGATGGAAAAGAGTTGATCCTGTTTCAGACTATTTGCATGCACTGCCCTGGGTGCCATTCCCCCATTTCAACATCATGAATGAATTTAGTTGGTTTAAAGCTGAGGCTTAGAATAGCCACACCACTTTCTGACTTTCTTACTGCCACCTCTATTTGGCAACAGGTAAAAACAGTGGGCTGGGATAGCTTCATAGAGCAGCTGCCACAACAAGCACCAGCACGGAGCTGGGCTGACTGTGAGCTGCTGCCTGCCACGTCCCAGCTGACCTCAACAGCTCTTCCTGATGGTTCCTGGTGGCCTGGGCAACGTGCATGAAGCTGGCCTGTGTAATTCTGTCTGGGTTCTGGGCCTTGTGTTTTCCTGGTTCTTGTGCCATTTTTTCCCATTAGTTTTGAATGAATTTTGACCTTATTCTCTCCTGGGCTTCCCTATGCATTTTGACTAGAGTGGACACCTCAGATTTCCAGATGATGAAGCATAAAGGGCTGCCTCCACACATTATGATCTGTCTGATCATAAACAGGTCCACTATCACAGTATCATTGGAAATCATTAAAAAAGAGAATAGAATAAGTATATATAGTTATTACTGCACACAGGTAGTCATTTACATAGAACCTTGAAGGGTGGCCTCCAGTGGAAGTAAAACAGGTGGCCCAAAAGTATTCCAAAGAAATGACTCCCCACAAAAATGCCACCACTACACTCCCTGACAATCCACAGCAGTGACCAACAATGTGCAAAGCTGTCTCCTTTTTTGGAAATCTCCGCTGAACTTCAAAGCTTGGCTCCCAAATAGCAAAAGTGACCCCCAAATTACCTTCATGTGGACAACAACACAGCTATTCAGATTGTTCCTTCAAATCAGTATAAGCATAATGTCAGCAACATCGTGTCTTTCAAAGACTGAACGTTTGCTCACAGTCAGGGCCAAAAAGGACATGCAGAAAGGTAGGACATGCCTGGGGACTCACTGCTGACATTATTCAGCAGAGTAAATTACAACTTTTTCCAGAAATAGCTAATAGCTTTAAAGATGAGAACAAGATAAAAATATGTGGGGGGTAAGCAGGACAGATGGGTTAACAAACATAATAGGATATGCATAATTCTCAGCTACTCAGGAACAGTAATCACAAATCACCACCTGCCCAGTTACTATCAGATGGCAGGTTTGCCTCTTCACAACAAAGCTGTTTCCTGTGTGTGCATCACAATCTTGGTGCATTCATTCACTTGCCATAGTAACTTTTCCTACATAGACAATTCAGCTTTGGGAGAAGGAACCGGAGTTTACACCTTCCTATATAAGACATTACTTACTATATTTGACTTTGCCACTTTAGTGAGTAAAGCAGATGAAATGAGGGAGCTTTCAGAATATCAGTGCACCCCCATTTTATTTGCAAAAACTTACTTTATACAAGGCTCAACTTTGAAACTACAGAGCACAGCAGAACATGTTTCGAACTGCATTTCACTCAGGTGGGGACTATTTATAGTGCCAGGAGAAAATAAATATGGAACCCCACAAATTCATTGGAATTGCCATCAATACCACAAAATTTATCAAGAGACATTGCACAGAACATTTCTGAGCAGAACAAAAATTCCACTTGTAAAGATCCATGTGAATTTGGGTCAATTTTGACACACACTCTTCTGGATAAAAGAGGAAAAGTGAGATGTGGGGACAGATGAGTGAAAGAAATCTCAGAATAAGTCAGATTTCTTTTTTCAACTGTTGAAATGATGGTGACATTTTTTAAAACTGTCCAGGTTTAAAAGAAGAAGAATTTTACAAGAAATTAATTAACATCCTTCCTACAATTAAAAGAAACTTTTCAGTTTTGGATTGAATGAGGCACCACTGGGCAATGGAACCCACCATTCTTTTTTTCCTTCATCTTACTTTATTTTTTTTTGTCCAGTCATTGAATTGAAAACTCCATTATTCACACAACTCAATCTGAAATAAAGAAAAGAGCAAGCCAGCTGTAGACTCCTTATATTCTGAATTAAAATGTCAGGATACGGCAGACATGGTAGAATATTCTGTTGTCAGAAAATCACACAGTATATAATCCCCTAATTATAACCAAACCTTTAGCAGCAGTTTCATGCACTCATAATATCACTGGATTTCAGGTATCCTCATTCTGAGCTAAACTTCCCACAGAGCATTAAGGGCACATGCAGTGAGCAGTAGGTCTCTGAGATGATGGTTATCTAATTCCTCTGATGAAAAAAAGGCGAACATCTGTCAACGAGAGGGAAACTTGCAACCTTGGGAGTTTTTGTCGTGGGACAGTGACATTGCTGGCTTGTCTCTAAAGAAAACCTTGGGAGGCAGTCCTCAGGGGAAAAAAAACCCCAGTAATAGTAGGGAACTGTTAATTTATTAAGTAATGATAAGACTATGGAGAAAATGGAAGATGGGCTCAGCAGAGCTGACCTAATTTTCTTCTCCTTTCCCAGGCATCCTGCATTCACAACAGCTGAGCAATGAGGAGAATAGTGGGCACCCACCTAGGGCCTGCATCCTACATGAGATGGGCAAAGGATGGCCCATCCAACACAGAGGTGTAGGGTTATCCCAGCTTTTCAGTGGCTTATTGTGAGCTATCTTCCCTCACTCTCATTAAGGCTTCTTTTGGCACAGATTTAGCCTGCCCAAGCAGCCAGCTGATCAGCACTGATTTTTAAACCTGTGCTGGCCAGAGGGATAAGGGAGACATTCTTCAGGCTTGCTCACTCACCAGTCAGCCTTAGCAATTTCTCGTTATCTTTGCCCACGAGCCTGAGCCCGCCGAAATGAAGAAAGTGGAAGTTATTTTCTGCTGTTGTTTTGAATGTGAAGTAGAGCGGGGCTGGGATTTCACTCTCAGGGCACTACAGGGTCACAGGCAGTGCATAGACAGCACAATTGCTTATCTCTCCCCAAGGCATCGCACACAAGAAAGAAGAGAGAGACACAGCACTGGCCAGGGTTCATTGCTCTTGGCAAACTGCAGCAGCATCCCAGGGGTGAGCAGCTTCCCAAGCTGAAACACCAATGACGCTGTTCGTCACACACACACACACTTTGATCAGAAGGCATGAACTAAAACAGATTTATTTTAAAAGGTCTGACTCCATTTTGTAGTATTTCTACAAAGGCCAGGGATTGGGGGAGAAGCTTGACACCTCTTCCCATCCCATTGGTCAAGACAACTGTCCATCAGCTGTCCATATCTCTAAGAACAGGAACATAAACTACCTTGAGATTACAAAACATTGGCTGTGCTTACATCACCCAAGTGTGAGAAAAAACCCAAACCATGAAACACTGTGAAATAGAAGATAAGGCTGAAAAAATCAGGGTGACACACCAGCTCAGAGGTGAAGCACCACACCGCTTTGGCACATGAGCAAGACAGCCTGGAGCTCGGCAGATTCAGATTAACCACGTTTAACTGCAGGGGTAATAACCTTTTGGGACAGGGCACCAAGGCCTGTGGGGAGGCTCCATTGCAGGCACATGGTCATTTTTTGTAGAACTGAATGTCGCCATGCGCTGGAAAGTGTTCTGCCACAGAGTAAGGGTTTGGGGTATTCTCCTGGATGCTTCAGTTATCTTGTACCAATCGTGTTCTACATCCCCATGGCTGCTACAGAGAGTAAGAGCACAACAAGACCTGCTAGCCCCCACACTGTCTTCTAGCCTGCTGCTCCAGTGTTGCCTGATCATCAACTTACAGTAGGGTAAAAAGGAAAAATGAGACTTGCAAAGATTCTCATTCAATTCCACCTGCTCCCCATCAATAGGTAGGAGAGGAAAATCTGCACTATAGAGAAGTTAAAGATGTGAAGCCTGATATTTTCAATGGCTCTGTAGCACACTGTATCATCCCTTGATGCAGGGGTAAGCATGCAATTTGGTACTATCAGGCCCCGTTCTTGTATGGCTTCCTGGAACTCTGAGCATAATTTTTAGGTAAGGAAGGCAGGTAAATCCTTACCTTACAAAATACCCAAGGACTGCAATTCTCACCCCTGATGGCCAAACCAACCTGCCCCAGAATACCTCATCAGAGTAGCTAGTGAGAATAAAAACAACCAGGACATTTATGTCTGCATTACCCATGAACGGCCCACAAAAGTCACTGACTCAGTAAAACACTGACCCTCTGAAAGACAATCACAGATCACTGAAAAAGTGACTTTACTCACTGTTTCCGCATGGATTTTGCCTTAGCCCTGCCCTCAGGTGAAGGTCCTCTCAAGAAACCCTGCGGAGCTCCTCCACTCACCATTGTGCTCCTCAGGCAAGGGCACAGCTGACTCCTGTGTGCTCTCAGAAAGCAAACCTCCTTCCCTCTACCTTTTCTAGCAGCCAAGCACTACATCTACCCCCACCCTCATCATTGCCAGTGGTCTTGACGGGAGGGCTACATCTTCCTGCCCTCAGATAGCTGCTCTTGGGAGAGAAGGAAGCTCACCCAGATGGATTTCAGCAGTTCCATGAGTACTTTATGGTCTTTTACTGATTTACAGCCAGTTCAGCATTCTTGTAAATGGCTATAAATTGGATTGAAGTCATAAATCATAACCAGAGAAAGAGAGACACAGTCTCTGAGTCCCAGCTCAGGCTAAACCAGCCTCTATGAATATATGGAAGAAACCTGCTTCCTCAATCAATACACACAGCTCAGGCAACAGCAGTGGTCCACAGGGTCCAAGCCTATTCCTCTTCCACAGGGCTCTAAGAGCAGTTAGACACTGCACGTGTGTGAGGCACTGAGAATTCCTCCCAACACCTGCCAAAGCCAGCTGTAACACAGGGGCTGACCCCACCACCTCAGGCTCTGCACACTTCCTGACCTTTGCTGTACTCAAATGTACGTGTAAGTGCACACATACACATCCCCTGTGAGCAGGGAGGCAGACCAGCACCATTCACACCAGACTCAAAATTTCTTCACAGATCAGCAGGGGGAGATTCCCACCTCACACACTACCTTTCCCAGGTGATTGCCGGCTTTCTCCACTGAGACTGGCAGAAAGTTGCAGGTTGTTATTCTTCTGAAATGCCTGATTTAGTCCACATGGAGCACTGAGAGCTGAAATGCCTTACTTCCACTCCACAAGCCGGGTACCTAAAACCTGGGAATTTGTATCTTTCTCTTTTGTTTCCCAAGGTCATTTTTAGAATCTAGGCTGTAAGCATTTCTGAAAGCATCTGACACAGCTGTCTAGCTGCAAGCTAGACTCTTCTTATTTCTGTAGACAACTGCAACCCAGGAGCTGGTTCATTCCACCCCCTTAACATAACAGTCACTGTGCTACCCTAAAGGCAGGGGGCATCAGCTCACTCCCCTAGTCACCCTTGCAGTTCACCACAGCCTTTCCTAAAGACACCAAAATGCAAGAGACCCAAATGACTGCCATTACCAGGCTTTTTAAAATCCTGAGGGCTGCCAGGTGAATTTGCTTGGCCCTCGCTTTCTAGGCAGAGCATCTGATGAAGTTAAGCCTAAATGTCTCCCCTTGCAAGCTTACAGGGCTCCTGCTGCTGCTAGCACAGTGGGAAGAAGTCCTACCACACCTACTATCATAGAGCCTTGCTTGCTTAAAGGAAGTTGAAAAGATACCATAAAGGTCTGTCCAGTGCTACCTGCATAGGCATCACAGACTCAGCATTATGGCCCTGCAAAGAATTGTGTCATTCCCTAGCTGTTGACCTAGGATACACACCCTACTCATACAGGCAGTGACCCCTTCTCATGTCTATTTGGTTCAGACTTGCTTATGTTTATTTATTATTTAGACAGATGGCTTGATTTAGTCTTATACAGGCATCTGTTGAAATTAAATTATGTGCCTTGCTCTCTCTGCATACTGTTTTTTTAAAATACAAGCCACTGCCTAATTGCCAACATGAAGGGAGAATGACCTCACTGTAGAGTTCCCTAAAAAACTGAACCACTGATGATGATGTAATTTTCTAATGGCCTCAAAGAGGAGGTGAACTGCTTGCTTATTTATCTTTTCATTAATTAATCATTTTTCTGCTACTTTGTGCTCCCCCCTGTATCTGCTTCTTTTCCCTCCTTGTCTTATTTTATTTGTTTGTGCATCACTGTCTCTGTGATAACACCTCAAACCCCTAGACTGGGACCAGCTTCCTACTGTGCTCAGCATAACATAAAACACAAAAATATTCATTTTGCACATGGGCAAGGGTGAGTGTTACTGGAGTCCTCTTGAGTTTTATTCCAGGAGCTTTCAGTGGATAACCCAGGCACTACTTTTAAGGGGTCTGTCAAAAGTGTAGAAAAGTAAGCCTCAAACTGACAGGTGAGAGTTTCTTTAGAGGACTTGAATGTCTTGGGGAGAAAAATTTAAAATAATTTTTTAAAAGAAAGGCTGAGAAACAAAAATCATAAACCCTTGCTTTGGAGAGAAAAAGCACAATTGTTTTGGTGTGGCAAATAATATCATGATAAATAGTAATAATAATAATTGACCTGTATTTGCTTGCTAAGACTTAAAAAAAGAATTACAGTAACTTGACCATTTTTATCAGCATTCTGATTCTTGGAAAAACATGTTATTTTAAGCTGCATCTAATTGGTAATGTTAATATCAAGGTAAAATATTGCCAGCACATAGATGGTTGAGAACATTTCTGGAAATTATGCAAGGATTTAAATTTTATTCTTACCCTTCCTGATTACTATGATTTTCCATTAGACACTTACCTTCATGTCATATTTTTGTTTTCTTTTTGTGTTTCATTTTTATTTTTTCATTCATTTTCATTCTACACTGAAGGTCTGGTCACCTAATCAAGCATACCCGTGTGCTGCACTGCGATCGGGGCAGAGAGAAAACAAACATGCTAACCCAGAACTGATGGCATCAGCACCGTACAGAGTCAGTGTTCCATTGCCCCTGTCATGCAGCAGGGATCTGTGACTTGGACATGGATCCCATGGACACACAAAAGCAGCTTCGAATGAGTTCAGAGCTTCTGTATCAAGGAGCAAGGGAAACAACTTGTATCCTGTGGTTCAGGACCTGGATAAAATCAAAACAGCTTGCTTGACTGCCTGGAGCAGCATGGTCCAACTTATCCTAATTCCTCCCACCACAGCCCAGATTTAGCTTTTCAGATGTCTCCACATGGCTCTCAGCCTTTTCTTAATAGGACAATAACAAAATTGAGTTTGGCTAATGGCTGAAGACTCTTCTGGCACCGACACAGCCTGGCACAGAGCCATCAGCCGGTGCTGCCGTCACCGCTGGTTCTTCTTTCAGGACTGGGGGCAGGAAGAACATCACCAACACACACACACCCAAGTACGCACAGCCAGACACTGCCCACACAGTGATGTAATTTGCAGGAATAAGGCAATGGATCTCAGAGGTGTAATCCAGCTTCTGAAGGCTAAGATACTTTGCCATGGGTTGTTTGCCCAAATGATGCCAGCTGATAAATCCTAAACATTACAGAACAAGAAATTCGTATTTTTGTTATGTGCTTTTTTTTTTTCAGTGATGTTCTTGTCCAGGAACTTCTAAGGGACTGCTATTTTAATACCACTAATACTACTATTGAAAATAGTATTGTTTTTACTATTAAAAATAGTAATTTTTTAATTTACTATTAAAAATGTTAGTAACAACAATAAATATACTTATAACAACAATATGAGCAACAGTTAATGGCCAAAGGAATAGCAAAAGCAGAGGCAGAGGTGTTTCGGGTTCTTTTGGACTTTATTTGCTGAGCAAGAGAAGATAGGATTAGCAAAATCCACAAGGTGACACCAAATCATTAGGGTCAACCAAAGTAAAGGGACTCAAAAAATTCAGATGTGATAGTAGTTTCTCCATAAATCTCCCAGCTAGGATGTCACCCTCAGGCTGAATAGACTCTTGCAATGTAATAGTTGCCCTTCACTGGGTACTGCTGATTCTTTCCTGTCAAAGAAGATTTATTCATGGGAAATAATTAAAAAACAATTCAGAACTTTCTTCCTGTTTGAATGGATTATATTACATTAATTAGTGGAGGGTGGGTATTAGATTTTTTTTTTTGTCCCCAAGGACAAGAGACATTTGTGCTTACCACAAGGTCTTCCTTTGCCCCAGACCTGTTCTTGCTACTTTAAATGATATACATTGTCCACCATGCTGTAATAGTGCTAAGTGTGGCATAATTTTTGGAAACAAAATGTCTACCTCCCTCTTATTCTCTCACCCATATGGCATCTCAAAATGCAACAACAGACTATAAATTCACACCAAGGTTATGGAGACTTTAATCGGAGAGGAAGGAAAAGTCGGCTATTTTTTGATGGCCATTCTCTGTGAACTGTGAAGAAAACAACCACTGCCATCATCAGATTCAGTCATAAAAAGAGCGATATTAGAAAAGTGTTTTCTAGTATGAAAGCTTGCTCCCAGCAAAGCACACTCTCACGCTTTTGTGTTCGTAGCATGCGGCAGCCTATCTTTGGCAAAGGTTTCTTTAAGTCAACAGATACTCTGGCTCTGTTCTCTTGAGATCTCCAAGAAATGATGTCTTGTGTCTTTTGGATCCAGCCACAGTGTTATGTGTCAAACCCAACGTTGGCCTTGGTTCTCTGTTCTTGCGGCTCACTGACACCTGCAGAGCTGCCTGGAAGGAGACATCAGATTCCTCTGACCCCTCTGAGTGCCTCCTCTGAGTGCCTCAAAGCCCAAGTTTCCGGCTTCTGGCTTTCAACCCCTCTGTTCCCCTCTGTTGTGAAGCCTGTAAAGGAGAGAGAACAGCTGTACTTATTTCAGGGCATTAAAAATATCAATATAAAATGCTGCACAGCAAAATGTTAGGACCAGAAACTGCAAATGTGTAAAAGTGCTATTGCCCTGGCATTTGCATGATCTTTATAGTGATCTGGTACATGAGAGAGGTTCCAGAGCAGGACCAGTGCCTTTAAACATCCTCTCCACTGCAATATTCAGGCAGCAGTGCAGAGCACAAGGTAACACCAGTCGGGGTTTCCCTGGGTGGGCAGGGAGCCTGAAGAACAGCAGCCACTTAACATTGTGGGACTGCTGGACCTGAGGCAGGGTCTGGTGGGGCACCTGAGTAAGTATCTGAGCTCCATGCAGCTCCCTGTACTGAGGACAGGGTGGGCAATGAGGGTCATCGCCCTTCCCAAGGAGTCAAGCTCTGGTTTTCTGATGAGCCTTCTTTGTGTGGCAGGCGTGGGGAGGGAACGGAGCTGAGGAGATTCATGTCTGCCAGCCCTGTGCTTTGCAGTCCTTTTTTTTAATTGGGGTAAATAGAATCAGAATGACAAGTGCAGAGTGATGGCTTCAATGTGCTATTTGTCTAGTGAGGAATTTGTGAAATATGTGTTTTTCTGTAGAGAGTGCATGGCTGTAAAGAAGGGCCAGAGTCAGCACAACCTCAGAGCGATGGAGAATAAAGCATTCTAGTTTTGTGGCCATTGATCTGATGACACTGTGGGTAATGGATGGACAAGGTTAGTCTCAGAATGTCTGATTTTTCTGAAATCGTTGCTGGAGTCAGGCTTAAGGTTGCTTCACCGTGCAATTCTGTATTTACCGTTATTAGAGATCCTCATATCTTCACACTCGCTTTGAATTTCCTATGCTTTTAGTGACTGATGGGTTTGGAAGGCTTTTTAGAGAAGCATATAATTCTGCGAAGATATTTTTATGTGATCATTTTTTGTTTACCTGAATTCTATTAATCTTCCCCAGAAGTCTGAGATCCATGTTTTTATATGAAATTTCATTTTGCAGTTAATTTTTTGCAGGATAAATCTTCTGGTTTTTCTTTTTCTTTAACCTTTTTTTTTTTTTTAAAAATTTCCTTTGAAAGGAGGCTTAAATTCAGGTAAGAAGAGAACCCTGATTAATTAAGCAAGCTGAAGTAGACAGGTTGCACACCTGTTTGGGGCTATACTACAAGTACAGCTATTCTTGGGGAAATGCCTCCATGGACAGGGAATTGTATATTTTGTTATGAGGTGCTGCACACTGTCCTCTGTTAAAGGAACCTTTGAAGAAAGAGCTGTGGCAGAAGAAAGCAGGAACGTGGCAACCAAACTGATGCTTGCAAAAAGAAACTAAACCCTTCAAAGCACTCATGCATTTCTGTGAGGGGCACTGGGGGGCATCAGCCCTGACTGTTAAGTCCGCATGTAGCTTTGAAGTCTTTCTGGGTGCTCTACTGCTATGTAATTCCCAGATAATCATATCATTAAAACACTCCCAGTTGCAACCTGCCAGAAGATGGTGTCCTATCCTATCAGACACAGGTCTCAGCACAGTGATCCAGGCATTCATGACTGATTATTGCAGCTAATATCTAGTGAAGAACGCAGGCATCCTGGAAAAGCTCCAGCTGAGAAAACACAGTCTCTGGTCTCCCTAGCAACACCGATTACTGAGAGAACATCACCCGACTGCTCCCTCATTTGTACTGGCCACCAGTGAAGACAGAGTCACCTTCAAGGTCTCTGCCCCAATACTCCATGCCTGCCACGGGTTTTGTCTGCGTTGCTGAAGAAATTCACCTTTCTGCATAACCCCACCGTTACTTTGCCGTACAGGAACAAGCAGATGGTTGACTTCGAGGATAGAGTCTGTGCTGGAGACAGGATTTCCCAGGGCTTTGGATCATTGTATTACTCCCAGGAACAGTGATAGTTCCTGCCCTCTCCCCAGAGAACTTAGTTCCCCAACATAATCTTCCATCAATAAGCTCATGCGCAGAAGTCAAAACAAACCAATCATCCTATGAACTACTCCATCTCTTTCTTTTACAGGGAAGAGGATGAAAAGACATAAAACTTGTTATTTTAGTTTCTATTTTCCAATGCTTGGGTCACTCTCAGATGGTGTATCTCTGGAACTGTCCAAACTAACAAGAAAGCTGTTGTGGTCAGAAGTGTTATGATGTATCTGGCCCATTCACTCACACAGAGAGATTCCTATAAGCTCTGTGAAAGATTCCCATGCAAGCAAGGATACCTTTGCACAGCACTGCCTGGAGTTGTGAAACCATATCCCCAAATCAGCTCTTTGCTAAGCTGCTTTAAATCTGTTAGCAGGTGCTGAGGAACGACCCACAAATCTTCTTTCAAATTTTTAATTCATTCCTTTCTGCTGAGTTCACTCCCCTTTTTTTGCTGTGTTTCCATGAACAATCTCACAAATCAGTTTACTGGCAGGGATGTTTGTAGACACGGCAATTTTAAGTCAGTGTTGCATACTATTTGCAGAAAGTACATTTCAAATATGATATTACAGGTCTCTTCACTGCCTCCATTAAAAAAGCATTTCCACTAGAAGAATGGAATTCAAAACACAGGTTTGTCTTTGCGCCCCAAGTCTCTTAGTAGCTGAAAGGAGAAAATTGTTAGTAAGCAAAACTGTTCCATGTGCTTTCTTAAGGATAGTTCTGGTTATAGGAGCAGCTGTACTGGTTCAGACCACAGGTTCATGTACCATAGAATACTGTCTCCTGAAGCAACCATGAGAAGAAACTCAAGGAAATGTGAGAATGGAGCAACTACTCTCCCAAATACAGGCATGCCGCAGTATAAACCCGTTAGGTACTTTGCTGTTCCTACCAATATGACAGGGATGTGCTCAAATATTCAGTTAAGGGGGATACTATGAGTGATCAGACAAACAGGTTGATTGATTAGTTGATCTTTTAAGTCAAGCAATATACCCATGCTTTTAACATACAGTGATTTTCATGTAGAATATCAAATATTCTTGTGTGGCTCTCAAAAGTAAACTATTTCGAACCCACCTCAAAATACTTTTGATGGATTACTCTGAACAACCATAAAAACTATCACAAATTATCAGACCTTCTGACTTGAACATGAGCAAACTCGGACCTTGGTAGAAGATAACATCTGATGGAGCCAGGCAGGTTAAAATGAAAGCTATGCTTTTTATGAAAGAGCAAAGGTGATTAGCCAGAGCAAGAAACTCCCACACAGAGGAGAGGATTAGTCACATTTGAATGTCTCGAGATCAACAACTTACCTCATGCAAAGAGTTCTTTCTTAGCTAAATACCTATTATGCTTTAGTCAACGACAAATTATTGGGTTCAATCCAGGGGTAACTGGGCGAAAATTAATTGCTTGTGATACTTGGAAGGTCAAAACAGATGATCTAGTAGTCCCTTTAGTCTTCATTTCTGAGTCCATGACTGCACAATGGACACATGGTTCATTATAAAGAGTGGTACACAGCCTCAGCTGATATAAATAGACATTTGCACCGATTTACACTTGATAAGCATCTGGTCAGGCTTGCTCAGCTGCACACTCTGGCATGAGAAGTTGTCAAGACTAAAACTGAAAAATGGCAGTAGCACATCAGAGCTCATGGACCAGATGGTGAGGGGAGCTTGCACGAACCTCACCCGTGCACACGGCCCTGTCAGGGAAAGTCTTGGTCTCATCCAGAAGCTGTTCCACTCGCCAGCTGCGGAGAGCAGATTCCTGGGGAGGTATGGAGCAAGATCTGCTGTCTAAGGGGAGTTTCCCTGGCTTTTGTGGGGCTATGGAAAGAGAGCTGTTTTGCCCACAGTTTCTCCCAAAGTGGCCTCCTCATGAGGAGGACACCATTCCCCAACC
Organism: Donacobius atricapilla; assembly: GCA_013397315.1. NCBI lineage: Eukaryota > Metazoa > Chordata > Aves > Passeriformes > Mimidae > Donacobius > Donacobius atricapilla. Next base: position 1,329,132 of record WBMY01013481.1, on the reverse strand, counting down.
CAGTGCTATTCCTGGGCATCCCACTTTATGTTACATTTGCTCGTATTTTTTGTCCTAGGGTTTATAAAATTGAGAGCAATTGGGTTTCTTTCATGCTGCCATCAGGTTAGAGTAGTGACAGAGAACATTTCCTTTCCTATTGTCTGAAAGCTAATCTCAAAGGGAAAATTCAGGTTACTCTCAATTCCTGCCTGTTTTCACTTGTCTCCCCATGTATCATGCTACTAGTGTTTTCCTGTTTCTGAAATACTTTTTAAGTATGTGTAGGTTATCATGCTCACAGTAGTTGCTGTTTAACCAATCTCTCCAGACTTTATCCTTTTAATCTTGCTTTCTAAATCAATCCCTCCACTCCCTTGATCATTTCAGTTGCTTTCCTTTGAACAGCTCCTGTTTGTCAATAACTCTTCCTAATGACTCATGTGGAACAGGAAATATGTGAAACTTCAAGGCATAACAAAGCAGAGGAACAGCACAGGTTCTGAGTCCTGAATACTGGGAATTTGCGTCATAATGGAAGAGTTGCCTACAGGGAAGTTGTGAGCACTGTCCATAGTACCTGTTCCCCAGAAAGCTTCACAGACAGCCTATGGGACAGCTGGTGCAGGAAAGCCTGGCAGCATGGTGATGATGGATGTGCTCAAGCACCCAAGGCCTGGAGGTCATGCTCCAGCCTCACTAGATGGGCAAGAGCTCTCTGGAGGTATGACAAACTACTCTGGTTTGGGAGTGGGTTCAGGGCCTGCAGGAAGAAATGCTGCAGCTCTATTCCTAAAACAAATGTCCACATGTATTAGGACAGGGAACAACCAGTTGATGTGAGGCTGCTCCCTCCAGCCCTGAAGCACTTCCACATGATGCACATACACCCTCCCCACAGATGGGAAGTAATGCTGAGAAGTGACACCATGGACAAAGGGAATTTTCTAAGTGAGGAATTTTCTAAAATATAGAAATGCAGCCCAAATTGTAGTAATATAAGGGAATGTAAAGTGCAGCAAGGGAGATGTAAAATGGAGATTAAGGAGGGTATCATGAGCTTTGCTGAGCAAATCATACCATGGAAAACCCACGCTCAGAGTCTGTGGGCATTTGACCTCCCCATAGGAGCAAAACAGTGCAGTTCCCCCAAATCAGAAGACAAGAGCTGATTACAAAGGAGAGCTCAGGGCAAGGAGCAGTTCCTCCCACAGCACAGGGGTCATCCTGCAGAGGCAGCCTTCATAACAACTTGCAGGACGTAGGTAGGGTGGGTCACCAGCTGCCATTCAGAGTACATACAAGGTCTCCTCAGCTATTCAGGTAAACCAGCCTCCTCAGACTGACAGAGCTGCAGCTCCAGAAGTGTGGGGACATGAAGAAACCTCTCGCAAAGATCCTTGATCTGCACTATGACTCCAGCTTTTGCTTAGGGTATTTGTTTTGGCCTACAAAAGGGCTGAAAATTACACAGTAGGGATAGTGGGTCTGTGGCTAGAGGGCCATGTGTAACCCAAGAGGAGGACAAATGTTGCCTGCTTTCCACAAGTGTCAACTTTTTTTAGGCTGCATCACATTTAAGTGTTGTGGAAGAAGCTTTTTAGAGATAAACTTGCATGGAAACAAAATGAGCAAGGATAAGAACCACGAGTCAGTGCCCCCCATGGGAGGTGCTAGATCAGTAGCAGACTCCAGGAAGGACAGAGGGGTCCCAGTTTGGTGAGACACAGGCAGACTCAGCATGCTCACATACCTTTGCCTTCTTTCCTGAGCCTGAGGGACTGCTGTAACTTCCAGGCTTTAACTCTGTCCCTGAACATTGTGCAGAGCTGTGCATGTCATACATGGCATGAGGCAACCTTTGGGCCTAACGCTACCAAGCAATATGCTAAACTGCTGCTGGGCATGTGTGCAGCAGCTGCGAGGGTCAGCACAGAGACCTTCATGTCTGTGACACCTCATGGACATTTTGCAGGCCTGATTTTCCTCTCTCATGACAGACCCAGCTTGACCATGTGTTGTTCTGCCTGAGAGCTGGCTGAAAGGCTTGCACTGTGGAGCTGAAAGCACCTCATTACAGCAGGAAAGCTGTCTTTGTGGGAGTAAATGAAGTCCCCCCCACACACACAGTACAGGAAGGTACTCTGGGGATGTCAACCTCTTCTCTCACACTGGTGGAAATCCCGCTAAAGCTGTGTGCTCTGTAGCACTAGCAGAGCTCTGCCCATCAGTTCTTTCAAACAAGGTTTGAAAGGTTTAATGTTGCCACCTTGCAAAGACAAGCAAGTGCATACGGGCCAACAATATTATCTTTAGGACTGCCTGGCTAGCCAGAAGGATGAACCATCTGTGGCTAAAGTGGAACCAGTACCATGGAAAACAATGTATTTTTTCTCCTCTGGGGTTTTTCACCTGGGGAAGTAAGGAGAAGGGTGAGTAGAAGGAATAACTTTTAGATGTTTCTCCCAGGCTGAATAGGGTCAGGGACTTGAAAGATTTCACAGCAGATAAAATTGTGAACTTCCAAATGGATGGTAAACTTCTTTAAATGCCCAAGGAAGGGGAGTTCAAAGTTGCTGAGCTCTTAAGCAAAGCAGGCAGTGGCTTATTCAAATAGAATTTTGTACAAACGCCTGTGGGTTTGAGGGGCTGGGATGGAAGGTGATTATTGTAACTGTGTTTTACAAAGAAGCTAAAGATGATCCAATTATAAAACAGAGTGCCTTACCTCAGAACGAGGAGAAAACACTGAAAAAAATCGTTAAAGAATGAGTTAGAAAGCTTCTAGATGAGTCTAATGCGATAGAGATAAACCTGTCTGCCAGTTTCCCTAAGTGTGACTTGTACTCCTCCAGCCTATTAGGATTCTGGGGAAGAGTTAATGAAATACTGGACTGAGGAGAAGGGGTGGTGGGGGGATATAATTTATTTAAACTTTTCAAAAGCCTTTTGATAAAGTCTTTCACAAGAGGTTATTAAAGAAATTTGTTGCCTGTAGGGTGGGAGGCAAAGTCCTGACATGGATTAAAACCCAGATAAGAGGTAAGAAACAAAGGAGAGGAATAAGCGCCCAATTGTCTCCATGAAAGGAGGTTAATAGCAAGATGCTCCAGGGATCAGCACTGGGACCAGGGATGTTCAATATGTTTATTAACGATCTAAGAGAAAGCAGAGAAGAACAGAAATACGAAATTTTGCAGATGGAACAGTTTCCTTCTTGCAGTAAGTAATCGGCTGTGTTTGACTCTCTTCTTGTGTTCATGGCTTGTCTGTGAACAGATCACTGGTTTTACTAATAGGCCTATAAATATAATTGGAAGTACGGCTCAGTCTTGTGAACAGTACTGAGACTGATTGCAGGAGGAGGCCTACAGGTGCATCATCCTAGGACAGACGAAGAGTCATAAAGCAAGAGGGTTTTTGCACCCAACCCTCCATCAGCTCTGTAAGTGCTGCTTACTGTAACTCTGCTGCTTCTGATGTCACTGCCTGCTAGTGCTCAAGAAGAACTGTGGTATAAATCATGTCAGGATCCACACCGTCATCACTATTTCGTACTTACACTCCTGGATGGAATGAATCTGCTACAGGTTTATGTGAGCTCACGGGCACTTTGCCAGCACCCCACAGCCATTGCCCACCACGTGAGCACTCATGCATGCACCTTTATGTTATTACTTCTGCATTCCAAGTCCCAATTTGGCAAAATCTTTCCCATGTAGCCAAGCTTTCTGCTGCAAGTTTTAGGAATTAAATGCACACTTCAGCATGTCCCTGTACTGCTGCCAGAGATGCTCTCTGGTGCTCCCTCAGAGTGCTCTGCCCTGCACCCTGCCCCGTCCAGATCCACATTCTGAGCTGCCTCCACGTGCTGGCCTAGCTCTGGCTCCTATTCCCTATTCATCACTCTGACTGAAACACTCAGCTCCTAGCAAGGTAGTTATTGTAGGCAAGTTAAAAGTCCTCCTTCACAGTCACTGCTGCCACATAAGTTTGTTCAACTCACTGTATTAAAGTCATTAGTGCCAGGCTGCCCTGGAGAAATGCTTTATGTCACCATTTTGCTCTACAGCAACCATTTTTTTACAAAGTTGAGGTTACTACTTCAGAGTACCTCAGCACTTGCTGGAAGCTGCCTGTATTTACATCTTTTGTGAGACAATAAACAAGAAGCAACTTAAAGACATGATTAGAAAAGTTCCATTTTCCAAGTACTTTTAAAAAATGAAACTTCATTGAATTGGTCTCTGATAATCACACACAACCACTTCAGAATTACCAGCAGGAATCTTTTTTTTTTCTTTTTTTCCTCAGTGGTCATCAAATTTCAGGTTATGTTGGTCTCTTATAAAGAGAGTATCAACTTTCTTAGCTGACCAGACGATGCAGTTTCCATGCTGCTGGTTTGTCCCAGCTCTGTGTCAATATGGCAGATGATAAACAGCCAGATCAGCGCACTGGCCGTGAGTGTGAGGAAGGAGGAGGAGTAGTGCTTGCCCGTAGTCTGTACTACTTCTCAGCACATAAGGTGTTACTGCCGGGGAAGGTACTCCCAGGTGATATCTGATACAGCAGATCCTCTCTTGCAGTCGGTGAGAACCTGCAGATTGCTCAGAGGTTTATGTGCACCCTTTCTCCCACCCCCTGCCAGGTACTGAGGAATGAACCAAGGAACAGGGGTACTCTGGGGCGTAAGCACCTTAAGGACCCATAGCAGCAGGGTTGATGTAGTTGTCCTCATGCTAATGAAGCCTGGTGCTTGAAGGCAGAGATCCTCCTGCGATCTGCTGGCATTGTCACTCGACACTTCTCACCAGCTGGTGAGTAGGAAAAAAAGAATGTTCTGGTGTCAGTGTAAAATAAGTGGCTGCAGTGTGTAGCCGAGTTGCTGGAGTTTTCATAATGCTGTCTTCAGTCTTTTATATATATATGCAGCCGTGTACGAGCAGAATGGCCTCCATTTCAAAGCTACTCCGTTCTGTCAGATACAAGCTGGAGCAGCCAGGCGGCCGCTTGACTGATGTCACGGAAGGAAGGTGCTAAGAAGGCAAATGCAATATGAACTCAAGCTCAGCATGCTGCAAACAAATTGAGCTGCTGTGCTGAAGTTGTGAAGAAAAGAGATGTTCCTATTATTTATACAGCGGTCCTAGACATCAGGGAAACAGGCAAGCTGGAAATGGAAATTCCCATTGATGAGAACAAATTTCCTGTTATTGTCATTGCTGAAACCTGCAGGGATTAGTCACATTACTTGGAATTTTAAACAGTGTAAGTTACAAACATTTGAGGAAAACGGGAGTGAGTGAAGTCATAGGGGTGATGCTCTGCCTTAAAGACACCACTGCATTTTTTAGTTACTCAGTTCTCCAGAGCAGAGACTGATCCTTGTGTTTACTAGTAAAACTTTTCAGAGGGTGACTACTGGGGTCTTTCAGACACCACTAAATTAAGGATTTAATAATGATTCAACTCATCTCTGTAGCATATGGAAATTAAAAAATACAGTTATTATGGAAGGATTCCAATTTCAAAACTTGCTAGAGGTTTTATGCAGTCAACAGGAAACTTCACCAATGCTTCTGAAGTATAGAGATGATTATTTTTTTACAGTGAAAACATTACATTCAGGTTGAGGTCTACTGTTGTTCTAATTAGGAAGGGTGAAGAAGAAAGAAATGCTGGTCTAAGCTGTTTGTTGCCTCTGAAAGGTAGGTCTCAAGTCAATGAGGGGTGCAGACTGGACAGACAAATATGGAAATCAGTATAAAAAAAATCAGACTTGAACGTATTCAAGAGCACATTACTCTGATATGCACTGATAGTATGCAGCCTGGGAACTGTTAATAAAGAGAAAGAAACACTGAGGACAATTATAAATAACTTAAAAGAATGATAAGCTCCTGGACTGCAAATTGGCATGAGGAGCTATTCAATGATCCATGTTTAACAGGGTGATTAGTGTATGACTGGTTAATAACTGTGGAGAAATGTCACTGGGAAAAGCTTATGCAGCACCTGCATAAGCCTTTGGATAAATACCAACAGCATGAACAGGTACAAAAATGCTATGGAAAAACATTGCTTTTGCATTTGTGAGTGTCCCTGCACCTGGACACACATACATACCTACAAGAGGGCTCACACATGCCTGTCCAACTGATCACCTGGATGAGAGAGTTAATAAAAGGTTTTAGTCACTGGATGTTCATTCAAACCTTTTGCAGCAGGAGCTGTCAGTCCCTGCAAGCAGCTACAGGGACCAGTGATCATGATTTGATTACACTGAATATGAGCACAGGGAGTATCCTGTCAAGAAATAATATATATATTTATATACTTGGCCCTTTGAAAAAGCAAACTTCTCAAGTGTCAAAAGTAAACTGTATTAGGAGAGAGCATATAATGTATAAGTATATATCTGTATAAACACTCATTTGTGCATGTGTGAGAATTGGGAGCTCCTCCAGGAAAGTTTATCACAGACCTCAGAGGCCACCATGGCAATCACTCCAGAAGATAACCAAGGAGAAAAACTCAGTAAGACTGAGCAGTAAGAGAGACAATGTGGAATTCAGAATGTTTTTGTACTGTGTTCAGAGAAAAAAGAAAATGGAAACAACCAGCATTAACTAGAAGACTGAAGTTTAAAAAAAAAAGCATATAGACAAGCAGGGCCAAGATGGGGGAATCTGATAGCAAGCATAGTAGTGGGGAGAAATACGACACCAGATCTGCGCTTAGTGGCAAGAGATCCAGCCCCAGCAAGACAGGAGATAGAGCTTGTGCCCACTTCAGCAGCCCTGTGGAAGTCCTCAGGAGGAGAAGAGGGGTTCTAATGACACGGCTGTACAAAGCCTTGCCACAGAAGAGCCCAGAAACTTGCAGGAGTTGGAGTGGGGTTCCAGTAAAAAGCAACCATTTCCCCACCTGTCAGCCAGGTAATACTAGCAGGATGGAGGGAGTGCGGAGCACATGGAGGTGGGAAGACCCCTACTTTCTGTCAGGGGTGTGTGGTGAGGATGGTGAGGAGGGGAAAGGGGTGGTCAGGGGGGTCTTCTCTGTTCTACTGTGGGAATGGGGAAAGTTTCTTCTGCCCCCTGTTTCTGAGCCAGCCTGATGCTGGGTGTCACACTAGCAGGTCCTTCTGGCTGTGACATTTCTAAAGCATCTTTTCAGATGCTGGCATCACAGCTGACTCATGCCCAGGCAGTGTGTGGGGCCAGAGATGCTGTCAGGATCACTCCCACATTTCAATTACTCACGGCAGCCTGTGCACACACCTTGTCATTTGACCTCATTCCCTGTCCCTTCCCAGAGGCAGAGGTGCTTCCAGCAGTGGAGGGCTGCTGTCTCTTAGAGGTGCAGGTGCCTCTGTGCTGTCTTCTCCCCTCCCTACAAAACACCAGCTGAGGAAGCCAGACTCCTCAGGGAGGTTAAAGAGGGGATGAAACCACTGGCTCCACATCCATCAGTTCCCACAGCCTTCATATGAAGAGCACAAGGGACTGTGGTTGATGCTAGGTCAGGAGAAGATAAGAAGAAGCGGAGAAAAAGAGGGGGGAAAAATGGGTGCTGAACTGGAACCCACAGTACTAGCCTGAGGCTTTGCACTTGGCAGATCCTCATCATAGAAGACAACTTTGTGGCACTATTACCAGTCAGCACTTCTCCCTTCCTCACTTTCCCTTTCATCTAGGTTGCTGCAGTTGCATTTAATGACACAACAGATGTATTCATTTGCATCTTTATACAGATCTCTAAGCTCTACAAATGGGTGGGTGGGCATGACCCCATTTCCCCAAATTATTCAGCACCTTTCAGTTATGCATTTCTCTCTTTTCTAATGTCTTTTTGAAGCTCATAGAAGCAGCAGTGGAGAATTACTTTGCCATTTTCTCTCGAGCAGCTGGGACCAGATCACTCCTCTGCCCATGTGAATCTCCGTTACAAGTCAACAGGAGCCACGGAGATGTCTGTGCACAGACACACTGCCTCCTCCACCATGTACACATGCTTCCTGGAGAGGGGAAAAGCCACAGATTCACCTGGCATATCCCCATGCTACACAGAAAGTTTCTTTGGGGGAGAAATAAGGGCAAAACAAGTGACGCCCTGTCTGTTTATCAAGGGTGATGACAGTTCTGTTGCTGCCATCAAGAGATGTGTGGTCGCATTTACGGTTCTGTGGGTGAGTTAAAATACTTCCTCTACACCGTCTGAAGGCGGTGTTTCTGCGGAGCTGCTCGAGGCACACTCCACACTGATGACTCAGGGTGATGCCACCACCAGCGTGGAAGATGTGTCAGCACAGTGGGGTGCTGGTGTGTGCTCCTGAGAGTTTCCTCTGCCCAGTGCCCAGATCCCTGGCCCTCAGCCGATGGGTACCCAGCTAGAGTGAGAGGGTTCAAATGGATAGAGTACAGGTTCACACACAGAGCCAGTTCCCATGGGAAAATAGCCCATGTTGCATTTCCTGTGAGTCTAGATCTCTGCCTGATAACTGCACAGACTGAGGACAGGAGGACAGAAGACAAGGAGAGGGGTAGAAAGGAGGGGAGAGTAAGAGCTATTTCTTACTGGGCTGTCATATATACATAGGCAACATAACAGGGGGGCCATCCCAAATGCTGCGTTGTGAGGTCACGCGCAGAGGAGAGAAAAGCTCCTGCCCTGACTCTCCCACCTTCCCCTCACTTTGACCAGGTGGCTCTGGGGCTGTGTGTTGGTGAGAAGCTGTTGGTGTGATGCCCTGAGAGAGCCAAGAGTGAGGATGCTGGTTGCTGTACACAGAGATCATCACCAGTTTAATTTATGGGTTGCATTTTGTGTATAAAGCCATGGCTACAGATATAATGTAATCCTGCCACTGTGAGTGTGCTGAGCACTGCTGTCAATCAAAGGTGCTTCGCATTGGTACATTTCCATATAAATATGCATGTCCTTTTGCTAACGGTATTATTATTTATTATTTGTGTTACTGTCATGCCTCAAGGCTTCAGCAGGGACCAGGTTCCTGTTGTGCTCAGTGTCTCACACACATGGTGAGAGGCAGAGTGTGTTCTGTACAGCTTCCAGACTAAACACACCATAACAGGCGCAGTCTGGGGTCCATAAGTAAAAAAAGCATTTTCAAGTGCTGGATCCAGTTCACCAGTGGCAGAGCTGTAAGCAGACCTGAGCTTGTGCTGACTTCCTATCCAACAGTCTTTCCACTTCAGTACCGAAGTCTTGGCAGCTTCGGCTTCTTTTGAAGAAGTTAATGGATGAGACCTTTTACAAGGTGGAAATTCCCTTTGAACCCTCTTTCTGAATACCCGCATACGCAGAAGGCCAGGATGCGCATGGAGGAAGAAAAGCTGCCTTGGGGAGGGAGGGGTCATGTGTCACGTCCATCAGAAATCTAACAGTGACTCCTTCTCACTGGCATCCTTGTGCAGAGATCAGCAGGGACCCCTCTGATGCCAGAGACATGGCACCCCACAGCTCAGTCCATGGACACTGTTGGGAGTGTACCCTAAGCCTCAGACAGTCTAATGGGAGATATTTTTCTCCTCCCAAAGCCGGGCTGCACCTGAGCTCAGGGGGTTCTTCTCTCAGCCCTGTAAAAGGGGAGTCTCTTGGGCTTTGGCAGCAGTGGAGGGGACACAGGCTGCCCAGAGCAGGAGGCTTCAGGGTCTGTCCTGTACTGCTCCCAGTTTGTCCCATCTCTCTCCATAATGGATGGGACCCCAAGGCCATGGCCAGTCACCTGCTGCACCAACTACAAAAGCTACTTTTGAAAAGTTACTCCATTCTCTAGTGCTAAGGGAGGGCAGCACTTCTGGAGCAGGCAACTCTGGAGGGGACATATGAGGAACACAAGAGAGCATTGAAAATTGAGAACTGAGAAAGAGGAGAAGGTGTGAGGATGCACAAAAGGAGACACCGGAAGGGATACAGCAGCAGATACAGGAACAGGACAGGGCTTGGAACAACTTTTGAAGAGAAGGGCTCCTTGCTGGGTTGACCTTGGGAGGGCACTGTGCTTGTGGGAGACCCACACTGGAAGGACAGGGACACTCCTGTGTCAGGGATACTCCTGAATGGACAGCAGCACATGGCTGACTCAGGATGGGGAAGGGTATTATTAAGAGGAAAGAGTGAGGGAAGATAAGAGCTAAAACCAGGAACAGTAGCAAGAAAAGGGAGAGAGATGTTGGGCTGTAGCTGAGCCTGGGGAACGGGAAAGAAAGAAGCTTCCCTTGGTGTTTAATTATCTAAGTCTTCTTTGTTTCCATCAGCCAGATCAGTAAGTAAAAGTTTATGTTAATTGGAAATAAATCAAATTCAGTAAAATTCCCTGAACTGAGACTGTTTTGCCTGCAAGAGACATATATGAAAAAAATTGGAGGTTTTTAGCTGACAAGGCTGTAAGAAAAATCTTCAGAAGGCAATTCAGGATTAGTGACAAAGCCCTCAAAGCAGAAGTAGAGTGAAAAAGTCTGCCTGTATTTATCTTGTTATGAATCAGTACATGGCTGCTGCATGTGCAAGAACAAACACCAGCAGATGACAATGGAATGGGACAATGTTGGCGGCACAGGAGTCCAAGACTCGGTGTCTAGGTCACAACTGCTGAATACTTCTGGTGTGACCAGAGGATCACTGAGTATTTTAAGACAGCCAGGTTTCCAGCCTTCATGAACCAGCCAAAAAGATGCAAAATACTACTACACACTCTCCTGTTCTCATCTCCCTGCAGAACCGCATCACTAACCCACCAGGAGAGCCAATGACCAAGCACGCTGGCAGGAGAAACACTGGCAGATGCAAATGCTGTAGGTCCCATCCACTGCACACTGGTTCCCCTGTGCAGATGTGGACAAACCTGCACACATCACCGCATCTGCAACAATTCTGTATCACAACCTACACTGCTACAGAAATCCACTAGATTTTTGCTCCAAGTATAGGGAAAGCATCTGTCCAGATCAATACAGCTGAGACATCCAATACAATTCAGGAAAGCTAGGGTACCCGTTCTGTCTCTCAGATGGCAAAATTCCACCTTATTTTGGCTGAGATTAGGTCCTTTCTTCTGCATATGCTGATAGGATCTATGTTTGTTCTGTCCTAATTGCCTTTCACTCTAACTCAAGCCTAAAAATGGCTTTCTGAGGTGTATCTCAAAAAGGCCCCACAGAACTAAATTCCAGCATTGGCACCCAGGAAGAGAGAGAAGCTCAAGGTTCCCCATTGAAACCTCTAGTGAAATTTAATAACACCAGTGGCAGTCAGATTTATGTAACTTTTATGAAATCAATAGTACTGGACTCTGCAAAATTACTTGAAGAGCAAGACCCCATACAAATGTAATTAAGCACAGATGGCAGCGTGCTTTCTGTGCTCATGAACAGCACTGCAAAGCTCTGTTTGTTTTAATGTGAACGGCAGTTGCCTTGAACTTGCTGTAGCTGATGTGAAAATGCCTTTGTCACCAATCAAGGCTGCTTTTAATCTAACGGTCACTGATCCTTATTTAAATAAGGCTGGTGTTTGAGGTTCAGTGCTCTACAGGCAACAGACAGGAGAGGGGATGGAGCTTGTGGGATGAAGTTTCACATCCAATGTCCAAACCTCATTCAACTGACTTCTGCCTCATGTTTTCCCCAAAGCAATGTCCAAAGATCTTTTTGCAGGGCGGTACCACTAGCTCTTCTCCACTCCAAAGCAGTGGGGCCATCTAAGGGTTTAACTGGGTTCATGGCACAGGGCAGTGAGTGCTGTGTTGAGCACTCATCCCTTTGAAGAACCTGCAGCTTCATGCAATTGCCTTTTCCTTTTTATGTCCCATGCCACCAGCACTCCCATCCCCTCCACCTGGCATCCTGGCTGACAGGGTCACACATGCTGCAAGGGACAAGAAAACAGTGGATTAAGACCTACGTGAAGTGAGCAGAAGGTGGCAAGATTCCAGGTAGTACACAAAACATAAATGTAGGTGGTTGAGAAACGGATGGGGGGGAAATGGCGATCACATGTTTTTTCAATTTTCCTTAACTGAATGTTTTATTTTCCTGTTGGATGAAAGGCACACAGAAGTAGAGATGTGGATGTCACAAAACTGTCATCAGGCTGTTTTCCGCACTTATTTTCTGAAATTTGAAATGACACTGAATGTTGAAGATTTGAAAAAAAAAAATCTTCACAGAGCTATCTGTACACCTCTGTCATAATCCTAAAAGGACAGATATTTTTAACAGCCTCAGGATAAAAAACATGTTCGGAAAGTTCAGAAAAGCTCAAGTGCTGTTACAACACAAAAATACTTTTAATCATTAAAGGCATGCCTCTTTAACCTGCTCGGCTGCCTCTGACATGTTCCCCAGCTTTGACTTACATCTCGCTCTCCCAGCCCGGCAGTCTGTCTGTGCCCACGGACTCTGGGATGTCACCTCATGGGCAGCGTGTGCATGGCTAAAGCTGGAACTTGTCACTCCCTTGCAGAACCAGCCTCGAAAGGTTCTATTCAGGCACAGTTATCTAATGCAGTGGCTTTCAACTTTCTCAGCTCTGCTAATGGCTTATGGACTGTGTCAAAGGGAAACACAAAAGGTAAAGAAAAGTCACTCTAATATCTCTGAAAGTAAGTTGATGATAAAGGGATCTGTACCACTACTAGGCCATTTTTAGAGGTACACAAATAGGATTGAAAGCCATGGTGAGGTGCATCAGTGTGCACTGAGGCATACCTATCATTCTGCCCTTCTCTAGCTGCTGGCTACTTTAATATAACCAAAGGGAGACACACCTACCAATTTAGTAAGGAGTTGTGGAAAATTTAAAGTTGAAGACTATGATTTTTTTTTATTTTCTACTTTTGGTCTTTATTCCACTTTCTTATATTTGCACCTTCTCTTTTCTTTGGAGTCCTGTCATCTATTCATTGAATCAGTTTTCACTGCTGAACCTCGTGTTTTGTACTAGTAGTAAATCTGTTGGAATGGTTTCTTGGTGTGAAAGTATCATTTTGTTTTCACTGTGTTCATGAAAACAAGTAAACCTAAATTGCAGAATATTATTACATCAAACACCAACAAATCAAACTAATTTTGTATAGGTGAGCTTCTGTCAATCTCCTCACAGTATAGCTCACAAAACCCCAAAATGTTCTCACTTTCAAGGTGTTTAGTTTTTGTTTGGTTGGAGGGGTTTTTTTTCTGTTTGTTGCCATATTTTCTTTTCCACTCATTAGAGCACTTATAGGTTTGGGGTTTTTTTTACTGTTTGAAAGCCTGGTCTTTAATCATGGTAGTTGTAGTGACATTATAAACAAACATATAATTATATTACAATTTCATCAATCATCCTACAAGACTCTACTATTCCATTAGAGGTTAGTTGGATGCTCAGTTTCCTGCAAATGTGCCTGGATCTCCCACTTCAGTGTAGTGTGTGTGACTGATCCATTTCACACTCTGAATGCCTTGTCTGTTTGGATGATGAGCTTATGGGGGAAGGGAACATCTGCTCTCCACATTTGCATGGAGCTCCATACACTGAGGATCTCTTCTTAGCTGGCCACTGCCAGTGGCTATAGTCTTCATGATTACTGATAGAAAATAACTTGTTTTAAGCTTCAGAGATTTTGTCAACTGCTGAGGGTTTTTTTTCTCTCAGATTATTAAAGGCATTTTTTCTCTCTGGAGATTATTTTATTATACAAACATATATATAATGTACAATCACCAAAGTGTAAACGAAGTGCATAGATTGAGGGGGATGAGAATTTAAAATAATTCTTAAAAAAAAGATATTCAACATAAGTTATTTTTTACAGTTCCTCCTCTTACGAGTCAAAGGTTTCTCTGATAGTTTTACTTTATGGGGGGATTTATCTGCAAATTTGAGACTACAGACCTAAATTAGTGGGGATTAGGAACCTTCACAATAGTAAAGTTAGGGCCTAATATGCCTTTTACGTGGAACTGCAATCAAAACATAAATGCACTCATCTTCTTCCTTTTCATTCCCCTCCAAGAGCTCAGCAGAGCCAGGAGTACTTCTCTTTAAAGCTTCTTTCCAGCAAGGTTAAAACAGAAGCAAGGTCCCAGAAGATGAAGGATTTTTTTTCTTAGATCTCCTAAGCAACATTCTAGGTTAATAGTGCTGCCTTCACTCTTTCCTCGTCATATACCTATTTAAAAGGAACAAACATCTTTCAGTATGCCAGCCTGGCAGTGTTCAGATGGGGGAAGATCAATATCTTACGGCCTTCATAAGTGATTACCTTTATGGCTTCAGTTGCTTTTAGGATTTGCCCCCTCTCATGTATATCAGACAGAGAAGCAATAACAGCGTTGCCTTAACTGGCTGCTTTTGTGTTTAAAGCAATGATTTCTTGTGCTCATGCACTGCCATGTTTTCTTGCTGGGATCCCTTGCCAGATTTTACCACGCTATCCCAGTTATCCCAGTTCACATGGCTGTGAAATAGCCCGAGAAGTACCATGACACACATTTGGTTCATGAATAGGCACCCATTCTCACTGGCACTGTGATGATCACAATACATTCTTTGCAGTACTACTGTCAAAGCTAGAGCATGCCAAGCAGCTCCTGTGCTGTCCCCCTCCAGAGGGGCCGGCTGCCACCAGGATGCATCTCCCGTCTGCAGGGGTCTCTGCCGACCCTCCTGCAGCACCTCAGCTTGGTACTCCTGGCGGGTCAGCCTTGCTCTGCCAGAAGGGAGAAGGCAAGGGAAGGCCGGCAGTAACAGCGGGATCTTAATCACCGGAGCAGCTTCAAAGGACCGTGTCACACCCGGTGGCATTCCTACAGAGGGTTCCTACTGCAGGTTCACTTCTGGTCTGTTGCTGCCTATTAATACATTTTCTGGCCCTGCTCTTCCCACCACTCCAGAGGCAAGCTCCCTTCAGTCACTGCTCTGCATCGTGTTTAAGTATGTGCTTAGCCCCTAACATATGATTTCATCCCGCTGAAGCCAAAGGGCACTGAGCACTGGCTGAAATACCCTCTGAAAAGTGAACAGGGACCTACGGCCCCCTGGCAAGGCCAAGTAAAAAGCAAATGCAAAGGAAGACTTTCTCTGTCAGTAAACAAAACAAAGCAAGCTGATTTTTAAACCTTTTAGCATGTCTGGGTGTCTTTTCTGCCACTGATGAAGGATAAACAATGCAATTATTAATTATTGATGATCGCTAATAAGAATGATGATTATCATCACCATCATCCAGCCGTGCCATTCCTGCCACCTCTCTAATCAGTGTGATCTCACTGTTATTATACATAATTGCAATCTTCCGAGTCAGGGTAGGCAAAGAAGCAACCTTGCAGTGTAAATACTAAATACTTGGTATAACAAGAGTGAGAGTTCCCCAGCTTGGAGCACAGCTAAGCGAAGCCACGGGCTTCCATTCTTTTTAATTTACCATCTGTTCTGTATGACACAGCCTGTGTCTCTTTAGGGTTTAGTACCCATTTATTATCCAAAAGCCACCTCTGCCTGCTATTAAAATCACGTTGGAGTGATTTAGAGAGGGAATCCGTCCATTTGCCCAAGTGGAAAGATGTGTCATCAGCACAAACCTGAATGCAGCTGCCTTTCTGGACTCCAGGGCTGGGAAATGCCTTACCAGAACACACGCATTCTGTCAGCTCCAGCCCCTTCCCTCCCTCTGGCAGAATCCATTACCATGGGCTTGGCATTACACACCCCCTTCTCTCCTCCTCCCTTGCGTTACACACACGTGCACCACATGCACACACACACACTTTTCCATGGTGCTTTTGTGCTTTTTTCCCCTCTGTCTGTGTCACAAAAGGGACACAAGTGAGTGCCATCCCATTGATACTCCACCTTCTTTTTCATTTTAACTCCAGCCTCCCCAGTCGTTACCCTCGGTCTGTCACAGGCTAAGCCAGCACACTCATTATTCTTCCCTCTCCATTCCCTTTAATCATTCACTCTAATATATACCTGAGCATGTGAGCATGCTCCTTACCCTTTTATTTTCTAACATGCACCCTTTTCCCACATCCTCACACTCAGCTTTACCTCCTCTCCTCGATTCCAGCTCTCACAGTTCTCACCATTATTTAATAAAACACAGCACAGATGAAGATAATTGCCATCACTTCCACAGTCCCTTGGGACATCTCAGAAATCTCCCACTGGTACCCAGGCAAGCACCTCACCCTAATAGTGAATGACTGTTAAACTAAGCAAGAGATTTCCAACACTCTCTGCAAATTGAACCCAACAATGCCCCCTCTACCTCTATAGCTGCCTTCCATGGCTTTAGCCACTTCCAATTAACCGAGCAGCTCAGAGCCGTCCTCAGGGACCCAGGACAAACAGGATCCAGGCTGAAGTTCAGAATGGCAAAACAATTAAATACGGGGCGTCTTGGCTTCAGAATCCAGGGGCAGAGCTTCTCGGGGGCAGGGACCCTGTGGGTGTCTGTAGGCAGGAGCTCAGTCCCTACTGAGCCATCAGGTGGGATACAGGTGGCAAAACTCCCTGCACAGTAGAGAGGGGGCAAGGTGGCCCTGGTGTTCTGCACACATCCAGCTGTTTGTGCAGATAGCAAAGGGAGACTTTTTTTTGCACTAAAAGTGTAGAGTCTCGGCTGGTTTGCTGAGACAACAGCCATTTTGTTCTCAGGCTCACTACAGCAGAGGTTTGTGTGCTACACGTTCCCATGGAGGGTGGAAGATTAATAGAGCCATTGTCCCAACTTAAAACATTTTAATGAAAACTCTGGTATCACTGATGTGTGTCCTTGCTTGCTGTTATTTTTTCTTACCTAATTTACCTGATAGACTACAGCAGGAGGGGAGAAGAAAGGAGAAAGAAGACATGGGAATAATGGGTATGTTCTCACCAGAAATTCTGAAGTGATTCAAAATTAATTCCTCCTCTCTATTTTGAATCAATACTTCAAAATCAAAATCTCAATTTTTGTTTTAGCCTCTCATGCCTCTTTTTTCCCCCACACCAAACACTAAAGTATAAATCTGGACTTTTTACCTTTTTTCTCTTTTAAAAAAGCAACAATAGCCTGAAAATGAAATTACATGTTATTTTGGTATTTCATTCAGGAATGGTGATTTGAAATGCTAGTTACAATCTAGTACTTTTCTGGAGGGAGTGAGCACCTGATTTCCAGAGGTTTGATGGGGCATTTATCCCCATGATGGGGCAAAATGAAAGGAGGCATCACAGACACAGTGTGCTTGCAT
The DNA here is from genome assembly GCA_013397315.1 of Donacobius atricapilla. Classification (NCBI taxonomy): domain Eukaryota; kingdom Metazoa; phylum Chordata; class Aves; order Passeriformes; family Mimidae; genus Donacobius; species Donacobius atricapilla. Next base: position 1,311,907 of record WBMY01013481.1, on the reverse strand, counting down.
GGGCTTCCCTCAGAGAACAGCAGAACTGCAAAAACTGAGAAAGCAGGAAAACAGCATCATGAGATGAGTAAGGGCTCAGTCTGATTTTGGTATTATAAGTTCTGGAGCTACTGGAAGAAGAGTGCAGTGGGAAAAGCATATGCCTCTTATCTGTCCTACCTTGCCCTGTTGTGCCATGGCAGTTCTGTCAGGTTTATCCAGACTCAGCCTGAAAGAAAAGCAGGATGCCAGGGTGTGCTCTTCTATGTGTCCCCACGGAGCCCCAGGGCTGCAGGGAAAAGAAGCTGGAAAAGTCTGACAGACTGCTTTAGAGGAGGACCAGCTGATGCTCTGTCACTCTGGGCAGTGAAGTGCTCCTGCTTTCACCGTGCTCCGGCAGGTCTGACAGCATCTCTCACCATCATCAGCTGGGGCACAGTGACCAGTCCAGCCCCATATCTCCACCTAAGCGGGAGCTGGCAGATCAGCGCTGCACAGGGGAGTAGTGAGGGGCTGGTGTGGGAAGCCTGAGCTGGAGGAGACAGGCGGGCTGCAGGGCAGGAGGGGCCACTGGCAAGATGATGAGGGAAGCCCCAGGCCGGGAGGGCTAGAAGTTAATGCAAGTGAGTAATGTGGTGCATTAGTAGATATGTGTGCATTGGGGAAACCATGAAGAGCTAAGTTTAGCTCTAGTCAACACCATCAGTCTTTCACTTTCATGAGCACTAAAATTGACTGAAACTCAAAATATGTATTTTAAAAAATGGGAAAGGAAAAGAAAATGTCCGGTTCCTGTAAGATGATCAATAACAGCCAGTCCTAGAGATGACTTTTTCAGCCACAGAGAAACAACTGTTATTGTTGAATTGCTTGGGAACTTTGCCAGTGGACAAAGATAAACCAATAATGTCAAAGAGAGGAGGGGTGAGATTGCTGAAACCTTAGCTACGGTAAGAGGGTTGATGGAAACACTTTCAAGGGGCATGTGGCAGGCCTCACGGAAAGCAATCATCTCCAACCAGGCACTAGGAAAAGCAAAGGCTGGGAGACCACACACCTATGCCACCTCCACACCGTGGCTGCTGCTGCTGCAGAAGATGGCACTGCATGCAGCATTGACCTGCTTCAGGGGCTGCAACCATGGCATGTGAGTAAACAGGGGATGTGGGCTCTTGCAGGACTCTCCACACAACACTTTCTTGCCCTGCACTCCCACTCGACTTCTCCTGCTCCCTTGGAGGTGTGAAGCCCAGAAGCTCAGGCACTACTGGTCAGGAGCAAGGGGCAGCCGCGAAGCAGCCCTGTGACCTCAGGAGCAAGTTCACTCTCTGGTACCAGAACTGCCTCAGACACGCATCATTTAACACTGCAAAGAACCCATTACTAAGGCTTTATTCCTGCAGCTGTCCCCTGTGGCTCTGCAGCCATCCCTTGCAAGCCTAGGACTCACCCGGAGCATACAGTTGTGGTGGATCTCCCTACCACACAGCATGGCACCAGGAGCACCTCTCCCTGGCTGCCCTTAAAAGGGCTCTCCCAGGGCAGCGGAAGCAGTTGGTAGGTTGCTGACAGTAATAGTTTTGACTGTGAAGGTCTCCAGGGAAAACCAGAGCAGTCACAGAGTCATAGTTCCCTGAGTTTTTGCCATTTCATCCTGGACAAATAGTAAATCTCATTCCCGAAAATAAAATCCTTTGTATGTTGTGAAGCAGTGCACCGAGGGCTGTTTCTCACAAGACCCTGTTATTCCTGTGACACCAGCTACATGACACCAAGGCACAAATTTGGGCAACAGTGTCCACTGACAATAGATGGAAAGGCACTGGGCAGACCCCAATTTGTGCCTGTGAGAGATAGGCTGCTCTGTCTAATCTTGACCTTTTAAAAGTTTCCAAATACTCACTTCCATTACTACAGAAAAATCACTGCACATTCTGGGTTTTGTGTGTTTTGTTCAAAATTTCCCAGAATTCAAGCCCCAAACCAACTAGCTCTCTGAGTGATACTAAAGGGTAGGGGGCAGCTGAGTCAGGGGCTGCCAGAGAAACTTGCTGATGGGTGCAGAGCTGCCAAAGCAAGAGCCAAACTCAAAACGAAGGCATCCTGATTTTCAGGGCTGTCTTCTGACTACAAAATGATGTTTCCTGGCACTTCATGCTCCTGGCAGCAGTGGGGTAATCACCCCTTCCTCACTGTCATATGCTTTTGGTACATCACAGGGACATAGAATCAATGAAGCGTTTGGGTTGGAGGGGACCTTAAAGATCATCTAGTTACATCCCAGTGCCACGGGCAGGGACACCTTCCACTAGACCAGGCTGCTCAAAGCTCCAACCAGGCTGGGCTTGAACACTTCCAGGAATGGGGCATCCACAGCTTCTCTGGGCAACCTGTGCCAGTGCCTCACCATCCTCAGGGTAAAGATTTGCTTCCTAATTTCTAGTCTAAATTTACTGTCTTCCAGTGTAAAGCCATTCCCCCTCGTCCCATCACAGGGTCACTGGCTGCTTGACAGAGGAAGTTAGTGTTTTGTCCTGTGTTGCAGAATGGGAAACTGAGGCACTGAGGAAAGCAGAGTGACTTACCTGTGGTTATTCTGGAGACCAGTGGGAGATTTGAATCTAAAAACATGAAGTCACAAGCGCTCAAGGACTTTCAAGTCTCAGGGTCAGTAAACATCGCATTCTGAATATAGACATCTGTTGATACGAATGGGGAGGGAAGGATGTCCTCTGCAGTATTTTGGATCCTGCAGCCCACACTGATTTGGACCTTCCAGAGGTTGCAGCTTCATCACTGTCAAGAAGATCTCAGGTCCCACAGGGATGGAGAGAGCCTCAGGTTACCACACCTGCAATGGGCATTAGAGCACATCAGTTCTGCAGGAATCCCATCAAAGCTTTGCACCTCTGACCTACCTGATGTGCCTTTTAGCTAAGAAGTCATTTACATGGCATGCTCTGTCCTCAGCCTCTCTGCTAGCAGAGATGCTTATTTGATGCCGACACTTGTGTCTTCAAGGACATCTCTCCCTGGTTTGGAACACACAGACCACAGAGAAGTCACCACAATCCCCTGCTGGCTGCTCAGTCCCACCCGCTGCCACACAGGCAAGACCCCACCTCTCCAGAAGAGTCCTGTGCTCCCCTCCCTCTCCGTGTTTGTGTTGCTCTTTAAATGGCTTTGTTTTGCTTAAGCATCCCTTTTCAAGTAATGTTTAGCTTCCAGTTGGAATGAGCTCCAGGAAGCATGGCCGGGCCCCTGCCTGGAACAACGGCCTGTAATTTACGGTGAGTTATGTTTCAATTACCTCGGTGTTATAGCGTCTTGGTGAGGGCAGGCATTATGTCATGTCAGGGATACGGGAGAGGGAGAAAATACAGACGCTCCCATTACAGCCAGTGATGGAACAGTTTTAATAATACTGCAGGAAAAAAATAAAGAGAAGGGGAGCGCAAATGACTTTCCAGCCATACCATTACTGCACATTAGTAACCCAGCGCAGCCAGGGAGAGAGAGGGGGAGAGTGAAGTGGGGAAAGGAGAGGCACAGCTAAGCGACAGGAAAGAAGAAAAGGGAGAGGAGATGGAAGGGGCAGAGAAAGGGAAAAATAGGGTGAGGCAAGAGAAGACAGGGAAGGCAGGAGGGAAAGATGGAGAGAGGGACAAGGAAAGAGGCTGAGTGAGAGATGCAAGAGGAGGGGTGGCAGGAAAAGAAGGATGTGGTGTTCTTATAGTTACAGACGGAGGTTCACTGCCTCAGCCCCACAAAATCCTCCCCCCCAGCCAGCTCCCATGCACCCCACACCTCCATTGGCCCTGGTTCACTGGTTGTGGGGAATGGCAAGGCAGGCAAGAAGGAATGGGGAAGAGAAGCAATCCCAATTAGGCTTTGGTGAACAATATTGCTTTGTTGCTAGAACAAAGCACTCGACTTTCCAGTAATAACAATCTACATTTTTTTCTTTTAAGCAAATTTCCTTTGTCGTTGTGGCTTTTCTTAATTTTGCTTCACCAGGGTAAGCCTCTAACTTCCAGCTTGCTGCCTCAATCGACGCTCTGCCTCATTCTCAGTCACTCCTGCCCATGTGTGCCAGCAAGTTCTCTCCTTCTTTATTTTCTTGACACAAATGGCAGTCATTGCTTAGAGAATGTGCTGGGTGAGCCTGCTTTGTAATTCAAACCTTTTATTCAGGTCACTATTATGTACTAAAGAGGAAAATATGTATTGGCTAAATGGCCTCCTTACTGATGGTCCCCAGGATGGAAGGGAAGGGGTTGGGCACAGGACCTCATGTGAACCTGCTGTCTCCCTGCCTTCCTCGACTCTTACCTGGGAATTCAGCTCCTTTTCATTGCCACCTGCGTTCCCACTGCAGGGAGTAAACCCTGTGGTTGGAGGCGAATTTATGCCTTCCTGTCAGTGTTCATGCTTGACAACGGCCTCAAAGACCAAGAACTTTGGCATATCAAATAGCCAACAGGAAGATCAGGGTTGAAAACTGGGAGTATAATTTGAAGGAAGCATGAATAAGTGAGATTTTTGCCTCTGCCTGGGTAATTGATACCAGTATAACTACTAGAGATCAGTACCCACCTGTGTAGGCTTATTCTTCCAGTCCAATGCCAGAAAGCCTCAGTAAACCTAAGGCAGCGATTCCCTACCATCACAAATGGCTTCATGCTGCTGTACCAGGGAAAAATAAAAGCTGCCTGTCTGTCACTCAGATTTCAGTTTTCCAGAATGTTGTTAGTAGAGATAGGGGATAATACTGCAGTGTTTCAAGTTGTGAACTTGCATCCTTCCAGTACCATATCTGTACAGTACCAGTGACCACAGTTGTGTAAATGTGAGCTGAACCAGGCAGTGGCACATCAAGGCACATTTCTCATGGTTGCAATAAGGGGTGCATTCTGCCTCATGGCAGTTATGAGAAAACAGGACACCAAATGATCTGGTTTAATTTTTAAAGAACATGCACAGGCAATCCCTGTTCCAGTGCGAAGCCTGCAGAAACATTTTCCCCATCAACATGTCCTGATCATCAGTGTGATTTTGCACTGTATCAGCAGCTTACCACCTTGAGACTGGCATATTTGCCATTGAGGTACAAAGATCCCAAATGCTGGTTTAACCTGCTGTGTTGTAGGCTTCCCAGCCCTCCTGTGCAGTGTGTGGTGTGTCTGACTGTTGGCAGCTGGGGGCTGCAGCTTCCAGAGTGGTTCTTCTCTGTGGTGCTCACACCTCACTTGCTGCAGCAAAGCAAGGGGGCAGGTCTGCCTCCTCCCTGAAGGCATCTGGATCACTCTGTGGTTGGGCACATGTACTGCAGGCAGGGGGATCTCAGAGGTCAGAGGACTGCTGCCAGAAATTTCAAGTGGGGTCCACCTAAAAACATTCTCCATCCACTGGACTGCCCCAATTTTACAGGATGACACAGACAACAGAGGAGTTTATTAAGGTGACCTGAGTTCCACATCAAGGAGTTAACCTTTTCTGCTTGCTTGTAAGACAGAGTGGATGATTTTCTGGTCAGACTTTTCTTTTTGCCAGGAGTTTTCAGGGAAGATTTCTATGTTGTTCCTGGACCTCCTTTAAGAGGAGACCATGATCTGCCTTATATTGTCTGAGCTGTAGTCTGGAGTTTTTGTTCAGTTAGAATCTCTTTGCCTCAGGGATTGTTTCAGAGGAACTTACATGGCAATTGCATCTAAGTCTGCATTATAAACAGGACATATTTCCAAGTAGACATTATCTTGTTTACTAATTTTTTTTTTTAATATTTTATTTATTTGGTGTCATGAGGATACCTCTGCACAGGCAGGTAGTATTCAGTTGCATATAAAAAGGGAAACTTCACTCAAGCAGTTCTACCACAGCCCCTCATTTGTCTTGTGGCAGAGTTTAACAGTGAGAATATCTTTCTTCCCTCCATTTCTGAGCTCACAGATGTTAAACACAGGCGATGCAGATCAGATGGACTTGTGGTTCCAGCTTCTCTTCCTTGTTTCCAGCTGCTGAATCACATTTAAAGATGTTAACAATACACAAATACCCTCAGCACACAACTTCCTTCTGCAAGTGATCGCTGGAGCTGTCATAGGGGTATTATTACATTGCCAATGAAAAGAAACACATCCCCCGTGGCTCTGAATGGAAGGGAGGCATCTGCAAGGCAGCTTCTCAGGTAGGAGGTGGCCCACGCTTTAGAAAACATTGAGTGCCGCCACACAGGAACACTGTATTTGAGGAAGCACAGACTAAGCAATTTACCTGAACTATGTCTATTGTTTTCCCTCCACTGTGGTTAGTCATTAAAGTCATATCGCAGCCCAGTTCTCAGATCTTTATTAGACACAGTACAGTGGCATGTGACTCCACCTGCATAAATTTCCATCTGATTTTTTTTTTAACCTAAACTGAGGAGCACCTGTGGGACATGTAGATGTGCCTTGGGGAGGATGGTGAGTAAACATGTGGGTAGCAGCATGTTTGCAAACAGCTAACTCTCTGGGAGATCAACCAATGGAAAAGTTTGTCCTGAGGCTCTAGGGGAACTACAACAGAGATTTGTTGGACAGCAAGAGATATAGCTTCATTCTTCTTCACACAGAGGAGAACTGGCCACAGATGTTATGGGAGGGCTCTGTCACAGACTTAGCAGAAGAATTTGGAAGTCCCCTTTTCTCCTGTTGTTAATATTCCCTCACAACTACAGTTCATCGAACACTTCACTGCCTGTGGTATTACCCAGGACTGCAGGATCAAAAGCTTGCACATTAACTGGGTCCGAGAGTCTCCTAAGAGGAGGCTGTGCTGTTTTTCTCCCCATCCTAGCCACCATGTTAACTGAGATGCAGCAAACAAGTGAGAAATGTGGTGTCAGGTAAAGTAACCAGACTTACGTCTGACTTTGGGGAAAATTTGGGAAATAAAGAGTGGCACCAAATGAACTGCTTCCAGAAGTTTTGAACAGTGGATTCTAAAAGTCCTTCTGCAGCACAGCCCTGCCTGATCACTTTGGTTTGTGTAATAGGATGTATTAGGATCTAGTTACAAGCCAAAGACCACTAGGGAGTGGAAGTGTGAAGCTTAATACAGTATCACAGAAATGGAAAGTGTCTTTAATGGTACAGAAGGGACTTGTGCTTGAAAGCATTTAACAGAGCCCTGGTAAGTAAACTGTAGTAATTGAGCTAGCAAAGGCATTTAGCTTGAACACTTTGTATATGTATAACAAAATCAAATAAGCACCAGGAAGAACCATTCTTCAAAAGGATGATTTGAAATGCTTCTATTCCCTCCCCAGACAAAGAGCATTTACTCATTTCAATGCGCACATTTCATTGTGCCATGTAGCTACGGTGACTCCTGGTTTGTGAATACAAAAGGATTTAAACCACAATGCATTATAGTCAAGCTTCCACACCTACAATTATTTCAAATCCACCAGGGAAACAACCCAGATCTTCAAACTGAGAACTCAGCTGATCATGGCACCCTCTGGGACTAATGCTCCCTCTGCTCTCCTCAGCTCCAACTCTCTGCTTTCCCAGAGGACCACTGTTTATCTGGAAAAGAAACTGGGATGCTCAAAGGCATGGGAGGGAAGACAAATAATGAACATGAGCAAACTGTCAAAGAGAGCTTCACTGTGGTCAGCTGTATGTCAGAGAAAAAGAGAGGAAAAGAAGAATAAATCCTAAGGCCAATACGAGCTTTAGAGATCTGGCCTCTATACCCAGTAGAATTATAGTGTTGAATACAAGAGGTTGTCAAAGGTCTTAATAACAGCTGGGTCAAAAAACACCCACTGAGATTGTTTTCCTTTAACAGAACCTTGCGATTTTCACTACCTAAAACTTAAGAAGGAAATGAAGTTAAAAAAAAAAAAAAAAGCCACTCCTTTTATGCCTTGGGAGCTGCTGCAGGGACATGTGGGGGTTGAGCTTTACTCCATTATCCTCTGGGAGAGAGTATTGTTTAGAAGTGAGTCATAATATGAAGATCTGAAGGACTGCACTTGCCACTACAGCACCATATTAAGTTCTTGGTTGGTAAGGTTGAAGAAATATATTTTAAGTGTGGTGCTTAAAGTGGAAAGTAAAAATCAAGTTTAAAATTTTAAACAGAGAAGTTTCTCATTTCTTTCCTTTATTGGCACAAAATCTTGCTTGAGGTCAGCTTTAAGTGAAAAACCGTGGTGAACAGGACCTCACTAGACAGGAGTTTGGTTTAACATTTTTGGTCTTCTGTGACATTCATGAGCATTCCAGGTCAAGAATTTTCATCTGAACAAGATGTAATCAGAGAATAAATTACCCACTGGGGAAAAAAAAAAAGACCAACCAACCAACCAAAAACAACAGCAACAACCAAAAAACTCAAACAAAAAAAAAAACCCCACAAGCTTTCAAGATTTTAATCAAGTTCAGGGCACAGATTTGTACGTCCATGTGTAAAAGGTGCTGAGAATTGAACAGACTAGGCACGGAAAAGGATGAGAACAAGGAGGAGAGATGGATAACAGAGAAGGCAAAGGGTCTAACATGATGGAAAGCTGGAGGGTCATTTCAAAGAACAGACTTCAGGAAAAGACTCAGTAGAAACCTGTGTTGGAAGCACGGAAAATGACAGACAAAGGAGTGGCTTTATCAGACTTCAGATGCTATGGGAACACATCTTATGGCTGGGAAAGGTACATCTTCAGACCCATGGAGCAGCCCTGGCTTTCTCAACAAAGAGCATTCCAGAAGACCTGGCCTGCTGAGAGTAACATCAATGACTGGACAGCAGAGGGTCACAGCTTAAAGGAGAAATCTGTGACACCAGCTTTGAGTTCCTTTATTTAAACAAACAAATAAGAAGCTAAAGCTACAATACACTGGATTATTCCTATAAAGGCACATGCAACAAAACAGCCTAATGGGAGAGGAAGGAGCACCAGGTCATTACTGCATGCAGCTCTCCCACTCCCCCAGCCAGCAAGGCAAGCAGCTACGAGGAAAAATAGGGGTCCAACTGTTCTTTCTCCCTTCCTTGTAAATGTTCTCACCTCCACTGTCCCAACCCACCACCTACCTTCCAAGAAAAACAAAGCTCCAGTGATTTGTTTGTAACGTTTAATTCTTACTTGAACAGCTTATGTTACCAGGTTTAAGGAAAATAAAGGATGCTAAACAACTTGAATGGCCAACAACTGACAAATAGCAAATAATGAAAGCACTCAATTCAAACATAAATGAGGCCAGGGATTGCCTATTATTCTGTCTTTGCACAATTCCCAGAAAGCAGTCAGAGGGGGTGCATTCTTGGTCAATTCCTAGGCACTGTCATAATAAACGTGATTAATAGGCTATAATTTACCTGCACAAATAATTCAATGAACAAATACAAACAACAAACAAATTTGGTCAGCTGCAATCAGATCTTGAGCAGAATAGAGCACATTTACTAAATAAATTGGTATCAACTAGTCCTAGTAATTGCATTCCATCTCCCAGAATGGCTCCTGGATTACTTATGGAGCCCAAAAGCCTGCCAAGCATTTTACAGGCTGTGTCCATTCTGTGCCTAGGAGAGTGGATTCACTGCCTACACCCAAATCACTGAGCGCTTGCATTTGCATTGACATTTTTATGGGGCTTTCTAGCTTCGCAAGTGTTTTCTAAGGAGTGAAGTTTAAAATGGCTGTGGTCCTCTTGTAATATTGCTGATTAAGTAACAGGATCAGATGAGATTTTACATTCTTTTAGCCACAAAAATGACTTACCTGGGGCATAAAAATAAGAGCCCCTAGAGAAACATGTGCACAGGTTACAGATAAGCCCTCAGCACTGCATTAGCTCTCCTTGTTATTTGCTCTCCTCTGTCTCCATTGTCCCGAGTTTTGAGCTGGAGTCACAGCTCAGCAGAGACCCTGGAAACCTGTGCTGACTTTAGCCAGGCCTGAGAGAAGGGAGCACCTCTTCTCTGTGGACCAGAGCTCTGGTCTATTTTGTGACTCGCAAGCAGAGCTCTTGCTCTTTGGAAGAAATGCTGAACTAAGCTTTTCTGGGCCATGTATCCTCCCTCCTCCCTGCCTCAGCCAGGCAGCAGTGCCAAGCGTGGTGGGTAAGCGCAGGTTCCACGACAAGGTAAGATAAATGGAGAAACATGCACTGCAAGAGATGTTTATTGAGTGAGATGCTAAATGAATAACCCAATCAATGCTGTAATATTTAATTCAATACAAACTTCAGATTGAGAGTGTTCCCCATTTATTTTGTGCTGTCACCAAAACTGTCGTTCATTAGAGCGCTGCGCTGTCATTAAGGGGAAGAGGTTTCCAGGAGGAAGATGCTGGCTCCAGGCTGTGCAGTGGGTGCAGCCTTCGCAAGGGGGTGAGCGACAGAGTTTTACTGCCTTCCTTTTGTGCTGGGCACTTTGGGAAGGGCAGGAGACACTGTGCTATTCTGAAATTCTCCCACCCTCTGTAATGCCTTGTGCCAGTGTAACATTTTCTCCACATGTCCAGAAGCCCTCTGCAGCTGTGTCTCTGCCCTCAACCATTTGGGCATGTCAAGCATGAGTTTAAACCACCCTATTATTTCTGTCCTCTGGGCTCCCAGTTCTCTGCTGGGACACTGCCATTGCACACATTGTCAGCACAGGGCTCTAGTCAGGGACAGAGGGGGAAGAAAGGACCTGTTTCTGTGTCCTGGGAACTCAGGTAGTGTCAGCTATGTGGCAGGAGGAGCAAGGGGAGGCAGGAAAACTCGTCGTGGGTCAAGTTCTGGACTGTCAACCTGCCCTTGCCATGTGTCAGTGCTTGCATCTCCTCAGCCCTGTGAGGTCAGTTGCAGTGTGCCAGCACACCCTGCTTGCACTTGGACCAGCTTTTGGGCAGCCCTGCCTGCTGGCAACACATCCTGCCTCACCACCAGGATAAAGTGCTCACCCTCTAACACATGTGCATTGGGATGGCATGGCAGAGGTTGCCAGCTGGCTGGACAGCCCTTGCTTGTGACAGGTGGCACATTGTCTCTGAATCATCATCCTGGCCATCCTTATTCAGTACACCTGGCACTCTGTCCCCCACATTTAGAACTGCCACTCTCATCAATCTCAAACCATCTGGTCCAGCTCTAACTTGTCCTGCATTTGATTGGATTTCCTGAGTGTAATACTTGACTGAGAGGTGCCCACAAATCCATCCCGTGTTGCTTCTGATGGATGTTGTTCTGTCTGGCCTCTGTCACTGGCCAGGTTGTGCCAAGATCCAGGATGATGTCTAAAGCATGGCACGGCATCACTGAAGCCCTATTATCTGTGCTAATCTGTCCTCTTTTCCTAAGGGTTTACATGAAAGCAGCCCAAGGTAGTTCAATATTGATTTCCACATGGGTGTTAGAGTAATGCATTCGTTCCAGCAAGTTGAATACCTTCAGTGGGTGTTCTTCAAAGCCAGCTTCTCTCTTGAAGTGGTCCCAACTAACTTATTTATTCCCTTCCTTCTTTCTTCTGCCTTTCTCTTTGCTCTCTCAGGCAAGTCCTTAATTATTCCCCCAAGTGCTGCTCAGGTGAAGCAGCTGAAAGTTGTGCTTAACATGTCCTCTGATTACCCACGGAAGAACTAATGAAACGCAGTCAAGTTTTGTGAGCCGGGATGCATGTGTGTTTGCACACTCATTTAATTCTTTCAGTTTCCCCCTTCAAAAGGGAAACCCAGTCCTGCTGGCCTTTGTGAACTTCACCACTTTTGGGGAGCTGACATAGGCACAAGTGTAGGTTTCTGTCACACCTCAAGCGCTCTGAAGATTTCTATTTCAAGGCAGTTTACAAGGATGTCATTGGAAAGGAGACCACAAAACCTCCATATCATTTGGGCATGATCTAGAAGTCAAAGCATATGTAAATGCAGAGATATGTATGAAAATAAACAACAACAAACTCCTCTTCCCTTTCCGATTTAATTTATTGACCCATTCTAACTCCATCTTTTCTTCTCACTTTTCTTATTTCTATGGCTACAAGAATTCACATCTCATCTACCTTTCAAAGGCTGGTGAGTAACCAGAACTTCATCAGCATCTTCATTTTAAACAGAAAAAAAAAAAACAAACAGCCCTCCCTCAACCCCCCTTCTCCCAGTCTGTTCCTGCCAGAAACATAGCAACCAGCACGCACAGCTTTCTGCAGGCAGCCTAGTTTGCATTTAATTAGTTCTGTGATGTCCTAAACTTCTTTCAACCTCCACCCCCAGAACATCACTGGAGAAATCCTCATTCTGGGAATGACATGATGGAGCTGTCAAAAGCCCAGCATCTGTGCCAGAAAGTGTTTAGATTACTTGGATTCCTGAATCAGGACATGCCTTGCCTGGAATATAATCTGTGACCAGGAAAACAAAGCAATGTAAGGGTATGCAGAGGTGCAAAGATAGGAAATGTAAACTCCATTTTATAAGCTGGAAAATACGAAGCAGAGATTTGAAACCACCTGCTCTCAGAACATCTGTCTGGCCCATTGATAACAGTTCCAGAACAGGTGACTGCCCCTCCTTAATGGGAGAAGACAAGGGTTTTCCAAGGTGAGGAGGAACCTGGTGGAGCAAGTAGTTCTATTTCCTAGGATCTTTTCACAGCATCCTCACACCAGTTGTGAGTAGGTCCCGTTGCAACAGGGCTTAAATTCTCAAGGATTGCCTTAGTGTAGATCATCCAAGTGCACTGGGCAGACACGGCAGAGTCACTGAACATTGGAGGGAAGGGGTTTGTACGGACCATGATGGTAATGCCTCCAGGCACCTTATACACATATTTGAATGTTCAGGATCAATAAACACCCCTGCTACACTTTGCAGAAAACATCACCTCCATCTCCATGCAATTCTTGTTAGCTCTGCCGACTCCATCCCAGACCTGGGCCCTGCCTCCAAGCCTTCTGCTTGGACACTGCACTAGCAGTCACATAAAATGGCAATGCAATAAGTGTGTGCCCAAATCGAGCTGCCTGCTGGTGAGCTTTGTCCATTCCTCTTCAGTCCTGGGTTTCCACTTACCAATCATTCCCACTCTTCCCTCCTCCAAGGCAGCAGGGGTTTCCCAACCCCGGTAACATCCCGAGGTGGTCAATGAGATAGTCACTCTTTCTCCCCTGAGCAAAGCCTTCCTTTTCTGTCCCTGTATCCCTAACCCAGAAAAGCCAGCCACAGGAAAGCTCCTCACCGTTTCCTGCATTTCTACTAGCCACAGCAAACCCAAAAACTGGAAGGCAAGCAGAGCTAAAGCAGACATCGATATTTTTAATCACTCTGTCAGCCCACTAACCCTCTTTGAGCCTTCAGCCAGGCTTGCAGCTGGCAGGAGTGCTGCTGACAGGGGTACCAGCACATCGAGGCAGGCCCTTTATCTCTATGTGACCAGTGCAGCTCAGCTTCTTGCTCTGGCCATTCACAACCTCTAGGCAGAGAAGGCAGCTGCATTCCCTGCCAGGACCCTGTGAATTAAAGCACAGGGAGCATTCACCTTGTTCAACAGTTCCTCCCTCCCACCCCCTGCCAGTCTGTTGCTGTTGAACTCAGTGCAGCTTCAGCTGCTTTATCATCTCATTTGCTTTCTGATCTGACACCAGCCTGCCATGCAGCTGATCAAAGGTAGAAACCAGAGTGCAGCTGGGCTGAGCAGCCCCCGAATTCACACAAACATGTCACTTTCCATCTCTGTATGTTAGACAACTTCACTTCTTTCTGTTACTGCCTCTTTTAATCTCTCCCTCCACACATACACACACCCCTTTGCCTTCTCTTCATCCACTACATTAATTTCCTGTGCCCACGTGCTGTCACCATTTCCCCTTTCTTTTTTGATCTTTCCCATCACTTTTTCCTCCTTTCCCAGTTGCATCCCAAGTCCCTATGTCTCCCTAATCGTTCTCATTTCTTTGTCCTCTCTCTTCCTTCTCTTACCCGAATTGTCACATTTTTTCACTTGATTGCTTCAGTTTCTGTCTCCTCCTCTTCCTCACTCTTTTTGGAGGATCTGCATTGTTTCACAGGACCAAAGTCACTTTTTTCAGCGTGCAAGTAAGGTTCCAGAAGGGATATTCAGCCCTTCAAAGCTGTGGATAGACTCTTATTAGTATCAACATTATATATGCCTCTTGAATCAGCAAATGACCTCCTCCCATGAAGTCTTTCATGGATCAGAAACCTCTCAGCCCTTAAAATCTTGTGTGGGGTAGAAAGAAATTCAGAAGTCCATTTCTTCAAGAAATCAAGGAAGAAAGGGAAGAAGGAAGAAAAAGAGGGAGCATGAAAGAGAGGAGTCAAAGAGAAAAGAAAATAAAGAAAAAGGAGAAAAGAAAGATACTTTGGTCTTTGGAGGAGGGTGTGGAGGATAGGCAGTAAATACAAGGAGTTCAAATAGAAACCTTCTTGAACAACCTTGCTGAATTCCATTTTAACATAATCCTCAACTATTGCATCTCACGCTAAACTAGCAATCTTTGGGATATCTCTGGTAATTCTCCCAATCACCTGCACAAGATTACAAACTAGTCTTAATTTTGGATTTTGGGTTACATTTCAATATTTCAGTCAGCAATCCACTAACTGTTGCTGTGCCTCTCAGAGTTCCCGCTCTGCCAGCGTGGGCTAACCCTGGCACAGGCAGCAGCAGGTACAGCTCCGTCTGCCACGCACCCCGGGCTGATCCTGGGGGTTCCTCAGAGCACCCAACTCACGGCACTGGCCCCAGGGCTGAGGTGATGGTGAGAGAGAGAAGGAGGGCTCTGCAGAGGGGTTGGCACACGAGTTTATTGGGGCCTTTGACGGGATCCCTCACCTCAAGGTCTTTTCCTTGGCAGAGCCCAGAACAAAGGAAGGACAGTAACTTTTATGCTCAGGTGGAGGAAGGGAAGGAGATAAGGGATTCACCAACCAGGGTAAAACAGGGAGTAGCACGATGGGTGAGGGACACCTTGGGGGGCCAATCTCCCTGAAAGGGAGGGGGACCCCTCTGGCTACAGCCCATCACTCGATGCCCTTCAGGGGCTTTCCAGCAACCGGGATGGATCCCATGGCTGACAGACATGTCCCTGGAGGAGGGGAGTAGGGAATGGGTACGTGACTGTGGGGGGTGGTGAATGAAAGGGTATAACTAAAAGTGTATAACAATGGGGGTACATGGACTGACCCACAAATTAACATACAAAACAGATTATAAAACACACTGCTACAGCTAACACTCCAAATGAGGACAAAGACCTGTTCAGACCTGTTTAGGTTAGGGAATGAGTGATAATTCTGATCCCTTATGGCAAGCCCAGGCTCTTGCCCCTGATGGTAAAAAGGCCATTTACAACAGAGGAAGGCATAGGAATGGCACATGAGACAGGTGAGATAATTTTGCCTCCACTCCCCTACCCATCAGGCCTCAGCCAAAGCTTCAAGAGTTGGAAATGGTGTTCCAAAGCTCAAACTAATCTGCAAAATTTGTATTGAGATCTGAGCATCTCTGAGGTCTTCAAGCAGGCATTTTGGTCTACACCCAGCTTGATTAAAGTATTCCTGGATTCAATTAACTGAAATGTAATAGGATTATTTCACATCATGCAATCTGATTTTTTTCTTTTCTTTTTTTTTTTTTTGGTTACAGTAAAGTGAGCAAGTGGTGATTACAGGGCTTTATACAGCAGGCCTTGCTGTTTTTCTGAAATAAAAAAAGTGACAATGAAATTAGGTCAATTTTGCCAGAATTTCTTGGGGGAAGTGAAGAGTAGGGGAAAATATCTCCAGTTCTCCTTCATGAGATTATTTTTCATTAGATAATTCTAGAAAATGTAGTCTCTGGCACATTATATAACAGAAGAAGAAACAGTTTAAATGAAAGACACTTCATTTTCATCAAAATAAAATACATATTGAATCAAGTGTTAAATACACACACAAAATCATTTCCCTAGAATATTCTTTAATAGAAAACATTTTTCACGAATTAGGGTTTTAATTTCAGTTCCATGTCAAGCCCATATTTCAAAAAACTGAATCCTGAGAGTAGATAGTCACAGGTTTTATTTCACTAAATCGTGCCTCTGGGAACCATGGTCGGCACAAAGCCAGGCACAGGACTAGCAGCAGACACCCACCTGTGAGATGCAGCTGTGTCCAAGCTGGGAGTGACTTCCAGCATGCTGATGGGCCGTGGACCATTTTGAAATTCCACCATCCATCTCACTTCCCCACTCTGGTGAAATGAAGGGGTCAGCAAGGAAACTTCCACTTCACTCCATAACTTCAGACCAGCCTGAAGTGCCCATCCAAAGGCTTTGCTTGCTGTGGCAGTCCCAGCACTGAGCAACCAACTGAGCCCCCAAACATCAAATTTTCCTGTCTCAAATCCATTAAGCAGATTTTATTTACAGTATCTTTCTACGTCAGGAGCTCAGATAGTTCATTTTTGTATCCAACCCCCAACCCTTACACATCTGCAGATGTTCCCACATGAATATGCTCTAAAACTTATCCTTGTCCATCACATTGGAGTACTTTAGTACGTGGTGCTCCTTTTGAACCTCATGATGTTTCCGGCTGAAGGTGTCTCTTGTGCCATGGGACACTTAAAAAGACACCTAAAAGAAAAGAATTCACGATCTGTGGTCCCTAAACCCCCAGTTCTCAGCTTAATAATACATTTTCAGCTGTGCAGTTACAACATTCATAACTAGTGCTGAGAAAATAATTTGCAGCCAGTAATTTGCTGAAAGAATTTAGTCCCTTTCTCTGCTCGCAGATGGTCCCTGAGCAAAATCAAAATTTCCTCGAATGTACTCATTATTTGAAAATACTCAACACATTTTTGGCAGGGCTCTTTTTCTTTTTTTTCCCGCTTTAAAAAACCACCCTTGCAGATTGATCACAAAAGCATTGCCTGTGTATTCCATAGTTAGTATTCTAGCCATGAGCTGCTGGTTTGTTGTGATTAATCATAGGTTCATACTATGGTTTCCATTTCCCCACTGGAGGGAAAACAAAACCCCCATAATTCTTATAGTCAGGTGTAGGCCTTGAAAAAACCCCACAGGCTTTGATTTCCCTTGGGAAAAAGAAGCAGAGACATTGCACTAGGGAATTTTAACTCCTTTAATCTCTGGTTCTTACAGGGTTTCCTGTATCTTTCATAGTGCCTACAGTCCCCACTTAATGTGGCTCCATAGAAAGTCTCACAACTGTACAGCAGGACCACATATTTGGAATTGTGCATCCTAATGGCACAACAAAAGGAAAACCCCATCCTGGTCCTCTGTCCCCTGAAGTGAAATCAGCTTATCCCAGCAAGAAAACCCATGGTGAGGTTGCAGGATGCTGTGCTGGAAGCACTCAAGCTATGGGATAAACTGGAGGTTGCCAAGACATAGGCATGGACAGTCTTCTCCAGACCTGTGAGACCTGACAGGTCTGGTTTTTTTTAAATTGCTGCAGAGAACAAACAAATAAGGCTTCAAAAATTGATTGACAGGCAGGATTCATCAATTCCAGTAGCTCATTGCATGCCAAGGAACTACATGCAAGGGAGGAATTTCACATTGCATTTAACTGTTCATACCAACACTTAGGAAAGAGAAACATTTGCAGGCTTGTGAAGGCTCAGTAGGGCAATCAAATTCTTGTGTTCTGCTCACCTGCTTCTGCCAGCTTTGGGTTGTCCTGCTCTGTTCCTGTAGTTGGACACTGGAACTCATCCAGGGCTGGATGCAGACTGATGTCCTAGAGCTGAAAGGATGGGGCACAACACAGTAAGAATCCCTGCGCCATCCCTCCCATCCATCAATTGCTCTTTTCCTGCGCAAATATGTGCTACTCAGGCAAGCACAGACAGAATTGTGCCATTCTTTGCAGCTGCCACAGGGAAGAATCACATTTACATTACTAAATGCATCTTTCCAGCAAAACACAGAGTGAAGTCAGAAGACAGCCTTTGATAAGGAAGAAAGAGACTTTAAAACAAATAACCCACATTCACTAACATGTATTCAAGTACAGACAAGAGGAACAGCGGTAAAAAAACCCCAACCAAAACCCCTGACATTTCTGCTTCAAGCAGCCTTTATCACAGGTGCGGGTTTTATTTTGGCTGTTACCTTTCCTTTTGATGGTCTCTTCTGAGTCACTTCTCACGCAGACATTTCTCCATTTCCCCATTTCCCCACATGTACTCTGCAGTGTGGGGGATCCTGTCTCTTGCAGCGGTATTCTGTGTCTGCCTAGCCCAAGCAATGACCAGCCATACAGGTGTAAAGGCTTTTCTGCTCCAGAAAGATATTCTGTGTCCAACATGGAGCTCTGGAAAGAGGTCTGGAATTTGACTTGTATCAGGAAGAGAGGACTGCTGCTGCCATACAGAATTGTAACAGCTATACATGTTTTGAGGGAAAAAAAAAAAAAAAGGTTTTTCAAGGGGATAACAACTGCATTCAAATAAATTTTGTATGTCAGAGGTTCTGATTGTTAATCACATGTATGAAAACACCATGCAAAACCTTTGGGACATATGAGGTGCACTACAATAGCCTGGCTAGATAATAGATACACATAGCCCTTATATTTTCAATATGGTACTAGATTTATTTCATTTCTTGAATTGTGTGACAGGATGGTAGGAAGTGAGGAGTTTCCACAGGTGGAAATGGTCTGCTGCAGCTACCCTCAAGCAGAAAAGAAAGGATTTAATGACATTTACACCAAAAAAATAATCAGAAGTGAAGTAGCTGTTGAAGATGACGTCAGCACATTTTGGATAGGGTAGGTGATGAGACCCATGTCATTCAAAGATAATGTTTTTGAAGCTGTATTCTGGAAAATACTAGACCAGAGAGTTATTTTCAACTGATATTCCAATACAGTTTCTAGCTTTTTTTT
>WBMY01013481.1:1245545-1292999 GCA_013397315.1 Donacobius atricapilla | reverse complement strand
TTTTTTTTTTTTTTTTATGGCAGAAAACATATTTTTAAAAATGGAACTGAAACAAAGAACAATTCAGAGACAGGAGGTCAATTCTGCAGCAACTTCCATGGCAATGAAGACATAAAAAAATAAAACACTACAGCTTTTATAAAAAGTAAGTTTTTTATGGCTAGAATACTTTCTGCCTATTGTAAAGTTAAACAATAAGGAATTTCCTCGATCCAAAAGCAGAGGCTGAGCCACTTAAGGCTTGGGATGTTTGAATTATAAAGCAAAAACCTCAGTCCAAACTTAGCAGTTTACACAATCCAGGACACCATTCACCACGGACATCTCTACCTCAAGCATCAGAGGGTCTCAAATTCACATCCAGGTGTGTATTGGGTTTGTGCAGCCACGTTTTGGTAGCAGGGTGGGGCTACAAGGGTGGCTTCTGTGAGAAGCTGCCAGATGCTTCCCTCATGTCCAGCAGAGCCAGTAACAGTGGGTTCCAAGATGGACCCACCACTGAGCCCATCAGAGATGCTGGTGATGCCTTTGTCATAACATATCTAAGAAGGAAAACAAAGGTTTTGTGCAGTTGCAATCACACTCAGAGGAGAATGGAGCAGGGTGAGGGATATGGGAGAGACTCAGCCCTGCAGACACCAAGGTCAGTGCGGAAGGAGAGAAGGAGGTGCTCCAAGCTGGAGCTGAGATTCCCCTGCACCCTGTGGTGCAGACCACGGTGAAGCAGCTGTGCTCCTGCAGCCCATGGAGGTCAGTGGAAGTTCAAAGATCCACCTGTGGATGCTGGAGCAGGTGGATACCTGAGCAGGGCTGTGACCCTGTGGGATGCCCATGCTGGAGCAGGCCCCTGGCAGGACCTACAGACCCATGGAGAGAGGAGCCCACGCTGGAGCAGGTTTGCTCTGGGACTTGTGGCCCTGTTGGGAACCCACACCAGAGCAGGCTGTTTCTTGCCAGACTCATCCTGCGGAAAAGTGACCCACGTTGGAGCAGTTCATGAAGAACTGTTGCCTGTGGGAGGAACTCATGTTCAAGAAGGTCATGGAGGTGTCTCCTGTGGGACCCCATGCTGCAGCAGGACAAGGACACCTCTCCCTGAGCATATGATGAACTGCCCATAACCCCCATTCCCTGTGTTCCTGTGACACTGAGGGGGAGGAGATGGAGCCTGGGAAGGATGGAGGGACGGAGGGGAAGCTGTTTTTGATGGTTCATTTTACTTCTCATTGAGCTGCTCTGATTTTGTTAGCAATAAATTCGATTAATAACCTCAACCTCGGTCTGTTTTGCCCATGATGGTAGTCGGTGAGTGATTTCTCCTGGTCCTTATCTCAGTTCATGGACCTTTTGATATATTTTCTTTCCCCTGTTCTTTCCAGTTGTGCAGGAGAGTAATTGAGTAGTGTTGGTGGGTTCCTGGCTTCCAGCCAGGGTCAATCCACTACAAGATGCAAATTCCTTATCTTGTTAAAAAAGTCTCACCAGCTAGGAAGTCAAAAAAGGACAAATGTTACAGAGTGTGTAGTTAGACACCTCTTGAATCAAGATGTTAAAAAAAGAAACAAAATCTTTCCTGTTATTTAAGCTCAAGGTTTATGCCAGACAATACACGATGCTCTAACCAAGGGGAGAAGGATATAGTGAGGCCAGGCTTTATTAAGGTCTGGCTGTACATGATTTACTTTTCATTAGGTTTAGTTAGCAGATAAACAGTAATTCAGGCAAGAGTTCTAACCGTGCTTAATACTTAAGTCTTAAAACAGAATAATATCTCCAGCATCATTAAAAACAAACATTCAGATGGGAACAAATTAACTCATATCAATTCAGCCAGCTGCAAAGACCTCCTTTCTATTACTGCTATTTCAGAAAATTTATGTTAGGCATTCTCAAACCACTTCTTAAAAATACATGACTTTTGCATCAAGCCTGTAAGACCATAAAATCCAGGCTTTTCCACCCAAGGAAGAGAGTGACTCCCCGAGGTCCCTGTGATTTCTTGGAGAATGCCGTGCAAGTAAGGAACCATCTAGTCCAGCTCTCTGCCACAGGGTAAGCAGTGGTCCAACAAGCAACTGACATAGTTTTATAAGTAATCTAAAGCTGCACAAAGCCACCTATCCTAAAATACTTATTTAGAAGTTCAGATCTTTATCCAACAGCTTCCAGAGAAGGGAACATACCCCTGCAAATACTTTGAGATAAAAAAGGAATGCAGTCTCTGCTTTGACACCTGTTTTGTTCATGGGTGATCAAATCCTTTCTGATTTTATCCACTGTCCTGAGTCTTGAAAGTAAGCACCTCCAGCTCCAGGCAATACAAAGAAAGCTGCAGAATGCAACAGCATAACACTCACTGCCTGTGACTTGCCTCTGTGCTAAAAGCTGGAGCTCCCTTTGCTCTCCCACTTACATTTTCTCTGTTTCTTTCTGACTAAACAAGAACAAGCCACATTTCCATATTTATTCTTAGAAAAGTTGCTGGGTCACCATAAGCCCAAATTTAAGTTCTGGTGGAAAAAGCTTTCCTGTAGATTGCATCTGAAAACTGCCCGCTCTCAGATCCCACTTCCTATCCCAAAGCACTTTGAGAAAGTTTGGATACACATCTGAACTTTTCAGCTTGATGTACTATCTCCCTGTGACTCATAGAAATGTTTCTATGAATATTTAATTCCTTTAAGTTCCAAAAGGAAAAAAACGGCTCAAAAGGGAAAGAAAAAGACTCAAACAAATACCATAGCTGCCAACATCTTGTGACAGAAAGTCAATAGCTTTTAAATCTGCATAAAATTACATACATTTCCATGAAATTACCTGCATTTGCATATAGTGATGCTACAAGGGAGTTGCAGCTCCTCCTCAAGACTCCCAAAATTCTGTCTTCTCCCACCATCCCAACAATACATAAATTCTGTCATCCTTGACCTCTGAAAGCATTGGGAAAATACAGGAGGAAATTTCTGGGGCATCTCCATAGCCCACTGGAAATTTGTTTCTGACCAGGGACATGGGTCAGGAGCTTCAGGAAGTCTCCTGAGACCTCTCTCCCTTTCCTCTTCCCCATCTCTTTCTCTCCTCCTTGGCAGTGCCAGGAGGAGACTGGGGAGAACAATTTCTAGCAGGTAGAATGAAGTCGGGCCTCCTCCTTACCCTCCGTGCTCCTCACCACGCGCAGCTGAGGGGACAGTGCCCACAGCACGCCCAGCCAGGGGTCCTCTCCAGTCCTTGTGGGCCTCAGGGATCCCTCTCAGCTTCTCAGGAGCTGGGGCAAGGCATCCTGTGCAGCACCCTGGGTTGGGGGAGGAGGGAAATAGGGCCTGGTGGTAAAAATTACCAGCCTAGAGGTTTCTTGAGTGCATGGAAGGGGAAAAGGCCAGCCCAGAGATGGAGAATGACTGCAAACTGGAGCCAAGGGCACGTTGGAAAGGACTTGGGCAATACTGGCTTTTGTCCACAGGCAGAAGTGGCGTCTCTAGAGCACCACAAAGAAAGGGGACCCCAACTACAAATCATTTGATTGAATGACTGCCATCACAAAATATTTAGGTACAGCATCTCCCAGCTGCTATGATGGCTGCCATACCTTCCTGTCCTTCCAACCCTGAGCTGCTCCTCTCAGTTGTGTCAGCACAGCTACATTTGTGGGGTAAACCAAGGAACTCCAGTTCACATTCTAGCCCCCAGAGCTGAAGCCAGCAACATTGGGGGCACAATATATGGAGGGGAAATGTGTGTGAGCCACCTACCAGCCATTTTAGAGACACTGGAAATGGTAATCCTGGAGACAGTCTGAGTCTGGGGTTAGACAAGGTATGCTGTTTTTCACTACCTAACAAAACCCAAGAATACATTTGATGAGTAATTCCTTCCTGCAGAAGTCTCTCATCGTGATTCCAGCAGATAGATATATTCTAGAGATAGTCCTGCTAGCTGGAGTGATAGCTGGGGGATCACAGAGGAACCTGTCCCCAGGACCAGAGAGCATTCTGACAGCTTCTTCCATGATCTCCCTTGGGTTCAGCTGAGAGCAGGATGTGAACAGTTTCATTTTTTCCTTGCTTCCTTACTGCAGCCCCTCAGCCCAGCAGCCAAAGGTTCTGTTCAGTGTAATTAGGTTTTCTCTGGTGACATTTTCCAACCAAAAACTGAACTTGAATCCACCGGCCTGCTTTCTCAGAGGCCACAAAACAGGTTAGTAATGAGTTAGATCAAAATGGGGAGTGTTTTGTATCCCACCCCCAGGCCCTGGCCTCCCTGCATGTAAGTGCTATTGAAATATATTTGGTAACACACCAAACGTATTTAAAGGGATTGCGGAACTGGCCAATTTTCATGCTAATTAAAGTGCAGGAGATGGAAGTGAGCTGTTTGAAATACATTACAGCACTGAGGAAAACATATTGTGCGCTATCTCATATTTTTCAAGAGCCCATATTCAAATCCACTTTCAATCTGTGTGCACTGTGCTGCTGCTGTTGCTGCTGCTGCCTGCGTTACCAATCCACAGGCAGCATCCATCCTGCCCCTGTGCTGGCCCAGCCTTTGGCATGGGATAGACCTAGATGCATAGCCCATCCCTGGGGACAGGGAGAACTAGGTCAGCGGCTTGGAAGGAGCCGAAGCACCAGGCTCTCACATGGGGGCAGGCAGGGAAGGGAAAAGATTACTAATCTCCACAGACAGCACAGCCAAAGGGGACAATGTTTAAATTTCCCGTGATGCTTACAGAGGAGAGAGACCAGACTCACAACCATGTTTCTTGTGCAAGGGCTGGGTAAAGCATAAGGTTCAAGTAAATGTTTGGGGAAAGGGAAATCTCATGCAGAAAGGCATTTGCAGAGCATGTAAGCACCTTGTCTTTGCTTCCCTGGATAGCTGGTTGGTTGTGTCACCCCAGTGTCAAGAGTGGACGAGAGTTAGACCAGCATCTCTGAGCCAGCGGCATAGGGGTAGCTTCGACCTGAATTTCTGCTCCTCAAGGTGAATTAGCTGTTTATCAAATACAGGGCAATTTACTTACCTGGCAGTTCTATTGAGACCAATGGTTTTGTCCAACTTCCTCAGATAAGTTTAGAAATTCATTTCATTTGGAGATATTAGATGTTGCCCATTTGTTCACATAAAGTTCCTTCCTCTACAGCAGGAGATCCCTTCAGAGTGCATGTTCAAGTGTATGAACTAGATTCAGTGTCTGGCTTGGGAAAAATCTGCATGTAAATCGATGGGAACATCTTTGAGTACTTCCCAAGGTAATGGTGCGTGTGCTGCAGCCCTCTGGGTTCAGCTCTGTGCGTAGCTTTGCCTCCCTGCCGAGGGTGGCTGGCAGAAAGGGTGGTCTTCTACATGCACACCCACACCTCCCCAGGAAGACTGTAGAGAGAAGGACCTATTTCTACGAAGACCTTCCATTTCTATAGGACACCTGTCCATGCATGATGGCTTGGATGCAGGAATTATTTGGCTGTTTGCCTTGTTTTCACCTCCTTTCCCTCTCTCACTGACCTTTGGATAGAGGGTCGACAAGCATACTTGTCCCCAGGGCTGGGAGCTACCAAGCTGCACTGTCAAGTGCTGAGCAGTGTTTCTTCACCCTCAGGAGGAAATCTGCTTCTTTAAATATTTGTCTGACTCCCTGACAGCTCTTTGACAGAACATTTTGACTGTAAACTTCCCTGTTTACAGTAGCATTCAGTGGCAGAAGACATCTCTATCAGGGCACCCTCCCCTTTGCAAGCAAATCCCTATTCCTGGCTGGCAAGAGATTCTCCTTCCCTATCTCAGTTCATATCTGAGTCTTTTCCCCTCTGTTATCTTCCGTGAGGACTTCATTTCCCAAACCAGAATTTGGAAAGACAGCTGCCCTGGGGCTGGTATGAAGATTGCAAAGGTTAGGTAGCAGCAGGTGAAATGATAAAAAAAGAGAGCTTCTTCCCACATGGACTCCACCAAAGGACAGAGGTGGTGGAACAATAGCAAAAAGAGTAAATCCCTGTTCTAGTGAAATAAAGGCAAGATTTTCTCTTAAATGTTAACTGAGAAGTTTTCCTTCTTTCCTTCAGAGTCTGGCAAGTAATGTGTGCGTGGGTGGAGGAAGACAGGAATTACCTAGCGGATCTGGGAACACCCTGCAAACCCAGGGATCACGTGCTTTTAGAAGCTGCAGCAGCTCTTAGGAGGCAGCTGAGGTAAGCCAAGAAGACACGTGGGAGTAGGGGAATTAGGCAGCTCTGTCTCTGAAGGCTGTTTCATCTTTCTGGTGTCAGGTCCAGATGAAGTCCTTGCCTGTGGAGAGAAGCCACCACCAGATAGAGCAGCTTTCTGATTTCTTCATGAAGGTGAAGCAGATGACTGGTCAGTCCAGTAATGAATTTGAAAAGACATGCTTGAATTAAGACATCCCTTAATGAAGAGTCTTTGAAAAAATAGCCTGGTTTCATAAGCTTGTGGCAGACTAAGCCTTTTAATAAGGGCAATATCTAGATTGTCTCTGTGACATTGGGGATCACCGAGTACTTACACTGTGCCTGGCAATTTACAACATGAGAGGTAAATAGGAGTGCTTGCAGAAATAAAGAGATTGATAAATGATTCCCACTGAAGCATGGACCAGAATAACAGAGTAGGCAGGGCCTGTGCATCAGTTTCACTTTGAAGTCAACAGCATGGTGCTGCCAAGATTTCATCTGCGGTATCTTCTCTAAGTGAAGGAGAGCAGGACCCTTGCTGATGTTGGTGGTATTCTTGTTATCTTGTCCTGCTGAAACAGAAGGTTGAGAGGAACTATCTATGCATGGTAAGTTGAGCAGGTTACAAGATCTTCCTCAGTCCAAAGATGATGAGAAAGTTAGTAATCTCAGAGACTCGGTAACCTCAAGGTATCCATGCTCAGCTCTTCATGTGCTTTATGATGCTCTGATTGAGAGCACAAATACTTTTTCTGCCGCTGAAAGCTGTGTCTCTGGCAGAACCACAGATACTCATCTTCAGAAGAGTGCACTGTCACCCAAAGGAGGGAGGGATGATCTCCTCCAGGTTTTCTGAAAGGCGCTGCCATTGTTCAGAGTGCAAGTGGGCTGAAGAGCTTAACAGATGGCTGCAGTGAGACACGGACTCTCCACAGATGGTGAATTCATTCCCTCTGAGATCAGTGGTGGGCTGGATGACAGCCCAATATGGTTGCAGACTCCAAAAGCCTGTATTACCCCCACACACCCTGTTATCATGACATTTTCCTCTTTGGAAAAGGCAAAGGGATTTAGAGAGATAGAAACAGACACCTACATGAGTAGGGAGAAAACAGTGAAAATGGCAGATGGCATAGAAACAGGTATGTATCCCTCTGAGAGGCTGTCAGCATGGGTAGAGAGAGCAAACCAGCTATTGCTCACTAGCTTCCCTTGTGGACATCCCTTCCATTCCAGGGACATCCACAGGATGGGCACCCCGGTTTTCAAAACATAACTTTCAGAAACAGTAAGCAAAATGACTGAGGATGACATCTCTGAGAAAACCTCCCAAAAAGCCCTTGTCCTAAAGGAATTTTTTTTTTTTTTTTGAGACCATTGTCTCAGTTTTAAGCGCTGTCCCATCTCTGGATGGATTTTTTGCAACCAGCTCTTAAAAGGCTGGAAGCCTTTAACAGACTTGATGAAATCATAGGAATTCGACAGCAAATGGGTTCCTGCTGTGAGCAGCCTCAGATTTGAATGGATCCCCACCTTATACCTCCCACCCCATAACAGAACACTGAATTTCACATCAAATAAGCAGCTTATCAGGTTTTATCAAGGGAAATAGTTTGGTTTCTTAGCTATTTCAAAACCAAACCAGGAAATTATTTCAAACCAGAAATAGTATAAATTCATTTAAAGGAGTTTTTCCTTTCGCAATCAAGTCATGTTTTGCAGACAATCCTCCTCCTGGTGATATTTCAGCAATGCAACACTAAAAGACATCACTAAGTCCAGGGTTTAGGAAGCTACATCTTCATTCATTTCAGGATGATCTTGGGCTGTTTAATGATGGTGGTGGATAATATCAAGTTTGGATGCTGTTCCAGGTTCCACAGCAATGTGTAGGTCAGAGAATTATCTCAGCAGTCAGCATCCATTGACTCACAGAAAGCCTGACTCACAGCTATTGGTATCCACAAGAGTTCCTTTTATTTCTGTATTTCCCTATAAGTTTATAAGATTATACCCACCAGGACTAATGCCATATTATCTCAGGAGCAAGTTTAAATTCAGCAGGCTGGTATTCAGCAAACCTCCCAAGCTGGGTGAAGGTCTTTATTAGAATGCGTCTCCTGATAACTCCTCTTCCCAAAGCCCCAGGGCTTGTAGGCAGAACAGCACAGCCCTTGAAATTCACTTCCTTCCAGTTTTAACAGAGCATTTGCAAGGAAGTTTCACAAGAGTAGCTATTCCAAAAGACACTGCTGCTAGTTCTAGTGGCAGAATAAATCTTGTGATTCAGCATCCAACACCTTCTCTGGAAGCTCTGAAGCAACCCTAGAAATACTCCCTTTCCAAGAGGAAAAAAAAGGAAAAGAAGAAAAAAAGGAACAAGTCACTAGAAGCATGCAAGTAGATTTGTAGACGTGCAAAAAGCCAGAAGATATGTCTTGCTGAATATAATCTTGCAGGTGCAAAGATCTTACTTTAAAAGTGATGGAAAGGACCCTTGTGTTGCATTGCTCCCTGGTATTATAGTGTTAGAACACCTTGCAGGATTGAGCACAATATGAATGGTAAGCCCTAAAGCTATATATTGAATTATGGAAATATCTCATGGGTACTATTGTTCCCAGGATGCTATATGCCAGCGCAAGTTGATCCCCAGTGGCTCTGCCAAGAGGTTCTGGGATTATTCCGGAGGTATTGCTTTTAGCTTGGTCTCTCAAGTCTGCTAAATGCTTCTCAACACGAAACCCACAGCATCATGATGTTAAGGTGCTAAAACCACATGAGGAAAGAGGGGGGCAGGGAAACTTGACGCAGAGAGAAGGGTTCTCCCCAGTCATGCTCCTTCACCCCTCCCCAGCTCTTTTGTTCCAGGGTATTTCCCACCACCTTCCAAGGTCCACTTTTGAAAGCAGCCAAGCCCTGGAGCCGCTGCAGCCAGGCATGCTGCAGTACAGCCACTAGCCCTTTCTCTTAGGGAAAATCCTCCTCCCAAAGGACTGCTTCATTTATCTCATTTGTCTCCTTTCCATCTCCCACCCTGTCCTCAGGGGAATACATCCCAGGCAGATAAGCTAATGAGACAATTAGCTCTCTGCTCCCTGATTGAAGGGCCCTTTATTTCCTTAACCAGCCAAGCCAATTCTCAACATCATTGAGTGCTTGACTTTATTTCTGCAATGTGATTCATCTTCCCTCTTGCTCATATATAAGCCTACCATAAAAGAGTGTTATTAGCGTTGCCAAGTAAAACACTACTTGTTAGCAAACACTTAGACCTAAGCCTGCTTGGGGAACCTTTATTCACCCTCTTCCTCCTCCCACTCCACAGTACACCTTGTGTGTGTATTTTATCGAGGCCTTTAATAACCCTATCCTACAGTGGTGCACAGGAAGCCCATTCCACACTCAGCACACATATTGGGCAATGATCTGTGAGGAATGACAAGCTAAGGGATATTCTATTTGTGAGATATTTTAGTTGTGAGTGGCTGCCTCACAACTTGATTTGCCACCCATCTACTCTTGCATGTCTGCAAAGAAGATTATTGCAATGTGGAATGCAAAGGTGGGTACAGCCACAATACAAGAATCACTGTGAAACGTAACCCAGCATGCCAAAACTACATCTTAAAAACACCACCTTCTGGAAGTGTTCACTGCAAACTCTGGCAGAAGGGGAAGATGGAGATCAGCAGAAAATTTAGGACCTACTCCCATTTTCTTAAAGGCTAAAGATCCTACTTCTCAGGTGATCATATGGCAGCCCTTATGTTTGGAATCCATCTTCTTCTACCTTCAGGCCAGTACAGAAAGTAGATTTCTGAGGCCACTGTTCAGGTAGGGCTGCTCTGTCCACATGCTGGCTGGCAGGGCAGGCAGCAGTGCCTTCCTGCTCCTCTGACCCTGTGCCATGGAGAGAGACACAGCCTTTCAGAGCCCAGGCTCCTCTGAGGTGAGAGACGAGGTAGTTGGCTTGGTTTGTCTCAATCTGTGGGGAAGTGCAACAGTGGAGTTTAGCGGGTCTGCAGGATTTGCTCAGTCACTGCACAAGGCCCATGTTTTCCTCTCCTACCCCTGCCACCCACTCCCACTGAGCCATGCAGCTGTGACCGTGTCACACGGTACTATGGTGTAGTTGTCAGAGTATTAGTCACTCATTAGCCTTTCCTTGGCAGCACCCTGTCCACCAGATTGGGAACACGGTTTTTTTCAGTTGTCCCCATTTCCATACCAAGTGGGAGAGACGAATGGCCGATTGCCTGTGCCTGAAGCAACCCTGCTAACTGTTGGGATGATGATCGATGTTGCTGCCTGACCGAACCCTTCAGCCCATGAGGTGCTTTCCAGTCTTGCAAAACCTGTCCTCTATTCAACACTTCCTATTGCATTCTTGGTACTTTAAGCTATAACATCTCTTACTGATTTCGTGGTAGAATGTTCCCCCAATCCCAGTAAAAACTTATAGAGTGGCCTCAGAGACACATCTGCCTAAAACCATCCATGTCCTCTACCCTCTTGCACGTAATTGCTTCTAAGGAAGGCTGCAAGAGAAAGAGGAAGGAAGGAAGCCTATGCTGAAGTTCTCACTAGATTCATCTTTTGCGTAGTCAAGTCTGAAAGGGAACCTGAATCAGGATCACCAGAATACTAGAATTATATTAACCCCAGGCTTATTTTTTGTTCCTGGTTCCTCTAGCCATTCCTGAAAACTTACAAATATCATATTCCATGACCAAGAAGAGGTCTCCTGAATACAAACACAAAACAAAATAACTGTCATGTTTATGATGCATCACTCTGTTCAGACATAGAAGCATTTTTGCCCAAAAATTTCAATTCAGGCAGAATGGTAAAGGTTTTTGCATTTATCCCAGAGTTTACAACCGCTGGAACAGCTATAAAGCAGGCTCAGGTCTACAGTTCATGCCCTGACAGCCTGTGGAAGGAGGCTCCATGTGAAATAAATTCACATTGTTTCCACTTGGGATCCTCCAGACAAGTAGGCGGCATGTTCAGCTACATCACTGAACCTCTTTCCTTTAAATGTGTGCACAAGTGTATTAACTCTCCTCAGCATTGCAGAAGGCCATGAGAAACAGAAAGACTTTTTTTGCAAAGATTCCAAGAACTGCTAACTGGTAATCATGCAGTACTGTAAGCATTTTATTTTAAAGACATGCATGGGTAGAAAAAAGGTATTGAATTCATAAAACTGCAGTACATGTGCAGCTAGATTCAGTGGCCTCTGCCCAGTTGGGATTATAGGGAATAAAGACCAAAAGTTTGCAGAAACAATTGAAGACCTTGGAGAAAAGCTTTTCTTTCTTCCACTGCTTGACAGATACAGCACAGCAAACAGTGAGTTAAGGCTTTTCCCTTGCTACACTGCAGCAAAAATGAGAGATTTAAATAGACTGAAAATGTAAATCCAACATTTACTCCATAGACATAGTGAAGCAGAGCGGAGGGGAGGGGAGTGAGGGAGGATAGATAATCATTGGATGTGTGAGAAGAGAGATGCATCACATAGTATATATTTTATATGTATTAATATTCATGCCAGTTCTTTCTTTTCTCCCTCCAGGCTCTGTCTGCTGCTTCAGTTCATCTATCCAGCTTCAAGAGGGAGATGGATCTTTCAGCCCTTTCCTGGAGCTCTAAGATAGAATCTAATCACCAAAATAGCATGTGGTTCCTTTCTCAGCAACATTGCAGGGAGATGTTGGGACATCTACAGCCGGATTCCCATCCCAAGACAGAAAGACAAGTTTGCAAGAGGGAACATTCCATGCTTCCTGTGAAGATCAGAGATGTGCTTGGCCGGTGACATTTTGGGAGAGGACACATGGAGAATGACACTGTTCTTCTGAGTCCAGAGCGAGCACCCCTGCTTTTAGAGATGCAGAGAGTTTTAAATACTGCTATCCCATATCTGAAGATGTGGAACAACACATGGAATGGGGTAATCCTGTGAGAAGTCTTCAAATACGGAATCAAGGAATGGAGATAACCGTAGCTTTGGAAAAATATTGTACTCTCTGATGGTGGAACGGTAGTAGACAAGCCAAAGTAAAGTAAAAAGGCAGTGTTGTCTTATACTTATTTGGAAACAAAGAAAGCCCTGCTGCTGATGAAGGAGGAAGTCAGTTGTCCAGGGCACTTGGCTGTGTCTAAAAGAACATCAGCCTAGAGGCAACAGCATCAAGATCAAGAAGTAATATACAGGTTATAGTGCATGAGAAGAGAGTTTCAATTTGCTGAAAAGAAGATGAGACTGAAGTTTATGCTTAAAGGCTGCTGCAGTATTTTCATTCCAACACTACTGAAGATAGTCATGAAAAAAATCCATTTTCTGAACTGTGTTTGGAAGAGAGACAGTAGTATCCTGGAAGACTGATGTTTCCCTCAAGACTCAGGTGCTTCAAACTAAGAAAACTTGATGGCAGTGCTTAAAAAGCACTATGTGCCCCAAACAAGCGTCACAGCAGAGAAATAAATTACTCTTAACCAAGGAAAGGTGAGACTTAACAGCTTTTTTCGCTTGTCTTGCAAAGCTCTTCTACCTATCACACTGGTGTTCATGCCTAAGGACTCCCTTGGGAATTCTTGCTTTCTATTTGGGAATCAAAAACCTGGACTTCAATGAGGAAAAAACTGCCGAATATTTTTCACAGAGAGCAATTTAATCCAGAGGAAGACAGGTACTGTGTGAAGCCCAGCGCATACGTGTATGGAGTCCAGGTCTGAGGGGCACTCCTGGAACCCATCCCAATGTGGTGAGTGGAAGCAGATCCACACCATGGAGGCTCTTCAGAGATCACCAGGGAACCAGGTTTAAGGGCATGACATGAGCTGTACCTGTGTTTCTCCAGCTGAGCACAAAAGGTTTGGACATGTAGTATATATGTGCACTTTCCTAAAATGCAGCGAAGGGAAGGCATTTTTTATTTGAAAGGAGGACGATACCCTCTCTCTTTGTTAGCAAAGAGTGACTCCGGTATGTTCTACAAAGGACTGGTCTCCCACCACGGAACAGCTCTTCTGAATTTCAGAATGCAGAGGCTGGATTTTGGTAAGCCGGACTGGGTGATTTTTATCACTCTTTATCTTTGGACATAGCAACAAACAGATGTGTCCTCATTTTTTGGGGAAAGTGTACAGAAGATTTACCATCATTCTTCCCACAAAAACTGACAGTGTTCACAAAATTAGCATCCAGGAGATAAAAGTTCAGACCACAACCGGCTGCCAAGTCACATAGCACAATTTAAGTCAGTGCCACTTTACAGGAAAGCTTTTACAGGAAGTGCTCAGGAAGGTTTTTGATCTATGGATGTAAAATAAGTACTTTTTACCCTTGCCATTATTTGGTACAGAAGGAAAAGATTTTTAGCTGACCATGGAAACATGGATTTGTCAGTGTAGTTTGTATTACAGTCACATCCATGGCCTCCTACTGTGATAGATGCTGAATAAACATGCAAGTGAGAAGTCCACGCCACCTAATAAAGATATCCAGAGGGAAAGAGGTGAAACAGCTTGTCCAACACCATGAAGCAAAGCAGACACAGAAAGCAGCACAGACTGCTTAGTCACATGTACTACTTTGTGGAAATTGTATACTTACTGAGGTTATAACTTCTTCTCAAACACATGCCTTCAGACAAAGGTGTGCTGCTTCTGCTGCTACTGTCAACCAAAGGCATTTTTCCTGATTAGTCCATTAATCCCAGTTGATCTCTTCAGCAGTGTCATCCTTAGCTGTAACTCCTGGAATCCATCCTAATTCAAGCATACCAAATCAGAGCTGGCTATGAAGTCTTTCTTGAAACCCCAGAACACCACATTCACACATTTCAGAATGATTAGCAAAGTCTGGTTTCCTCTAGGCAATACTCAGCTGCAAGAAGCTTCTCTGTATTTTAGTAACAGGTGCTTCATATTGCAATCTTTGTATCAAAAGAAAGTTGAACTTTGTTTTCTCTCCATACTCCTTTGCAAAATAATTGGACAAGTTCAAAAGTTCTCGGTGAATGAGAGGAAGGAGAGGGTTCTTCAGACAGAGCATGCTCCTTTTGGCTTATATCCTAAGCAGGCAAGATAAATGTCAGGCTGATTAATATTTATTTTCCTCAGCCCAAAATGAATAGGAATTTAATTCTCAAATTAAATTGAAGAATTTGAAAATCTAAAATATGCTTTACTGAACACATTTTATTTTAACCACTTTTAAACCTGTATGGAAAAAAATCCAGTCCTTTGCTGTACTTGGCATGTATTTTCACTCTGACGAAAAGCTTCTAAAAGACTTTTTGAAAATGCTTTTTCCTTGAAATTTTTAAACATACCAAATGAATCCCCCAGGCACTTTTTTTTTTTTCCAAGTCAGTATTTTCTAGTGGAGAAAGATTCCCATTTTAACCTTTCATTAATAAAATTTCTAGCCTGACTGAACACTCTTAGCTAAGTTGTGAGTGAATAGCTCGCTTCAGGAATCATTAATCCAGACCTGATGTGAACTGGTGTCTTTCCAGCCTCCGGCTGTGCACTGAGAGAAGGTGTCCCCGTATCTTTTCTCTGCTGCTGAACCATGTGGTGTCAGTGAGAATGTTGGTGGGGGGCTTTGGGAACAGGAAAGGGCAGAGAAGGTCTGCTCTGGGGAGAAATGCAGTTGAGTTGGTCACACACGTGCAGGCAGGTGGACAGGGTGGCTGCAGCTAAGCTTAAAATTATGCTGACGAAATTAAGGCTAGCAGAAAATGCTTTGGAAATACAGCTTCCAGCTGCATGGTTACGTTCTTATTTGCAATTCCTCATTCCCATGGTGTTAGTGAAGGAAAAATCATTTTACTACAATTTACTGATATGTTGGTGCTTGTGGTTGATTGTGAGTTCACTAGTCAAGAGCTTAACTAGCTCACTAACTGCTGGAAAACATGGCTACTAACAGATTCAGATATATATAAAAATAAAATCCATTTTTTTATCTGTGACAAGCTTGTGCTTTAAATATTTCTTAACAATATATTCAGCCTCCTTTTAAAAAAATATATATCTCCTTGTGTAACTCAGAAATAGCCTGACCAATTTTGTCAAAAAACCCCCAGCATCTCCTAAACAAATCCTTTGAGCTTAGACTAAGTGTGAACAATTTCATCCTGAAAGAGGAATCACTTGGAGAATTCAGAGAAAATAGAAGCAGAGACTTGGATGCTGCAACTCTTTCAAGCTCTGCATTTGGTGTGCACTGCTGGCAGAGGCAAAAAGGAATCTGCAACTGAATTGGCCTGCTGTCAGGGGATGGAATTTTGTTTCCAGAGTTTTCAGTACCACTAAAAAGGAGAAGAAGACAGAACACCAGAAACAAGCCTGCATGGGTGCGCACAGGGACTGACTCCTCCCAAAGCCAGCAGTTCCCTGGGGATGGCTGACCAAAACACTGCAGCACAGTTCAGTTTGGTACTACACTGAGTGATGGGTCTCCTGCAGATGGCCTTGTGATGTACTACAACCAGTGCTAAGCAAGTGACAGAATGCAGCAAGACAGTGTCGCAGAAACCTCATACAAAGAATTACTTGAAGCCTTTATATATCAAGCAAACAAGAGCAGGCAGAGAGAGAGGGTTATGTGAGCTGATGTTTTCAGATTAAGTTTGAAGGGAGATGGAAATGAGGCATTGCAAAGCATTTAGCTCTCTGCAGCCACAAGATTATGTGAACAGGTCTCTGATGAGCACATGCCTCTCACTGTCCCACTGTAAAAGACTTCAAGTCCATAGAGATCTGGAAGGGACAGCTGCAGCCATACAGTGTGTTGTGTACAAAGTCTTCTCTGTAACATCCAATTCTTATCTGAGAAGCCCAGATAAATTTCATCCCAGTTCTCTAGACTAGCGGATCTTGATTATCACAAGCCCTGTGGCTTTCCTCACAAGCTATGCTCTTACCTTTAAGCATGGCAGGATTTGTGGGAGCTGCTGTTGGGATGCTGTCAAGAGTTATATTGTTCAAGCCTCTCTTCTACAAGCAAGTCTAGAAAGCTGCTCCCTTCATATGCAAAAGGTTTGGAGCCAGCCCCTGCTCTAACAAATCTGGGCACCTTGGTTTCTGCTGTGCCCAGAGTATAGATCTGAGCATCTCAGTTTGTAACAAACTGAGCCGTTCTGCCCCTGTTAAGACACTGCTCAAGAGAGGAATTCAGCACTTGACTAAGGCTATTCAACATTCATTGCAGGATTATTCTATACATCCATAGCTTCAGGGACAGTAGGATGTGGAAAAGCTGATACTTGAATGAAGTGCTGAGTTTTGAGTGAACAAAAAGCTCATTTGCCTAAAGTGGGTGTGTTTGTGCTGGAGATAGTTTGAAGCCTTTGATGTGATAACTCGGGAACAACTTGTTCTGAAACCATTCACTTAGTGAAGGCATATGAAAATTCAGTATTCTTGCTCCCACTGTTTGCTCCTCTTCCCATACAGCAATGAGCACTAGCTAGAACTGGAAATACTTAGTTTGGCATCTTGTTGGAGATCCCATTCCTCCAGGGAAATGGGTATATCCCCATTTTCCTACATGTGTGCTGAGTATAGAAGGCAAAGGTCCAGAACACCAGTGAATAGCCCCACACTACATCCCTGGGAAATAATAGTATTTCCTGTGTCAGACACAAAATCTCTCTCCTCGTAGTAACCTACAGGAGAAGAGAGAGGAAGGATCAGTGGGACTAGAGGAGCATCTGACTAGATTTAGAGGACTTCAGCAAAGCCCTGCTTACTGGCTTATTCTCAGGGAGCTGGAGCTTTGGTGGTGGCCCGTGCTGGGATATCACTGGGCAGACCCACATTCTTACACTGCAAAGGAGATGGAAAAGAGCTGAGGATATGTCTGCGTGGATTTCTTCTCTTTGCTATGGAAACTCAGAGGCACCAGTCCCCTCTGGGTACTTACCAAAGAGCTCTGAGAGGGGAGAGCTGTGCCAGACAGTGATTCCCAGAGTGGCTCATGGTAATGAGGAGGGAGGCAGTGGTCAACTTGCTGCATTTGTCCTATTTACAACACTCTACAAATCTATGCTGATTTAAGATCAACAGGAGACAGTGATGAGAGACCTGTGTGACCTGAAAGCACTCTCACTTTGCCTAGACCACTCAGGGAGTACAGCACAGAAGGCACACAGTAAGTCACTGCAGATTACAGGCTAATGATATGACACCTTGCGAGTTGTCAAGTATATTGCCACTGCACCTGCCCTTCGGCAGAGGAGGCAGACACGACCCTGCAGGCATCTAGCAAGTACACCAACTGTCCTCAGCTATCAAGGACAGCCAGCAGAACTAAGCAGCTCCTTTCCCAGCTCATATAAATTGGATCAACTCCCCTCTGCTGCTGCTGGCTTTTGCCTACAGTATTAAGCTACTTTGGACCAGAAAACCAATCCCCCCCTCCTATATTGCTCCCACTGCTGCATCCATGGCAACATTAGGAGCTTAACAGCAGACAATTCAGCCAAAGCCACCCGCCACTTCAAAGCACACTCCCCAGCCTGAGGATTCTTGTCTATTTTAGAGTCTCCACCGTTGCTATCATCAATAGGACATCATGAGTATGGACACCACAGAGCACAAGGAACAAAAAGCCTGATACCACTCCTCTGTCAGTTTACTGCTAGTCTCCAGCCTGAAGGCAAACCATTATTTAGTCAAGGAGGAAGAGCACAAGCAGCAGCAGACAGCATCCCCCTGTACACTCTTCTTTTGGCAGGAAATTTGAAGGAGTAGGAAAAGATGGGGTCATGAGAGAAAGTCTGGTGGAACAGATAAGAGCAAGAAGTCAAAAGCTGGAGTAATTTCATACGAATAGTCCAGGCTTGCTCCCAACCATGCAAATGAATATAAGTAATATGTCCTTTCACTAGCAAAGCATTAACTCTTTAGCCATCGGTGACCATCTTGCCAGCCATCTTGCAAATCTCCCAGTCACCTCCAGTGAAGAATTATGCTTATATTTGTGCTCATTCTTAGCTGAAATGAGATGCTCCTAAGTGTAGCTGACATCTCAAGCCCATATTTTTCCTACCTCTTTACCACACTAGGCATCTTGTGTGTATGATATTTTGAGACTGTCAGTGCAAGACAGTGAATGCTATGGTGTAGTATGCTGCAGAAGCACTCTGAGTCCTTCAAGCCCTGCAAACAAAGACAACAAGCACCAGATACCAAACTTAGAACCATCAATTACAATTATTATTTTCCTAGTACACTCCCCTGTGAACTAATAGCCTGAAATATAACTCCCATTCCCCTCAAATGTAGGTAAAGAAAACATGGAATCAAGGGTGCCAGCAGCTTGAACCTTCCTAAAAGCTAGAAAAATAAAGTGCGGAGGTCTACTACAAATATTTTCAGTATTTGTAGTAGATGAATGACACCTGTGTAGCAAGTCTACTAGAACAGGTTTGCATTTCTCAGTAATTTTTATGCTAATGTTTCAAACATAGTGTTCTGATCTCCATAAGTAGATATTTTTCCACCCAAGAACTCCCCAGGACATTATTCTAGGAATTCATATCATCCAACATGGAAGAAAGAGAAATGTGGGGAAAAAAAGACCCTCCTAGACCCTGTCAGTGAGTTGGATTAAATATTTCTTTCATTCTCTAATTATTACTCTGTCTGTGAAGCAACACTGTAAGAATCAAAGGGGTTTTTTTTTCAGGAACATTCTTGCCAAATAAGTTATAAAGTCTGAAAGCTAACTCGAAAGGCGATGAGAAAGAAGGAAAAAAAAAAAGCCACTTTTTTTTTTTTTTTCAGAAGAAACACAGATTAAATGTAGTAGGTACAGTTCAGTAAAGTCTCCCTTCAGACCCCTTCTAGAAATTAGCATACCTGACACTGCAGTCTTCACATCACTAGTTTTAATTCCAGGTTTACATCTCTGCTGTCACAATTATTTCCATGAATGTGTCAAAATCCACAGTGTAATAACTAAGGTTCCATTCCTCCTTTAATTTTAGAAGTCCAAGCCTCAGAGATATCTTCTCTGTTGATTAGAGGTTTCTTCTGTTCAGTTCATTGATCACAAGAGCCATTTACAAGACTCTGAGTTAACTAAAGCTGATTTCAGTCCACAAAGAGCTATCATGTTCTCAGGTGAGATACAACTAGGGAGGAATAACCCCATGCACCAGTTGGGGTTGACCTGATGGAAAGCAGCTCTGCAGAGAGATATCTGAGAATCCTGGTGGACAACAACACCCTTCCAACCCAGGAAATTCTATAATTCTACTTTTTGTGAGGATTGGAGCATCTCTGTTAGGAGGAAAGGCTGTCTAGTCTCTCTGTTTAGCCTGAAGAAGAGAAGACACAGAGGGGATCTTATCAATGCATAGAAATATTGTAAGGGCTGGGGTCAAAAGGATTGCTCTTTTCAGTGCTGCCCGGTGACAGGGCAAGGGACGGAGGGCACAAACTGAAACACATATAATTCCATCTAGATATGAGGAAAAAATACCTTACTGTGAGGGTGACTGAGTACTACAACAAGATGCACCGAGCAGCCATGGAGCCTCCTTCTCTGGAGATACTCAAAACCAGCCTGGACATGGTCCTGTGCTAGCTGCTCCAGAGAACCTGTTCTATCAGGGATGCTGGACTAGATGATCACTAGAGGTCTGTTCCAATCCCAACCATTATGTGATTCTGTCATTTCACACTGAATACAGACAAGATGCTCTGGGAACAGACTCAAGGAGAAAAAAGTAGTTCACCTAGACAGACTTGTCATCGAGTACAAACCTAACCAGACTCCTGAGCCAACCCTTGAGAACGTGTCTTACTTAAGGCAATGACCTTAGCAGTCACTCCCAACAAACTCAGACTAATTGTTAGAGTCAGGACCTTGATTATAAACCATTTAACACCAGTAAACCCTGGTGCAGCCGCAGTGACCAGAAAGCAGATTAGAGGTGACCTTGAGCAGAATTTGCACGTTCTTTGGTTCTGCAAGTTCTTGCTAGATCACAGAAGCAAAAGCACCATTTCACACTGACCAGGAGGACACAGTTCACAATTCACACCAGTGAACTACAAAGTTTACAGCCCCGGGCATTTGGTGGCTGATGGTGCTGAATTGTTAGTGTGCCTGAATTACTGATGGCCCTATTAAAATTGTGCACAGACTGGGGACTGTCCACAAGCAGCAGCTTGGAGGCAGTCACTCTGCTCTTTCTGAAAGCTCTCCTTGTCATACCAGGTGATGTTAGAGGGGACTCTGGTCCTCTTTTAGTTTTCCTATCCACTGAAAAATCATAATCTAAAATACAATGAAAACATCATCTTAATATCCCTTCTAAGATACACCAAAGAGGGTGGGGTTTTTTTGGTCTTCAGTTCTTTGGTTTTTATTGTCCTCTGTAAGCACTGGAAATACTTGAAGATAGAACCAAATACTCAGACTAGATCTAAGCAGACATAAATCATAGCTGAAGCATTAAACCCCAAAAATTACAGCTACATCTTGATATGGTGCTAATTCACATATATTGATTATGCATAGACTTTAACTGAAGATGTTGAGCTCTACTACTGTTATTATTTTTAATGATAGTTTAGGGGATTGTTTAATGGGATAGTAGAGCCTTTCAGAGTCAGGGTCAATCCACATTTGGCATGGAAGTGCCTGAAAGTCACTGAAGCCCAGTATCTGGAAGGAAGACACAGCAGGGATAGAAAATGTTTGAGAGATGATCACCCACAAACCTCAAAGCCCTCTTGCTTTTTTTGTTCATCACTTCCCCATCAGGAGACATGCCAGATTATAGAATATAGAATCATAGCCTTGATCATAAATAACCTTTGAAACTCTTCATAAATAACTTCTGAAATTCTTGCCATTCACTTTCTCATTTATACCTTGCAGGTGAAAGACCATTTGTACAGTACTTCTGATAGAACCCCTTCCCAAACTTTGAACCTGTGCCTAACACTCCCTGGGAGGGAAATATAATCCAGAGAAGTATGAGCCCAAAGCACTCCTCTTCTCTGTTAGCTGTTTTTGTCAGTCTCTACTAGAAAACAACACTACTGGGACAGCAACTCCAGACAGAAGCCCACACGTTCTTGGTGACTCTGTCTGCTAAACCAGAAAGATTATTTGACCATCAGAAAAATGAATGAAGCTAGAACAAACACAGCAATTTGGTAAGCTATTTCTCACTCTTTCATGGAAAGTTCTCTCCTCCCCCTGCCCCAATGCCCCCACAAGCAAAAGGTTTCCTGAAGAGGCCAGTCCCACATTAATCTCACAGCCTCATTGCTCTTTTCCAGACATAATTCTGCAGGTTCTGCACATCTTGCCTTTTTGTAAAGCCCCCCATCAGGTCTATTCCTCAGAGGAGGACGAGCCCTGTACCTTTCCACACTACCTCCTTGACGCAGTTCGTCACACACACACAAACACACACTCACACTTTGATCAGAAGGCATGAACTAAGAACTAGGTTTATTTAAAAGTCTGACTCCATATATAGTATCTCTGCAAAGGCCAGAGATGGGGGAGAAGGTTGACACCTCTCCCCATCCCATTGGCCAAGACAACTGTCCATCAGCTGTCCATATCTCTAAGATCAGGAATGAAAACTTTCCTTGAAACTACAATAACATTGGCTGTGTTTACAGACCAGAGCGTGAGAAAGAACCCAAAACATGAAACTGTTAAGCAGAAGAGAGGGCTGAAAAAATCAGGGCCACACCTCCTCCTCTGCTGTCGGCAGCTGAATTCAGGAATTTGGGATCCATCAGAGCCGGTGGTTTGGGCTCTGTTCCCAGTCTCCAGGGTGGCCATTCCCAAACCAGTCAGTGATGAGCTTGACTGAAAAGCCCAAGA
The DNA here is from genome assembly GCA_013397315.1 of Donacobius atricapilla. NCBI lineage: Eukaryota > Metazoa > Chordata > Aves > Passeriformes > Mimidae > Donacobius > Donacobius atricapilla. The sequence continues at coordinate 1,270,925 of WBMY01013481.1, read as the reverse complement.
TACCCTTGAGAAAAAAAAAAACAAAAAACAAAAAAAAAAAAAAAACAAACAAACAAAAAAAAACAACGGGTTTGGGGGCTCAGGCTGTATAGGCTACGCCTACAGTGCAGATCTCCATCCCAGAACAGCTATGCTGGGAAAATCTTTTAGAAGACTGAACTAGTGTCTCATTGCAGGATTCATGCCCAATTATTAATCTTGTAAATACTTCAGGTTACACAGCATATTATACCTTCAGTTTATTGATATGCCCATAGATTATTAATCTTTCATGACACTAATTAATTATCATAGTGATCTAGCAATTATCTTCTGTAAAGTTTGGCTGAGACCAGGTGCAGCCTCTCTCAGTGCCTTTAAAATGTGTTCCAGATCCTTGCAGAATGCCAGATGAAAGATATGACTTTATTAGATCAAAACTGGGCTGCTGACACCTCTCCCAGAATATGTATTGACAGCCTTGCAGTCTTAAAAGGTACAGACTGTATGGAACAGCTTATAAAAACCTTGGATGCAGAAGCAAAGAAAAATATGCGTAGATTTAACACATATCACTATGCCCTTTTCATATTCCCACAGAGGCTGGAATTACGGCAGAAATTTCATCCCAGAATCTGGTTTATGGATGGCCTAGAGATTTCATGGAGGCATTTGTTCCAGAGACACGACTTAGTCCTTTCTTCAACTGGAGAAATCTTATGTCATGCACTGCGGAATGTGGTTTACTAATCACCGGCGCTGGTTTGAATGGCTCCATGGATCAAAACTGACTTTACACAGGGATGCCAAGAGCATTTGCCATTCTCCCGCATTGATCATTAGGACACTTTGCTTGTGAGGATCACACTGGGAGTCATTTCTTTGATGTGTGCAAATGCAGGAAAAGAGCTGAGGCTTTTACAGGAGCTGCGTGACTATAGGTAAAGAATGCTGCAGCTTCGGGGAGGGCCATTGCAAGACAATTAGAGCCTGCTTGTTCTGTCTTCCTATTTACAGGAGGAGTATAGCTCATGTTGTTTAGGCAGGATGTAGATTTTGTTTCTGTGCTTTGAAAAAACTCATCCAAGTGCAGCTATCACACGTGCTTTTCAGCAGGAGCTAACTTTAAGCTCTGTTCTTTTATTCCCTATCACCACCCCTTTCTTTTCTGCTCTCTTCACCCTCTGTAAGGTAAGCTAAAGCTGTGCCATTGTGATGGTCAGTAGTCACTCTGAGCCAAACCCCTGGTTATTTTGAAATCAGTGTGAGCATTTCTACCGACTGAAATTGTAAGAGGATTAGACTTGTATGCAGTCAGCTCCATTGAAGCACGGCAGACATGTTCTCCAGCTCCTCAAAAACATGTGTAATAATTTGTCTGGCTGTGATTGCTGCATTCTCTTGCAAATGCCACAGCCCTGGGGAATAGTGCACTTTCCACCCGTGCCTACCTTCCTAAGAGGGCTCTTGCTCTAGTCCTTAGAACAGACACAGAATTTAGAAGACTTTGGACGAACTCCTCAGCCAGAGTTTTATTCCTGGCCACGTCCACATTGCCTGTAAGTATTGACAATGGGTTCATTATGGACTGAGCACTGAACAGACTTTGCAATCCTGCAGTCTTCAGACCTTCTGGGCAAGTGTTCAGAAAATTTCTGGGGTAGTTATCTCCTTTCATGGCTGATCAACACAGAAAATATGGCCACTGAAGCAAGTTCATTGGTCTGTGCCCACACGAGGTGGCTGAACAAGAAATGTGTAGCTCCATTTCTGGCTGATGACTGAATTCCCCAGTCTGCAGCCAAATGATTTGCTGCATGTGTGTTCTGCACCTCTGCTGTCCCTGTGCCATCCAGCCTCCTCCTGAATGTCCATCAGCATCATCAATCCCCAGTTTGTAAGACAACACATTCTTGTAAAGCCAATGAGTGAAAATGTGCTTGGCCACAGTGCATGAAAGGATTGGCCATGGATGCAGAAAGAGGACACAACAGAAATCTGCAGTGAGGGTAACCCCAAACTGAGCTGTCTGAGCTTCTGGCTACAGCTTTCAATTATGAAGTACACAGCAGCAACCTGGGGAGGAAGGGGTGCTGCTGGCAGCCAAACTCCTGGCTGCAGCTTTTCGCTCTGCTAAAGAAAATAAAAGCCCTGGGAGAAAGAAGAACCTTGGACACACTTACCATAATATTAAGACGTTGTCTTCAGGAAAACTCATTCTTGGATTTTGTTTCTTCATGTTGGTAACAAAGAAGCTCAGGTGTGAACAACACTGTCTGGGACCTCCAAAAGCCAGTACGGATTAACAACGACTGCTTTGTTCCCACAAAGTTGTTAATGGAGGCTACTGGTGCCACTTCTGGTGAGCTGAAGTTCTCACTGTACTGATGTAACATGTAAATATTTGAGTGGCTTTGCTTTTTCAGATAAGCTCCCATTGCCCTTCTTCATTTTGGAGGCAGAGGTAGCACATCTGGCATTTGGAAAACTAACAACATCAACAGCCCCCCTCACCTTATTAATATTTAAAAACTGTCTCTCACACACAAATAGAGAAAGTTTATTATCATTTCTAATTGCATAGGCCTGTGTAATGAGTTTATGTAATATGTCATCTTTTCTACCGAGCTCACCACTATATGCTTTGAGAGCCTTGGAAACATTAAATAATTTAGCCTCAAAATACCCCCTGGTGGTGTGGCTCAGTGTCATTTGTCTCCTTTTTGCAGATGGGGAACCAATTCAAAAAACCTTCCAGTGGTCTCCCTAAGGTCACTCCAGGAGCTTTTGGCAATGCTTCAAAATATTATGTCTCTACAATTTTTTTGTTCCTGAAAGAAAAATACTCTGGGCCAAAGCAAAGCTCACAAGTACTGTAGCTGGGTTTTGGAGATATTACAACCTGAAGTCAGATTTCACCTTGTTGCCTAGAGCTATAGAAGATCTACACAGAAGAAGTCTTAGGCTGGGCTAAATTGTGGCTTACATGGCAGAAATGTAAGTAAGATTTAGTGCCTTAAAAGTGAACACGAAAATGACGAACTGATAGTTCACCCTAAAAAAGGAAAATAACATCATAAAGAGTGGTAAAATGGCTTTAAAATGTAGAGACTAGGGAGAGCAGAACACTTTCCAGTTTCATCTCGATGTAGCAAATAGGTTTGACTAAACCACCTCTCTTAGTATTCTACCCTGTCCTTAGGGGAAAGTCCTAGCAATAAGTAAACAGAGAACCTGGGTAATGGAGGAGTTCTAATGAGATATTTTCATAAAAAAGTTTTTAATACACTGAAATATTTCACTTTGACATTTCCTAAACAAACCTTAACCTTTTCATACTCTTTTAAGAATTGATCAAGCCAGCAGAAAAAAACAAGAAAATATATGTATATATTTTAAATGGAATTAAATAACTCAAAAGAAAACATGACATTGACATTCAAAGGAAACACTGGACACGTAAATTAAATTTCTCAGGCTACAATGAAATAAACAGCTTATTTCCTGATCCATGCCACATTTTCTGGTTTCATCCAAACCAGATCCTTTTTCACCTGCATTTTTAGTTCAACCAGGAAATTATTTTCTTTTCACTCAGTTGACTTCTGTTAAACTTCTTTTTAACCCTTCAAACATTGTCCAGCCATGTCCACACATTTCATCATAAGTCTCTTTTCATCATCTCTTTCTTTAAGGCTGTTTAAACTACAAGCTTACATGGAACTTGCCATGCTAAGGTTGTACAGGCAGTTCAGATCTGGATCTGAAATCTGTGGATTGCTACACCTCAAAGACAGTGGAGTCTGTCAGGATATGTCAGTCCCGAGGGATCTGTTGGTTACAGCTTGTGAAGTGCAGCATTGTGCCACCCTATACCTGCATCCCAATCCCACCCTTTTCTCTTAAAGCATCCACACAACAAATGCAACCGCAGTAATTCAGGGTCCAACAGTGGAAGTGATAGGAGAAGAAGTACACAGCTAACAAAAATGGAGTAGCATTAATAAGGACAGAATGCACCCTAAATGTCAGAAAATAAAGAAGAGTATTCGGCTTGGGAATAACCTATTCCATTTGTGGAATGTGTATCCTTGGTAAGTAGCCTCTAGGACTGTACCAAAACTCTTGGCATGCTCCCAGCCTTCATGGCTCCACCTGCAGAGACCCCTTGGAGCAGTTCTCAGTGAGCTCCTGTCAAATGTCTGGTGGAAGAATGTGAACCCAGATGCCTCATTTTTAGACCTAGACAAATCTGCTTTAATTCCTTGCTTATGCTGAGCCCATTAGATCAGGGTAACTCATCTCTTAGATCTGATGGGCTTTGTGGATGAAGAACAGATTGTGCAAGCTGAACCCAAGGAAGATGGAGATTATGCTGGCAGGCAAAAGAAAGCACTATGAATAGTTTATAGACCCTCTGTGTCAGCCTTTCCATACTGTGAACAGCCACAAATTGTCTGTTCAGGCAGTGCTCCAAGGAAAGTCCCAGAGCCCTCTGTCATGGACAGAGCGCACTGAGGAAGAGATCTCTGCCACCCCCATTTGGCTAGAAGACTCTGTTCCATCCCGGCACAACATGTCCAGGCCTTGGCTAGCCAGGCTTTTGTCACCTTCTGTTTGGATTACAGGACTGTGATGGCTCTTTGGAGAGTTCAGCTGATACAGCTCTCTGCAGTAATATGAAGTCTGAATGGGTCTTTCTTGTCCTCTGCTGCCTATACTGACTCCCCTCAGAGCTTACAGCAACATTCTTGGTCTTGTTCTTTATCCTCATAGACTGGGCCCAAGATACTATAAACACTGCAGAAGGCCCCAGATGCTGTTCTTTGTCATGCTCAGGGTCTGTCATTACAGGAATACTTCTCTGGTCAAGTGATGGAATTTTCTTGGTACCAAGAGATGATAATGTGACAAATATTGGTATTTCTAAAGGTGGTTCTTCCACAGATGGTCCCAAGCCTCATGAGTTTTCATTCCTGGTACCAGGTTTATTTCTTCAGCACTTCTAATCTTGGATATAAATGTGGATTTGCTGTCTACATGTACTTAGAAAGAGGAGGAAAAAAGGCAAAGTGAAAATCATATTTTGTTAAAGCATATTAAAGTCCTAAAATCAGATGAAATGTGCTATTATGCCCATGGGAATAAGTAATGCCTTGCTGGTGCCAGCGCACACTCTTCTGAAAAGTGCCTAAATCCTGCAATAAGGATGGAAGCAGAAAACCAGCATGGAGCAGATGCTTGGATATTAGGCTGATATTTGCCTAAGTGCTCAGATGCCCATCTGTGTTTCCACAGTATCTCTTCTTGACTGGAAGCTCACTGTTTCAATGAGAACACATTCTCTCAGTCCATTTTGACAGAGACTCAGAGGCTTGTGCTTTACCTGGCATGTGTTGTGCATCAGAGAATGCAGTTAGCTGTTGTGATTCAGTTCAAGAACACAAGTGGTTAAGCCAATGTCTTGGGATTTCCTAGGCAAGTCCACAGCAGCTTCTCAAACAGCTCCTCCTCCTAACATGTAGGGTTTGCTCAGGCCCAAAGCTACTTTTGGGATACTACACAGAGGATGCTTTTATCCCGCTTCTTCAGTAAAATGTCCTGTGCCTCTCTTAAAACTGAAAGAAGTTCTAATTGTGGGGGGGATGAGATGAACTTGGTTGAAGGAATCTGCCTTTCTGAGCAGTGTGAATTGTGTCTTTGTCTTAGTCTTCTTTTACTGGTCCTACCTACTTTTCTGGTTGCAGACTGTTTCGAATTTTCTCAATCTAGTACCAGGTTTCCAGGCTTATAAGGTTGTTTCAAATCCACAAATTCTCTGTGTTTTTGGAACTAGTAATGAAATTATGGTAGATGCAACTCAGTCCAAGCTGCTGATGTTCCAGTCTTAGAGTTTGGAGAACTGGCCGTAAACAATAAACCATCTTTCACTCCTTCCAGTGACAACTCATTCTCTTTTTCCACTCCTGTATTATGAAATGTCTTTCTGCAGAGCTAAAAGATATATATTCTTTGGGTGGGAATAGGTGTTTACAGCAATACTGGCTATTGAGAAACTCTAAGAGAGATGGATCTTTGCATGGCAGGAAAGGAATATATCCTGACACAATGACCTCAAATAAAAATGACGAGTGAGGTCCTCTTTCAGCACAAAGTGATGTCCCCAGAACAGGTATGACACAGTTAAGCAGATCCTAAAAGCTTGGACAATACTGCAGAAAAAAAATTGTCTCTGATAGATACCTGATTTTCATCCTTATAAACTCTGTCTTTCAACATGGGTAAACACTTTACAAGAATGCCGGTGCATTTTCAAACACACTTTACAAAAATGCTGGTGCGATCAGTTCTTTGTTGGTATTTTTTTTTCTTTCTTTTGTCTTCTGAAGACTTTAAAGGCCAAATTTATTTCAATGCTTTTCAAAGTCTTTCACATCATGAGAGACATATCTGTAGATTTGTGCAAACTGAAAATGGATGAAATATCACATGCTTCATTGGAACAACTGCAAATAGTCAGATATGAAACAAAACCCACATATTCTGAATAGACCATTTTAACCAGTAGTTGTTCAAAATCCCATACAAAAATAATTCCTACGATCCATTCTAAAAAACAAAGACACTGTAGAAATGCCAAATCTTTCCCCAGATTACCCTTAGGTCTTTGGAAGGAATGGATTGAACAAGGCAAAGATTGCAGGGAAAGCTAGCATCTTTTCATTGGCGAATAGAGAAAAATGGTGTGAAAAAGAGACATAAGAGTCCTGGTTTTCTCATATTGGAAGCAGAAAATTTCAAATTATAGTGTCTCTCCTAGATCTAAACCCAGCGGAATAAAAGATCTGTTTCAGACTGTCTGATAAAACTTTGCCTTGTTGATATCCTTAGGCCGTCACAGCTGCAGCAGCACTCTTACTATACTCAAGGTATCAAATTCTTTTGCCTTCTTCAGAGGACTGGAAGGAACCATGACAGGTTATCTAGTCCATCTTCTTGACTTCAGGTCAGAATCAAATACACCTATGTCATTACTGAAACTTATTTAGCTAATGTTCTAAAAGACTTCTAATGACAGAGACTGCGCAACCTCCTGAAGCAATCTTTGTCTTACCTGAACCTTTCTAACTGCAATTTAAACCCATTATTTCTTTGTCCTATCCATCAGGGCCATGGGAATCTCTTCCACTCTTTGTCTTTTCCACAACTTCTTACGTTCTTGAAGATTTTTGCTAAGCTCCTAGTTTTGCCTTTTTTAAGTTAAACAAAACCAGTTCTCCCACAATTGTCTCACTTGTCTTTTTCTCTGGGCTATTTCTGACTCTGAATTTTAGGTATTCCTAATTCTTTCTTTTGCTGCCCTACAGCCTGTGTTTTTTCTGGATTTTTCTTGATATCCCAAAGCATCATTTAAATACTGGTGTGGAATATGAAGCATGATCCCAAAACAGAGTAAGCTTGCAGAGTGATCTCACACTTTCGGAAACAAGTGACCTTCCCTACCTCAAATTATAATCCCCAGAGCACAACAGCCTGTTGGCATCCAAACTTGAGGTGAATACATATGCTTTTATCTTTGAAAAAATGTTTGATCCCCAGAGAAGATAGTAACAGCAAACTAATGCATATTTCCATAAAGGGAAACTGTTCTGAGGCATCTAGAAGAAAATAAATATTTTGTAGTAATAGCAATTGCCATTTTCTCATGGATGTGTTGCAGGCTCCTAGCATTACACAGAATGTAGCAGATAATTATTAGCATCAACCCAACTTATCAGATGGGAAAAGCTCAGTACAAAGAAAAAATGATATGAAGCCCAAAGCCACATAATGAGAAAAAAATATAAAGATGAACAGAAAAGAAGATTTCCTGATTTATGTTGGGGATTTTTATTTTATTTTCTCCCACCTCTGCAGACTGGCACTGAATTTTTCTCTCAGCTTAAGGGAAGGTGACTAAGGCCAGGTTCAGGCTGAAATCCGCTGATGGAGTGGAGCAGAGAAGTCAGCTGAGCAAAGAAAGTGAACTTTCTTCATTCACTCTGACTGGAGTAATGCAATTTACTCTGCTGGAGCTGTATCAGATCAATGTGATGTCATTCATCTTCCACCCCATGCCCAGGTAATGCTTTTACCTCTTTGCCTTCAACAGAGTGGCAAAAGAATAAACTGAGATTAACTTTCACAGAGTTTTTTGCTAAACAAGTGTGTAAAAAATTATTTTAAGTGACCTAGATGACATCTTTTCACATCAGTGTTTAGCAATATCTGCTTCCATAGACATGTAGCTGTTAGTACTGTAAGGATCCCTTAGGACAAACTCTTGTAACATATTTTCTCTGCACCAAAGTCTACATAAATGTTAAATGAAGCCACTTTAAACAAATATAGGTAACAGAGGGAGAATAATCCTGTTAACAGAATCAGCATTGCAGTTGCTAAGTCATAATATTTTATTTATTTATTATGTCGTAATACCTATACCAAAAGTAACTAGATGCTATAAAATAATACTTACAGGCACAGAAGTTGAAATGACACACCATAACCAACCCTTCATAAAAGCTACTCTCATCCACAGCATCCAGGGAAAGAAAAGAAACAAAAGAAAGAAAGGAAGAAAAGAAAGTAAAGAAAGGAAAGAAAAGAAAGGAAAGAAAGGAAAGAAAGGAAAGAAAGAAAGAAAAGAAAGGAAAGAAAGGAAAGAAAAGAAGGGAAAGAAAGGAAAGGAAAGAAAGGAAAGGAAGAAAGAAAGAAGAAAGAAAGAAAGAAAGAAAGAAAGAAAGAAAGAAAGAAAGAAAGAAAGAAAGAAAGAAAAAAGAAAAGAAAGAAAGAAAAGAAAGAAAGAAAGAAAGAAAGAAAGAAAGAAAGAAAGAAAGAAAGAAAGAAGAAAGAAAAAAAGAAGAAAGAAAGAAAGAAAGAAAGAAAGAAAGAAAGAAAGAAAGAAAGAAAGAAAGAAAGAAAGAAAGAAAGAAAGAAAGAAAGAAAGAAAGAAAGAAAGAAAGAAAGAAAGTAGAGCCCCTTTGCAATCCCAAGTAATATTTAGTGTCATTCCTGGATAAGCACAGGAGCTGTAGCACACGATGCTTTCAAAAACACAGCCTCCAAAAGAGACTTAGATCACCATGAATCACCCAGGGCGTGGACCTTCAAGCTGTAAAGGAAGGAGACAGAGGAAAGAAACATCCTCTTTTCTAAATGTGGCCTACTGTCAGCTACTGGATTGATCCAAACCAGACAATGGAAGGGTAATATAATGGTTAAAAGGAACAGGAATAAGGTTATCGGCATGATGGACAGAAAACTTAAACAAGGTTATGGGATCCAAAGGACTGTACCTTGTGCCATTGGAAAACCTGGAAATATATCAAAAGTAGGGAGCAGGGGTATCTATGCTGCATGTGGAGAGTTAAGTTAGGTGTTTGTGAGAAGAAGGCTGCCTGGTCAGAAACAGAGAAAGAAAAGCTGTCAATGCTGTAACTGCTAGCTGTGAGGGAATAAAATAGGACCTCCTTGGCCAATATCAATCTATACTGGAAAAAAAAAAAAAGTAACTTTGAAGAACTCTCAGCAGAAAAACAGCAAACACAACTACCCTCTGTTATCCTCAGAAAATCACTTGATTTTGCCTTCTCTGATGCTTGTGGTCTACCTCTCCCAAAGTCAGCCTCTGCAATTTCTTTAGCACTCAGAGCCTGAACAGATAGCAAGGGACAGTGCAGGGAGACAACAGAGTGACCAATAAAAAGAAAATCAGCACACTCCTTTAAGTCCCTCTTTCCTCCATGCCACATCTTTTTTTATCTTTGCCTTCCAAAGAGGGACATGAAAACAGCATAATGCAGAGGCGCTCAGATGGCACTGCCAACACAGTGCTTAGGAAAACAGTCCCTCCCTGACTCTGATAATTTAGCTTTGTTTTAGTTTCAAGCTAATGAACATTTATGCTGTAGCCAATCTTCAATTTATACCCATCTAGTCCAAAGCACAATTATGTGCCGAGCAGAAAATGCTGCTTTGACTCATAATAATAAGATTGGCACAGTATCTGGCAGCTTTTCACTCTTCCTTTTCATGCCTGCAGCCGTATCAGTTGGGCAGAGCTCTTGCCATATTTCCGAAAAAAAGGTCAGGCTGGCAGACAGAAGGGGAGGACTGGGGGCTATGCAGTGTTGGAGTAGGACACCTTCTGAGATGCCCAGCATTTCCCTGAAAGATATGTAGGAGAGGCATTTTCTCAGAAAGCTGTCTATGTTAAAGAAAATAAGAAGAAATGTTTTTGTCTCTGTGTTTGCTAATCCAAATTGTTCTGTCTTCACTCACAGAAGACTCTCATGAGTCCACTGTAAATTAGTCCTTTACCAGTGCAGACCTAGTCCTAGTGTGCATATGATGGTACACCCTGATGGTGGCAAGTGTGTTCAGGACATTTCCAACTACTTTTGAATTAGTCTTGTCTATTCAAGTCCCTGGCAGACTTTCCTTTAGGAAAGGTGGTACTGTGCTTAATTTGAAAGTCAAAGTGTCAGTAGTGTTCTTGGCTTTGCCGTCAACTTGCGTGAGATACCAAAGCCATCACTTAATCCTCCTCTCTCTGCTTCATTTTCTTCATCAGTAAAATAAAGTGAACAATAACCAATTCTCGCATGCAGCAGACTCTGGACTAGTCAACATCAGTTGCAAGTGTGCTTTGAGATTGAAGAGAGGAAGTTATTAGAACAGAGCTGAAGAAGATAAGTGTCACGTAGCTATCCTTTGGAATCCTCTCAGAGTTTCTGCTTTACATCCATTTATTTTCTGTCAGTGTCAGGTACAGAGTCACTGCTGCAAAGCAATGCACTGAAAAGATCCTGGTGAAAAAATCTGTTGAGCATGATGATTCTCACTCTGTCTGGAAGGTGACTATGAACAGACTTAGTCCTGTTTGGCATCTTCTTTCTTTTGGCATAATATCAGACCCTATTGCATTTTTACCTGCTTAGTGTGGTGGGGCACCAGCATGTCCTTTGGGCAAATTCCTTTATTTCTTTATTTTTTCAACAATGGGAAAGAGTTCTACCTGGCCTCTTTGGGGGAAGTATCATGCACAGTTGGTGGTGCCCAGAAGGGAGAAGCAGATGCTGTTGAGATATTCATGGTGTCCAAAATAGAAAGCAATTTATATGGACAATTAAGAAGAGCCACACGGGACATTGGTGGCTGGAAGCTACAAGTCTCTAAGCAGGCAATTTCTAGGACTTAAAAAAAAAAATTAATTCACCTGAGGCCATGCAAGAGAAGAAAAGTTATATTGAAAGAACAATCCCAAGCTTCATTCTCTAGGGCTTTCAGCTCCTGATTTTCAGTGGAAATGCAATATGTGGTGTCCTGTCATCAACAGAATTTAGAGGACAGAGAGAGCAGTCATCACAGAACAGGTATGAAATTGTCAGAAAAAGCAGAGGCAAACCAAGCCAGGGTCTTTAAAAAATACTAAAGTAGGATCTCTGAAAGTCTCTCTCTTGACTCTCACCTATCATGATGCCTACCCTCCTCTGATTTTCTGTGACCTAGCTCCTCCAGAATATTTTCTCTTCTCTTTCATGACATTACATAGGAAAAAGACCTGATGAAGGGACAGAAATATGGTGGAATGGGTTATATGTCTGACATTTGTTTTCTTGTCATTGCTTTTGTTTATTTGACATTGGGCAGATGGAAAATGGCAGAATCTTTTGGTAACCTGACATTTTTCTTGCTGCTTCATCAATTAAGAGCGTTTCAGTTTCAGGCAGAAAGGAGTTAAATCAATCTGCTTCAAAACAACCCTAAGAAATCACTCAATTCTTTAAAAAGTCTCTGGAGGGGTGGCTGCTATAGCCTGAGGGATGTGCAAGCTGAAGGCTCAGCAGCCACATTGACATTCGAAGGCATGAACGTTAAGAGGAAGGGACAGATATTACTGTGGTTTTGTCCCTTCTCTAGCTGACTGCAGAGCTAAGTGCATTGTCTGCACTTGCCTGTTCCCTAGACATTGCTTGGGGCTGTCTTGTTAGGTCTGGAGTCCCACTGAGAATACACTGCCTCCCAGCAATACAAAAAACAGGAGGGCATTTCTCACTCCATAGCCAGAGCTGGAACCCGCTGAGCAGGAGCTCTGAGAAATCACGTGTTGACTCACTTCTTGCTTATTTGCACATGTGAAGTTGGGCCAGCTCAAAAATCTCCTAATGAACCATCACCCCGCAGGATGGTATGAGTTTCTTCCCCAGTTCTTTGGCTGCTGAATTGAACAGTTTTAGCTGAGTAGCTCCAAGGCTTCTGCTGCATGCAATGTGGGATCTCACAGGGCATTTCTCCTCTGGTTGCTTAAATTAGATAAAATCTCTGGAAACAGCTTTCCTAAAGCAGCCAGTCTCTCACCAGGCTGAAATTATCATTTACAAAAAAGGAAAGGACGGATTGGTGAGACTAGATATAGAACCCTACTTTCTTCAGGTATGCTGAAGTCTGTATTTTACCTGCTTGTTTCATTCAGATTTTGCTGATGAAAGGAAGTATTTTCCATCAAGGAATGAAGGCTCTACTTCATTGCAGCCTCTTTTACCCTCTTCCCTCACTTCCCTCTCTAACAGCTCTGATGGGTTTCCCATCAGAACCTAGTTTTGTATTTTCATGTCCTTTTACTGGATGTTATGCTGCTAAGCCTTGGCATTGTATGAACTGAAGTGCTTTTTGCCTCTTATTTTAATTTTCCTCTTCTCCAAGTAGTATGTGTCTCGTTCATTCTTTCCTTGGTACTGATTTGACACAACATATACAGATCTATAGGTGAAGTAGATGTCTCTGCAGTACATCTTTAATTTCTTGCTATATGATGTATTTTGTCAATCTGAATAAGAACTTCGCTCCTAACAGATAATACTATAACTGAAGAAATTCTGTGAGTTGTAGTTCACAGAGCATTTGAGTCCTTCGTCCCAAATGTGAAGAACGGGGACCTGAAGTTGTCTCTCTCTCATAAAATGAGCAGTTGGTTAATACATATTCTGCAGCAGACATCTTTCCTTTCCTGAGAAAATTTTCTAGACAGAAGTTTCATTGAAACCTGTTCATTACAAGAAAAATACCTGGTTTCTAATAACTCAAGACTTACCATGAAATGTAAGAGAAAGATTTTTGTGGAACAGTTCAGAACTGCTTCTAGTGATAAGGTATTTAGCCAAGATAGCCAGCATGTCCTTTGGATATGTCTCCACTGCCGCTTTCCAGAGAAAGCACTACAGAAGAAGGATTTATTCCCCAGAATAAAAGACTAGCATGGAAAAGCAAAGTCCACGGGCATAATCAGAAGCTTGGTATATCTAAGCCCACAGCTTCACCACCTTGGCAGGCATGTGAGAGGAATAAATATGATACCAGCCTGCTGCTAGTCAGCAGAACTTCTTGGCATAAGAACATCAAGCAGGAGACCCAGAGCCTTCTCTGTCTGATACCTGTCATTATCCAGGATACGTGCACAAAGATTCTTGCTTCCCCACTTCAGAACTGCCCAGACAGATGTGAAGGTCAAAGGAATGATGTGGCAGTGCTGTGGCATTCCCCCACTCAGTGTGCATTAAAAGGCTTATTCCACAGGGATGAGAAAAAAGGAAATTAAATTTATGCTTTTTTTTTTTTCTTCCTACTGAGTGCCAAGAGCTGTTTTAACTGCAACAGAGACATTCTGAAGAAAGGGACTGACAGACAGAAGGAGGGAAGTAGGAACAGTAGCACAAGACAACATTAACAAGGAATGGGTGAGCAAATCAAAAATAGAAGGGCAGCAAAGCAGGAAAAAGAAAGGGGAGCAAGTATAAAAGCACATGGGAATAACTGAAATAATTCAAAGGTAGTTGCAAAAATAAGGAGGAGAGAAAACATTCACAGAGCAGACATTGAACAGAAGGCAACCGTATGGGTTATCAATTCCAGCCTCCAAATACTACAGACAACAATGGAAGAGACTCTAATTGAAAAACATCCATAACTTCTGCTTCAATCCCCATTCCCATTCTAAGTCAGAAACACTAAAACCTCACAACACTTGATGCAAAAGAGAAAATGCTGCAGTGATTATAACATGTCCAGCCAAGACAATGGGAAGGATGAAGGACTTTGGGATGGACTCAGACTCCCGCAGTTGCAGGCAGGTTGGCACGTTCTGGTATTTCTTGAGAGTGCATCATGCTCAACATGGCTATGAAGAAGGGGGGCAGTCACTCTAAACAATCCTTGCTCTTCAGTCCAGAAGAAAATCTTTCCCAATACCACATACAATCAATGCTTTTAATTCAAGACACATCAGTCAGGCAGTACCACTAGGAGAACCAGCATAACCCACCGAATATTCTGTCTTTAGCCTTGGATAATTTCTTGTTTGGGTAATTTAATGCTTCAAAGGAAGATCAATTTGCCCTCTCCCCACTCCTCATTCCTCCCATCGTTACATACACATCTGAGAGAATAAAGAACTGGGAAATGAAGGAACTTCCTTCTTTAACCCAATAGTGGTCAGTGGGAGCTCTGAAGCATGAAATTAATTAATTAAAATATAAATGCAGTGTAATTCCTTCTATGAACTCAGCAAGCTCTACTTTTTAATTATTTAAGTTCCTTGCCCTTGTTATCCTGTATGGAAGACCAGAACTTCATTCCTTTGAAGTTTAGAAACCTTCTCCTGATTTCCCAGCTAATTTATACTCATCTGATCTTTTAGCACTGCTTTACTTCAGCCGAAACAATTCTCCATCCTGGTATTTGCAAAGAGTGCATTTATGAAGAAAAACTGCACTCTTTCTCATCTTTCTTTTGCAAGTCTATCCGAGCCTCCCACACACACTTTCTAAAGGTCTGTCACTTCCCCTCACCATCCTCAAAACTCTTTTCCATACATCATTTTCCCTTTTTTGACCAGAAGCGACCCAAATTGGCCGCAGTATTTTAAGTGAGGCCTCCTCAGTCCCTCATATCAGTGTACTACTAAAATACTTCCCTTTCTGAAAATATCCTTGCCTGATATGTCCCCGAATCACATTAATCCTTTTCAAGGCAATGTCATATTCCAGCAAAAAGGCAAAGGAAATGTGAAGCAGAAAAGGGAGATGCTGAAAAGGAAAAAGGAAAGCATCCTGAGGAACAACAGACAATTCTAGAGGTAGGGGGAAAAAAAAAAAAAACAACAAACCACCAAACAAAAAAAAAACAAACCCAAAACCTGCCCTGCAAACGTAAAGACATAATCAGCTTTGTAGGAAAGGTAATTCAAAGGAATAATGGAAAGTCAGAAAGCTGAGGCAAGGCACATCTGTACAAAATCACAGTGCGCTAGCTTTGCGCGACCTCTCAGCTTCATGCCAAGCCTCTGACACTGCTTGCTAATGTCAGCGTTTTGGCAAAAGCAGGACTGACAGCGTCACACTGGCCAGGGGGGCACCTGAGTGAAAGGAAGGCAGGATGGTTGGATTTCTCTCCTGACTGCTGGACAGGCCCTCAGCAGCAGAACTCGTGGATTGTCCCTCCAGGGTGCGGTGCTTTTTGCACAGTAATTTAATAACTAGCAGTCCCCTCATGCTTGGGTGTGCATGTGTGTGTGTTGGATATGTATGTGCTTGACATACAAAACCCACAGTGTCTTTTTTGAGCCCTAAAATTTTAAGGCTAATATTTTTTAATAAAAATATTTCACTGTCCCATAGACATGCAAATATTGTCCTTTAACCTGCTAAAGAATATAATGGAAGATCTTGGAGTGCCTTAAGAATATTAATGAGATGTTACAATAATCCCCAGGCAGTGCATGCTTATGTATTTTCTGTGTATTCCACCAAGAGATTAAGTAAGTCCTGCACTAAGTTGTCTCACTACTTTCTGTAGTGAAATGTGATTATGCTTTTTCTTTTAGTTATTATGTTGAAGAAGAACTTCAACATTGAAGCATTTTGCAGAACTTTAAAACAGAAGGTGGAGGAATAGATAAAGCTCTACATTTTACTGCTATACAGTAAAGTTGATGGGTTTTGCCTTGTAAAAAGACAAATATATAAATAAAACCCAACAAATATTCTCATGTGTGGGTTGCAGAGCAGCACCTTTGTTTCTGCCAGTGCAGAAGGAAGCTTAACTTGCAGCAGACATGCGATATGTCAATTCATTTCCATTGTATTGGCAAGAAGGAACAAACACAAGACAGATTTATCAAGCTATCTGATAGTCTAAGAGCCAAGAATTCTTCTTCCAGCTCTCCTCTCTCTTCTCGTCTCTGCTTTCCGCCATACACACACATGCACAAATAAAGGCAAATCTGCCACTCTTGCAAGCATAACACTGTGAAGTTCTGCAGCTTTATTGTGGGTGTTTATCATAAAGCATCCTTATCTGTTATCTGCTTATAGAGAAGGCTTTGGCATGTTATTTCAGAGTAATAGCCGAGAGCGAGTTAAATTGCATTAACCTTTAAAGCTGGCATTAATGGGTAACCGTGTCAGGAGACTGTATTACTGTACAATTTCTTATTCTTATGCTGACTCTGTGTCTAGAGATGGGTTGTTGGTTTTTTGGTGGGTTGGTTTTTTTTTTGATTTTTTGCTGTGAGTGCCAGCCTTACATCACAGACTGTGAGCTCTGAGCACAGCATTTGTGCTCTAGGGAAGCATTCAGCTAGAAGAAATGCAGGACTGGCTTTTCCTCAGCGCTGACAGACAGTAGGAGAGAAGCAGGTTCTCGTGGCAGAGGCTGTACATCTTGTCCTTTGGCACAAGCAGCTGGTGATTTGGTACATGCTCCATACCCGTGTCTTACTACAATAAGGCGAGTTCAAGGCTAGGCTTCACTCCGAGCCTAAAACTGACAGGGTAGGACTTCCCACTGGATATACCAGTGAGAATTAAGCCCTCTCTTATCGCTTCAGAAGATTGTCAGACCATCGTCAGGATAGAGAGATGTTAGAATTGAGATTTTTTAATGTAGGGGCTAAAATGCATGAGCTGTACTGCATCCTCTGTTGGTCTGACATGGAAGACTTCTGCAAGGTATTCCAAGTGTGCAAGCCCAATTTAACAGCCGCTTTCCATGAACAGGGACAGCTGGAGCTACTCCAGATCTATTATGGTGTAAATGGAACTGGAACGTGGCCTACCACTTATCAGATATTCTCTTCTATGTATTAATTATACATGTAAAAGTCCTGTATTTAGGAATAATCGCAATAATTTATCACTTTCAGAGAACTGTAATTGCAAACACAACATAACCATTCATCAGCTGTTTCAGATGGAAAGGAGTAGGCTGAGAGAAGGCAGCAGACTCTTTGATCACATTTTGATTGGGAAGTCTCTTCATTACAGGTTTGGTGTGTGAACCCTCCTCCCCCTCATAACTCTTCGAGTCTTCTTCACAAGCTGTTTATTCAAAGAATACCTGTGCTTGACTCACCTCTCATCACAATCCCTCACTAGCTTTTGAAGGAGAGCTGGCAGGAGAGTGCCATGAAAGAACACAATGTCCCCCACCCACCACAGTTCTGAAAATACAAAATGGACAAAAAAATTGCGGTGATCTACAAATCTTTCATAAATTGTGAGCCATCAGGTTTGGCATTTGGCAAGCTTATCTTACCAAAAAGACCTGTCTTTGGGAAAGGGGTAAAGGGCCAGAGTCAGTTTTAATACCTCTCAGAAAAAGTCCTAGTAAGTGCAACAGTACTACACCCTAGGCCTCTGCATCAGTGACATGCCTGGGGTGATGCAGTAGAGGTGTGAGACTCGGCTGCCAAGGAGATGATTACAACAGGAGTGCCTAAATAGAAGGGAATATGATTTATTTCAGAGAGCTGTTGCAATAAAGGTGCATGTTAAATACAGAGCCACTAGAGTTTCTTGCCAAGAGCTAACATTAATTGTTTAAATTACCACTGCAATTAACATGCAACTAAAATAAATACTTTCTTTTTTCTTTTACTTGTTTCTTAAAAGAAATCCATAACTGATTGCTTCCCAATCCTCCCCTGGGAGCACAGGTGCTGTGCTGCCCTTTAAAATGGAGCTGGGCAGCCTCTTCCCAATTGATCCATGAGGTTGGGCACTGCCAGCTGGGGAGGCTTCCAGGTACACCTCCCTTTGTACTTCCTCATGAATACTTGGTCATGGGGGCTGTGCTCAGCGGCATCTTTTTAGCCTTGTCCTCAGAGATGCCTGTCACAACCCCTCTGTAGGTAATCATGCCCTCTCCTTCAAGTTGTAGGGATTTAACATCACAGTGCAATTCTGCAAGATGGGCTTCAGCAAGCTGGGAGCTCGCACATCATTCAGGACTGGTCTGGTCCTGTGAAGTTTTGGGCAGCTTCCTAGGTGGGGGAACACACACTGCCAGGTCTGGCCCAGCTCTGTCTACAATCAATATATGGCCCTAAAAGAGCTGATCAAAAGCCCTTCCCTTTTCTATTCCAAACAGCCAAAGTTCATCCTATTAGTTACAGAAGGGACAGCTACAAGCCCCAGGGTGTCAGGCAAAATCATGTGCACGTCTGCTTGTACACCGGTAAGGCCCTGATTTGAGTGGGAATGATTATGGGCCTGCAGCTCTACCGAGGGTTTTGAAATAATGCCTTGCATTTGAAACTGTAATAAGGATGTGTCTCTCTCCCTCCAGAAAATAAAGGAAAAAAATGACAATCATTGGTAGAAATAGTGTTGATTTTTCTTAATGATAGATGAAATGAATATTTCGATGAGAATGATGGATGCCACCAGTCAGAGTTCTTCTTGCTACAGCAGCCAGTGCCTCTTTATGTACCCGTCTCATGAAAGTGTCAGAGATATTTAAAAAGAAAAAAAAAAAAAAGAAATATGCTAAAATTAAAATGGAGAAGAAAAAGTCATTTCACACATTTAATGCCATAATGAAGTCTTTTTAATGTAATTTTCTTTACTCTTCTGATTACATATTCACAAAGAGGATCTTCACTTCCATCTTTATTAGGCACTGTGTTTGTCATCATTATGGGTTAAGTATTTTCATAAACATTTGATGAATATTAACCATTTAAAATAAAAAATAACAGTTTATTCTCACTGCAATGACTACTGCACATGGAGATATTAATATTAGAGCAAGTCATATGAAATTGCACACAGCCCTGTCCCTGTGTGCAGGGAAGCAGTGCAGAGGCAGGGAGGGGAGAGAGACTTAACCTAGCGACATGCAGACAGGCTTGCAAAGCTGGATCCTAGTTAGACTTTTGGCAGGAATTGACAGTGACCCCAAAAGACCACTGAATAGCCCCATAAGAGACTGGATGGCCCTGGATCCTTTCTACAAATATGAAAATAACAGGCGGTTTCCTTGCTTCTTTTCTAAAGTGACTGCACTCCTCTTTTGCCTGTTGCTTGCAAGGGGCTAAGCTAGCCCAGGCTTGAGTGTAACAACCTGGTTAATTTATGTTGTCTCTAGCTGGTGCAAATGTCCTAACAAACACAATTTTAAATGTGGTCTGTTCTCTACGGCAGGGAAATGGCTTCCTAAAACAAACAGTTCCAGAGCCAAGTGCTGCAGAAAGAGTAGGAGGAATAACTACCACAAAAGAAAGTCCAGCAAAAAGAGGTTGCCTGGAGTTGGGCAAAACCATAATCTCGTTAATCTGGTTTTAAACACAGCAGAAAAATGCAGACATAACATTTTGTGTCAATAAAATAATCGCAGTAGTTATAATGAAATTATAGCTATGTTTCATTTTGATCCTTTATTTTTATTAAGTTTATTTCTCAACAACTGAGTAATTTTTCAAAAGAAAAATGATTATGTGTATTGTTTAAACACTGTCTAACCTCTTTCTTCCATCCTAGTTCTCTTCCGTTTGCTCCATTTTCCTTCCCCCAATCAATAAAATAAAAACATCAGTGATGATATCCTAATTTCACGGCATCACGTGAAAGCTCATTTCTAGCAGAAGGCTACTGTAGCACAAAATACCTGAGCTGTTTCAGGTGTCCTGTCCCTTTGCTTACTCAGAAGAAGCAGGAGGCAGCTGATACCCTGGGGCTCTCCCCACCTATAAACCAATTTTAGACATCAGGCCCTGGCTCACTCTTCCCCAAGAGTGCCAGCTTGTCCTGAGAGTAAGGAGCCATTGAGCAGTTGCTGGGGTTTTTTTAAGAAAATGAAATATGCAAAAGGTGAGAGAAAAGGTCCACCTGTGCTTCTTAGAGTGCCTCTTCCCACCTCCCCAAAGTGCAGAGCAATATTGCCACTGCTGACAAACGTTATTAGAAGGGCTGATGGGGGAAGGAGCAGTGAGTTACTCTTTGTTGCCTCCCCAACCATAAACTGGGTCACTTTAATTAAATCCTCTAGGTAGGGGATCCGGAGCAGAAGTGTAAAGAGCCCGAAGGCCCAATTCAAAACTCCCAACTCATCTCTGACTGGAGAGGGTTAACTGAAGAATTACTGGTGGATGTTTAATTAGGATTTGTGGGATGGGGATTGAGCATTAGGCTGGGGTTTGTTTAGGGCTCATGTGTGCTCAAGCACCGAGGTAATTTCACATTGTGCATCGCTGCGTCCTTTGCAGAGCTCTGCCAGTGCCGTGCAGGAGCTGGAGTAAAAGCTCCACCTGGAGACAGCCAGAGCTTGCCTGCTTCCCTGCATGCTGGCAGTGGATGCTGCTGGCCAGGATTTTCTGGGAGAGCAGGGGGCCAGGAGCCCTCATCCCCAGAATTAGCTGCTCGCTTGCTCCCAGGCTGCAGCCTTAGCACTTCCCTTCCTTCCAGCACTTAGCGCCTCTAATTCCCTGCTCCCACGAGGAGCCAGCCGGGCACGTGCTGTGTGCGAACTGTAATTGCAGGCCTGCAGCAGGGATGGAGGGAAAGCTTGAGTCAAAACCTCCTGCCGCTCCCTGGCTGTTGGAGTCCAGGGCATGTGGAAAACCCCTCAGATTGCCCTGGGGGGTCCAAGACCCTGTCTGGGACCCCAGGAAAGCACTGTCTTTGACCTTAGTCCATGGGAAAAACTTCCAACACTCAGAGATGAATTGAAAACAACAAAAATTTAAAATAGATAGTAGTTTAGTTTGTCACAGGGTGAAAATTTGTAGTTTTGGGTTTTTAGTATGGAAGTAGATCAAAGCAAGATGGAGAATTGTGGGCGTTGTCTCATCTTCTTCTTATTATTATTCTTCTCCATTTCCTGCTGTGACGGTGGCACAAAAACATTGGTAGAGTGGATATGATGTAGAAATTGCGTGTTTAGAGTAAGTAACAGTAATTGGCACAAAACTGTAAATACAGTACATTTTTAGAGTTAATTGGATTAGAAATCTTTAAAAACGACCTTGAACTCTCCGCCCATGTTCCTGTAGCCGCTTTTCTTCAGTGCGCTGAGACTGCTGTAAGACCTTGAGATAAGAAATAGAATAAACATCTTTGAAGACCAAGCTGCAGGTTCCATCTCATCTTTTAAACCCTGGTACGGGACTCTGAGAGACAAAAAAACCCTAATTAGGAGAATGTCGGGGTGAAAATCCCGTCACCTGGCCACCATTCATGGACAGGGCTGGTGCCTGTGAGTTACATCTGAATCTGGACCACATGCAGCCTCACTGCCCTTCCTGCTCCCAGGATTAGGCAGCCTTACTCAGTGGGCCTTTCCAGTAGGCTGCAACCTGCTAAGAGCCCAAGTGGTGTTGTCCCCAAGCAGAGAATCTCATCCCTCCCTGCGGTCATATGGGTGAGGCTTTTCTGAGAAACCTCTGGTTTGAAGCTCTTTTTCAAACTTTTCTGTTTAATTTGCATGACTTTAGGACTGACTGCTTTCCCAAGAATGCTGCTGAGGTCACAGGTACAAGAGGACAAACAAGGAGGCAAGATGTAGCTCCTGGGAACGACTCACCCCTCCTTGTCTTTGATGGGTTTTGAATTCCTGATCTGGACAGAAGTTTGCAGCTTTGGCATAATAACTGAGGTGTCAGCTGGTATTAAGCCTCAGAGTTCTGGGTCCTATGAAACAAATGGATCCTCTTTTTTTCTGGCTAGAGACTTATAAAGGCACAGGGATACTCCCAGTAACAGGAACACGGCTGTCTACATTATCAAATTGCTGGTGTGGCCCCTGGCATTGTCTTGGCCCAGGCCAGCCAGCAGCATCCCAAAAGACTCCTGGGCACAGTCTATGATTTAACATAGGCCAGGGATCCTTTCCATCGGCAGTTTGTACACAGCTGCCTTGGGCTGGAGGGAAAGGGAACTTTGTTGCACGGAAGCAGAATACTGCAGGCCAAGTAGCATCAATATCAGGGAATGTTTCTGGAAACACATCTAATCCCCTGGTACAAAAGTAGGTTTTTTTACCAAAAGTCTGCTCAGAACCACTCAAAAGAGAGAGGGAAAATCTCCTTCTGAGGCAGGTTCTCCTCAGCTGGGCTGAGCCTCATAAAGATA
Source organism: Donacobius atricapilla (assembly GCA_013397315.1). Classification (NCBI taxonomy): domain Eukaryota; kingdom Metazoa; phylum Chordata; class Aves; order Passeriformes; family Mimidae; genus Donacobius; species Donacobius atricapilla. The sequence continues at coordinate 1,248,498 of WBMY01013481.1, read as the reverse complement.
TAAGACCCTCTCTTGGACTTGGCCTTTCAAACAGGTAGGGAATAACCATATCGAGTCCAACTTAGCAGCAAAACAAAGAAACAGCTATGGGAGAAAAAGTCTTCTATGCTGTTAGAAAGTGTGTGATGTAGAGCCTGGGTGGCAAGAACAGAGGTGACAATGGAAGCATTCAGGTTCGGCTTGCATGCCCATTTCTGAGAAACAAGGTTCACTGTCATTAAAAAATAACCTTAAACTAGACTGGCTTGTTGATAGTGGAAAGTGAGCCCTTGCATGTTATTAGTCAGCAGATGGTGTACAAATGTGATTTCAGGAACCAATCCAGTATGACCCATGGCAAGAAGGAGAATGATTAAACTGGGAAGTGAAACAGGTGAGAAATGCCACAAAAGCGTCAGCACAGAGGGACTCACATCCTCAGCAGCGCTGAAGACAAAGACCACAGGAACAAGCTTTGCCAAGGAAAAAAAAAATCAAGAAGTGAGACTGTAAACAGAGTTGATCATGGGGGATAAAGATGAAATGGAAGCAGACTTTTTTAGTATCTCAGGGAGAAAAAAGTGACAAGAACTGACTGAGACGCTGAAAAGTGAGTGATATGCTATTGCCAAGAATAATGCTCTAAACACTGTAACAGCTGATAGAGGTACTGAGCATCCTCAGTACAGACTAAGACTTCAGAGACATCTCTCAGTTAAAGTGAAAAAACAACCAACAAGCTCACCAAAAGCCAGGAGCAGCAGAAAGGGGAGCAGATGTTCGTGCTGAGAGCACCAGACTCCACAGGCAATTTTGGAGACTGCCGGTGAAAAGGCAGGTAGCCTCCAACCTGGAATACAAACACAGGAGAGTCTGTCCTTACCCCAGCATATTCACAGTGAGCCCTCACCTTCCTTTATTCTTTTCTGGGACAAATTCTTTCCCTGAAGGACTAAACCAGAAGGACCAAAAAAATCCCTTTCACTTCCTGACCTCTCACATCAGTGCAAGATATAGGGTGTTCTGCCCTCCTCTGCTTTCTTGTACCCTCCTCTCCTGTTTCTCTGCACCAGTATCTTAATTTCCAACGATGCTGTTCAGACTCAACCCAACAGGCTCTAGGTTTGTAATTTAAAAAACCCCAAAACTGTATCAGACTTCTCCCAGAGAGAATAACAGGTAATTTTCTTTTTCCAAGGAACCTGAAGCTCTTTTCTTATTCTCCACTTAAGGTTCAGCCTCCGCCTTTTGCCAGCCCATATAACCTGCTTGTACAGCTGGTTTCAGGAAGAAGCCTTTTAACCTGGTCTGAAAAGGACATCTTCTGCTTCAGTCCCTTCAGGCAGCTGGACAGGAGGAGAAACCATCTCTGTCAGATGTGCACCATGAAATGTGAAGATACCCAAGTTATGTCCACGCAAGCTCAGGTTTCTCTATCAGTGTGCAGCCATGTAGAGAAGCACTTTTGGGAAGCTGGCCCTGGCTAGCTAACCATGCCTGCAACACAGTACCCAGGAGACCTGTCAGCCTCCCGAACTGCCTGGCTCAGCTTTGCCTTGGGTGTCTCTTCAGGATTCATTGGTGTGTCACACAAACACACTTGCAGTACAAGGGTCTCAAATGATTTACAGTCTCCAGCAACCCAGCATAAGGCTTAGCACAGATCTTGGGAGGAGCTTCCTCTGCTGATGGTGGGTATATTTTTATTTATTCCTTTATGCATATATACATTGTTGTGCATAATTAATGCTTCCACAGTGTATTTTGACCTTGCCTGTGACTTTTATTTTTCCCATTGCAACTCAGCATCTCTCTTACCTCAGCATGTGCCAGTTTATTTCTTATTTTTCTCCTTACAGTCAACCATCCTCTCTCCCCATCTTTCTCCCCCTCAGTTTAGACCACTTTCCCACCTCTCTACAACCCTCCCCTCTCTCTTTTTCCTCCTTCACTCCATCTCCCTTCCTTCCTTCCTTCTTTCCTCTCTCCCTCCTTCCCTCCTTCCTCAGCATCGGCGACCTGCCCACCTCCCTCTCCCTCTCCTGTCAGCAAAGCAGTTTATCGGCAGTTGCAGTCTCATCTATCAGTCCAATTCATCTTTCCCTGCAGCCTTTGGGGGCAGAGCAAGAGGAAAAACCACAAGCTGCCTTCCTAAAGAAACCAGTGGCAGCCACAGGCATTAATATGAGAAGCCTGGGAAGGTGTCGTTTTTCACTCAAGCTGACATTTAAGCTGTTTCATAAATATGAAATCAAACCAAGGGCCCAGATGGGCCTCCACCCCCTCCTCTTTTGACTAAGAGCGGTTGTGATACTCTCTTCACCAGCTTAAAAAAAGGGGATGACAGGAGCAAATCCCTGGGGAATGAAGGATAGAAGGAGCGACTATTCTCAGTGATGGCACCTGTGCTGTTTACACTAGTTTTAGCAAAGAGCCACCAATCAGTACAGGAAAGCCATCAGTCACTATTGGTAGTGGCAGGTGGGATTTCCCTCTGAGTGCACAAGGCAATGGGGTGGATATTTCTCCCGCTATTCCCACAAGGGATAGAAGTTCTCTTTCCATCAACAGCTCTCTTGTCACCATGACTGTTCAACACACACACACAGAGCCTGATTTCGGGAGAGAATCTGTTTCTGGTGCTGTTAAAGATCTGGCCTGCTTACACCACCCCAGTCCCTATGCAGCCTGTTGTGCCATCATAGGTGTGGAACACCTCTACCACATCACATCCCAGAGAACCAGTACAGATTTTAGGATAATTTACTGGACCACCTGGAAGGGCTGCAACCTCACCCTTCTTTCCACTCCCATTAGGAAGGAATTCCTTTCACAACTGGGATGAGGAAGAGGTATTAAAGGTATCTGTTAATGATCACAGATACCAGGAGCGAGGAAGAGAATGTAAATTCTGCTGTCTCTTTCTCTTGGTATGATAAGGAGGGTCTCTCAGTTAGTCTGTGGTCTCTGTTTT
>WBMY01013481.1:1224494-1242749 GCA_013397315.1 Donacobius atricapilla | reverse complement strand
TTTTTTTTTTTCATTTGTAGTCTTAAGGATCATTCTGTTGTTTCATTCCCTTTGCAGGAACTGACTCAGTTTGACTTCCAGCAATTCTCACTTCATCCCTGCACTTTCTGACCTCCCAAGACATATCTTTCTTTGTTACTTAATCCCCTTCTCGAGGCTGCCTTGATGTGCAGCTGGCCTAGGTGGTTATCAAGTGCAGCAGACTGCTGGGGGGTAGTAAAAGGTCCACAGACCTATGACTTTCTTGGCTTATGCCAAGCTCTGCAGAGCTAGCCTTGCTGTGATTGCCAACACAAACAGGGGCAGGGCAGCTGCCACTGCTGCAGGAATGTGTCCATTAAACACTGGGAATTGCTGCTCCTACCCTCTGCTCCTCTGGATGTCAGTCAGACAAGAAACTTAGACCTTTCCCTCAGATCCCACTCCTAGTCCTGATTTTTTGCTTGCCCTCCCAAAGGCAGGAATCCTCCCTTTCACACTGGCCAAGCAGTGGCCTGAGAGGCACAGATGGGTGTCTGCTTTGTGTTCAGAGTACATACAGGGCACTTTCTGGCTCCTTTGGAGGTGGAGGGAAGCAGACCTAGATCTGCATTTTGAGATGACGGTGATAGAGTGATTGACGTGTTTCAGGGAGAGAGGAAGGCTCCTTTCTCTAACTACAGTTGCCTTAAAACCCTCACAACTCCTTTGCAGCCTCACAGCTCCTCTTGTCTTCACTCACCTCACATCTGCTCTGCAGTGCCACCACAAATGATTTATTTGATCTTTGTATTTAGGGATGGCAGCATTCAGAAATTTGTTAATACTGTAGTCAACGTGCTGCTTCTGCCCTCCTCTGTTCCTTCTAGGTTCTCTGCTTCTGGCTGAGACATTTTTTAAAGTTAAGGTTTTTAAAAACAGTTGCTCATTCATCTCCTCCAGGTTTACTCTCTTTTCCTAGGATGCAAATTACAAATCATTTTGCAGAACTTGCTTAAATGTATTATTTAAATGTATTATTTAAATGTATTATTTAAATGTATTATATTGCTCCTCCTCCTTTAAAGTCTCTAATTTCCCAAGTCCAGTTGACTTACTGATTTCTTTGCTTGCAAAAAAAAAAAAAAAAAGCCTTTTGGAAATAAAAAGGGAACTCACATTCATGATTAATTCTTATTTATCTGACCACTCAGTTTGAACTAAAACCTCTCTGTGATTCTGTGATATAGCTGTAGGACTTGAAGGGACCTTGAGAGCTCATACAGTCCATCTCTGCCCCAAGCAGTGATCAGCTGTCCAGACGTCCATCACTTCTGACAGGCATGTGTTTAACCTGCTTTTTTAAAACACCACTGGCAGACTCCATAACCTCCCCAAGCAATCTGTTCCTTGTATTACTTTCCTCTCACCTCAAAAAGTGTTCCCCAATGTCTCATCTGAATCTCTTTTCCAGCAATTTAAGGCCATTATTACTTGTCCTCTCTGCCACAGAGGCAAAGAGAAGGTTATTGTCTTCATGGCAGCTTCCTCCTTCCTCACATAAACCCTTTGAGACCTCTCTTCCCAGGCTAAGCAGCTCCTAGCTCATTCAGTCTTTCCTCACTATATGTGGTTTCTAAATCTCTTAGAATTCTTTGTTTTGTTTTCTGGACACAGCCCAGGAAACTGTATCTTTCTTAAAATGTAACATCCAAAACTTGATGCAGTTGAGTCTGAAAGATTATTTCACGTATCTTACACATGATGCTCCTGTTTATATATCCCAGTATGTGTTTGCTTTCTTTGCAACAGGTGATTTACTATTATTGACTCACAGGCAGTGTGTGATCCACTGTAACCCTCTATATCCTTCTCAGCAAAACTATATCCTGCTGTTCCCATGTTGTGCTGGTACTATTGATTGTTCCTCACCACCTTGTACTCATCTCCATTGATTTGCATCTCTTTCTCTTTTTTTTCCCCAGATTATTTCTCCAATTCATCTAGGTAATTTTGAATTTTAATCCTGTTCCCTCTACAGTGTATATGATTTTCAACAGGGTATTTATTCTATCATTTATTAAGGGCATGCCTTATTCCATTGCCTAAGTCAACAGAGACCATGGTGCCCACCTTGATGCATCCTTCTAGTGAGCCAGTGAGTCACTGATAACTGTTTTACAAGTGCAGTTTTCCAAACAGTTTGGGATCCATATCATAGTAATTTTATCCAGGCTGCATTGCTCTAGCCTGCTAATGGAAGTCTCACATGAGACAGTGTCAAAACCTAACAAGTCAAGGTGCTTTGTCGTTATCTACAAGGCTTGTTACTTGTCAGAGTAGGAAATCAGGTTGGCTTTATACAATTTGTTCCTGACAAAATCAAATTGCCTGTTATTTACCATGTTGCTATCCAACTCATGATCAATCTATTGTTAGGTCCCACATAAAGCTCTCCTGCAAAATTCTCTCTGCTAACTGAAATCAAGGCGACAATAGCAGCACTTGTGATGAGGCTCAGTGATTATTTGGTGATGAAGTCTTTTAGCTATCACATTCAAGAATAACCGGGTCCTGCTTTTATTAATAGCCCTTATTTTACAGTCTACATTTTGGAAAATACAGCCTTCTAAACTGACTCAATTCCCAGTTATATTCCTCTTTCTTACGTGTTGAAGTGCTTTGTGATCCCATGGGCTGGAGCACACACCTGGGAGTAACATTTTTTCAGCTCCTTCACAATGTGATTTTAACCCAAGCCTTTAGTTTGCTACCGACTCATCTGCCCATCACACCCTAAATGGGCATAATCCTACTTAACTTTATCCTTGTTTCTGTCTTTCCTGAAAACTATATACACTTCAATACCTATGTCCCAGTCATGACTGTGACTCTTACATGTTTTTGAAATAACCAGTTAATAACACAGGTGTTTTGCTGTTTCTCATGTTCCTTGGATTAATGTTGATGCATCTTGGCTGTTTCAATCTAATCTTGCCCATTTTTCCAGCTAAACTGTGTACAAATGTTCCCCAGACACTATCACTAGTTTCATTACTGTTCCAGTCAACATTTGTGCTCTCATTTTCCTTGCCTTTTTGTTTCATTCCATGGCATACATCCATCTATTGCTATTACTCTTTTAACCATGTTGCTCTTTCTGTGTTTTAAACAAAAAACCATGAGGACAAATATTGTACAAGACTTTCCTGAACTTTCATTCTCTTTCCTAGACTAAAATCTCATTATTAATTGTGCTGTCTTCATGCCAGAAATCAGTCTCTCAGGTGTAGAGGAATCATCTCTCCTTGGAGGATGGCTCTCCTTTTGGGAATGCCTCTCAGTGGTTAGGCTTTCTGAAAACCCTCCCAGTTATAACAGCCCTGTGATTCTTACTGCCTTTGTGCATGCAAGAAATCCCACTGAAGCTCGCCTGAGCTTCACTCACTGATCTGAGCACATTCCTTAGCATGGCACAGGCATTTCTAACCTCCTCTAGTAGAATTCTGGCAGTGACACTTGTCCGACCATGAAGGACAGCCACCAAATTTTTTCACAGGATGGTCTTTGTGTTCACAGATTTTCATTGTAGAATTCAGCACTGGATGTAAAAGGAAATAATATTCTTGCTAGGACAAAACAAGGCCAATGAGTCCTGGGCTGTGGCTGTGGAAGCACACACAACACCATACAAAGCCCAAATCTTCAAATGTAAGCCACAACCTGTGCCACAGCCCAGGAGGAGGCCTTGCTGAAACAGCCTGGACAGGAAGGCACAGAAGTTGCAGTGAAGTGTTCAGGGCAATGACTCAGCCGCTTGTGATCCTCACTGTCATGCAGCAAACTGTATCTTGGATGAAGGAGAAGGAGAGACTGGCATTCCAGAAAGTACAGAGCAAGGCCAGAGGAAGGTGAGGGCCTGGAGTGTCTCAGATGTATGAGAAGCTCCATGCTACGCATGCTTTGCTACTCTGTCCCTGTAGCCTGCTCTGAGAGGTGCATGGACTGAGAAATTTATGCTGATTCAGACAGCACTTGGAAAACAAACCAAGCCTTTGGGACTCATGGCAGTGTACTGTTTTCATTTGCTGATCTGTCTGCTGGGGGCCTTCCTGTTTACTCTCATTTTCCCCTGTGAATGATCCTTATCTTTTATCAGTATCCCCAAGCATGTCCATATTTTTTCTCCCCCTTTCCTTCCAATCAGCTGGGATCACAGATGTGGAACACTGCCATATAATCACATCTAACCCTTGTGGAGAAAACTTCACTGAACAGAAGAGAAACTCAGTGGCAGGAAGGAAACTGGCTTGGAGAGGACTGAGATAATGCAGAGAGCAAAGTATGAGTCATCTGAAGAGTCTCTCCAAAATCCTGGAGATTTAGGACATCGTGAAGTTTCAAGTGCAGTTATATTCTTAAGAGAAAATTAAAAGAGAACTTTTTTTCCTCAAAATTTCTAGTCTTACAGATAATTAGAAGAAAATATTATTACAAGTCAGGGAAAAATGACACAAGATCTCTTGAAATGTAGTTTAACCTATTGCACCTGGAACATTATATCCATTAAAAAAAAAAAAAAGAACAGAGAGAGAGAGTACAAGAAATAACAGAGCAAGATAGGGCCCCAGAGACATGCTGTTAAAAATTATATTTAGAATCTCTGAGTCTCCAAGGTACAGCAGACACAGAAGTCAATTATACTACCTCAAAGGGAGATTTCCAAATACCATACCCAATGGGAAATTACACAGAATTGACTTCCTACACCCTTGTATCTCCCATGATCTTTTCCATTTCACAAGGCAATTGTGAACCTCTGCCACTTGGACTTGGCAGTTTTTGCATGGACAGTGGGAGTATAAAAAATATTATCTGTGTACATCTAATCCAATTATTTGATAGACATGAACAAAATTTGGAATCTCTATGCCAAAGGAAGATCTACAATTTCATATTTTTCTTTGCTAAGGAAAAACAAAACAAAATAAACCTAGAAAGTCTCAGTGCAAAATTGATCATTTTAGGTCAATCAGAATGTTTTATATGTATCTTAACTTTAACGTTACATTATACTGTAGTTCCAAAGAGAAAATAGGAATCCAAGCAAGATGTTAAAAGAAAAGCCTAAATGAAACATTTCAACCTCCTGGAAGTGTTGATATGTTTTCTGAGTGAAATTTCATCAAATGGGGCACATTTCTACAGACCCTGAAGCTTTCATAAAATCAGCCCTTACAAATGGAAAATTCTTATACTAAGAAAAAAAAAAGTCAAATACATCTCCTATTGAGTTTCTAACCATCATTGCTGGAAATACAATCATTGTCACTTGTGCCACTAAACAGCCTTTAAGGAATGAGTGGTAACAATCTCAGCAGTTCTGTGGTCAGACTCTCAAGAGAGCACACTCAAATTCGTGTGGTTTCACACCGGTGACCAGCAGACTGCTGCAGGCCCACAGCCTGTGTAAATCATCCGCAAAGCATGGTGCTTTTTGCTAGGTTTGAATTTGCTATATGGGGTGAGATTTCTGCTGGAAATGTTTAGTTGTTTCTGATTTTTAGAAGTGTGTCTGTTCTCAACACTTGTTTGCCTTGCAGGGCAGCGGAAGATGAAGAGTCACTGCACTGAGACTTGGCCTGCCACGGCAGCAGAGGAAAATGTACTGGCCAGCGACCTAACAACCCCAGGGAAAATCTCCTCTGAGGAAGAGGAAAGCTTTCTGAAGAAGGGAGATGATAACTTCATCTTCCTTTGAAAGACGCTGTCTTCTGTCTCCAGCACAAGCACAGATCTGAGGCAATTTCTCTCTTTGGCTTTCCCCGGTCATCTCCACTGCACAACTGATGTTATTCTTCCCTTGTATTTCTGAAATTACTCTTCTCTGTTGCTCAATTACTCTTGCCTGCATGTCTGGAAAGTGATAAACATGTTAATAAATGCAGCTCTCTGCCTATCAAACCCAAAAATCAGGAAAGCTGCAGGTACAGAAGACCAAACTACAAATCCTTGCTGCTGTGATGCAGCAGATGAAGGATTTTGAAATACAACAGTTATATTGGATAGTTATCAGCTGGGTAAAACATTTGGGATGTTCATGCATCAGATTTATCCTCCCTGCTCAACAGATCATGTACAACCTAGTAAATGTTCTCTAGAGATATAATCCCCTGCTTTTGTCACAGAGACTGTTCTTGTTTCATTTGGTAGCAGCAAAGTCACACCCCTTATCTTCAAAGAGAGATGTTGCACTGCAGGTCAGAGGTGGTCTAGTATCAGTGAAGACTGAATAGGACAAAAAATTGGTCACAGTCTAGGAACTAATGCATGGACCAACAGAGAAATCACTGCATCTTGCACTTCACTGACCATTTTGGGCTAGCAGAAGGATTAATTACAGTATGGACAGTGGGATTTGCTCAAGTAAATACAGGGACATGAGCTGTAGAAATTTGCATCTGGGGAAGCCATTCTAAGCTTTCCTTGTAAGTCAGTAAAGCTCTAATCAATACAACTAATGCTGTTTAGGGTGCAGTTCATCTCATCCTAAAACAAACACCTATGTTTTATCTGCTGAGGCACTCTCCTCAGTATCCATTAACAATAATGGCACGCAGATGCCTAGCAGAGGTAAATCTAGGACATAGATACCCATCCCTAAGTGAGACAAGTCCTCCCCTGTATCCCTTTCCAAGCTATAAATGGGGCCCTGGTAGGCAGTGAGGAACAGGCTTGCATTATCTGTGCACAATTTGTTGGGGAATTTGCTTCTATATCCTCTTGTAGCCAATGGTCTGTTCCATTAATTCTTAAGGTTAAGGTGACCTTGCAAAGCTAAATAAGTGTATTTCTCAAATAGCACACAGCAAATATATGTATGCACACATTTAGATTGTCGTGAAAGAAATTAACCCTACCTCTCTAACTCATTTCCCACTTTCCTTTCAGTGGCAAGATAATCCACTTAAATAGAGTTCTCAACCTTTTTACAGGCATAAAATAACATGAAAAAGATGGGAAAACCCAATTGGTTGGTTCCTTTCCTGTTCACGGAATTAAAAGTATAATTATTTCCTTATTAAAACAAAAATTAAATATTTTCTGAGCTTTCATCCTTTTTTTCTCTTCATTATACCACCTCTTAAAATAAAAAAGAAACATGAAACTTAATAAAAATAAACCAAAATTGATGCAAACAGAATAATTGGCAAGGCGTGAAAATACTGCTTGTATCCTGGAGACAGACTACATTGTCAGTCGTTTCTTAATTTTCACTCTATTAAGGTAATTTCCTGTGACTGTGGCTTTTTTTCCGGCAGCCATTCTCACACACTGTCATCTTTGCATGCTGGGTGGGGGTGTGTAGTTTTGGGTTTTCTTTTCTTGGCCAGGAAAGAAAAATGCAGGTGTCAGGTCCATTTCCAAGAACTCTGGAGGCAGACGTGCTGGTCTCTGAGTCCAGGTGCATAGAAGGCAGCAGGGAAAGTAAATCTCCTAATGCAGTTTCCACATCACTGTAATATCTGCTCAACAGCGCCTTCACTGGGTGTCTCCTACAGAGAAGACAATGCTTACTTAGGGCAACACTGCACACCAAAAACATTCTACCCAGAATAATGTGTCCACCACCAACACACTCCAACTTGGGCCCAGGTCTGGTTTTGAACTTACGGCAGACTGGGAGCAGTTTGGAACCAGTCTAAATCTGGATGTGTATGAGTTTTGGTGGGTGCCATGACTGATAGCCACATGTTGGTGTCGTTCATTGCTCAGTTTCTTCCCCTGCTCCTGCTTATGAGCAGGAGATGTTGGCATAATCCATCAAGGCTATCAGATGTACCTGCTTTAAGACATAAGTACCCTGAGGAAGTTTATAACTAAACCTAGATTTCGCAGAGAGCTGTCCCAGCTTGAAATGAACAGCACGTCTTCAAACATGTCAGGAGTGACATAAGGCCAAGTTAAGCTGATTTTAGAACCACAATGAAATTCTCATATTAAATAAGATTAAAACCTTTGTCTAAGACTCCTCCACCTGAAATAATTTCAGTAAGCTTTGGAAGTCTGGGAGTGGAAAATGTCTTTCACCTTTTTCATTCTTCTCCTTGCTTGCAGCCAGAACCAAATATGGTAGTGTGGAAAAGTTTTATCTGGAAACAAGAATTATTAGATGCTCTCAAACTAAAATTGTTGCCTGTGATGAGAACCTGGCATAGCTGAGCAGGCAAAGTGCTTCTTCTGTTCATCCCTGCACCTGTGATATTTACTGTTCCTCTCTGTGCATGTGTTTTCATGTGTGCATAACTTTCCAATGACTTTGAAAATCCAAAATTATTTTATTTTTATTATTATGTAGATATCTTGTGTATTATTTCATAAAAGTATGTTGGAGGCTGTACACAAACTTCCTTGGAAATGACATATTTTTCACAATACTTGTCTCATGTTCGCCTGTGCACAGAACTAAATCACAACCTGCTATTAAAGTGTAAACCTTTGGCAATCAAGTAAAATGTGCTCACTTTCTTTACTCCCTTTGTTGGGAATCCCTCTGTGTTTGAGTCTTGTATCAGTGACATCAACAGCTCATGTTCTTGTCTGAACCACTGGCAGGCATAAAATAGCCAGGCTGGCACTGCCAAATTTGATTTCTGTTTCAGAAGCCTTTGACCATAAGAAGACAGTTGTTTTACTATTTCCTGCATGTCATTAGGAGCAGGTGAGGCCTGGATGATGGCCCCAGATGAACTGGGTTCCAAAAGCAGCTCCTGCCATGGGAGATGAGATCTAGCCTTGCTGAAGGTGTTTCATCTCTGCCACCTTTCTGCCCAGTGTGGCAGTCCCAAGTGAAAACTCAGTGGTTTCTACTGCATTTTTAGTTTTGTCAGAAACTGAAATAGTACATAAAGAGCACATGCCTGCTTACAATACTGATCAGTTCTCTCTGTTCTTGATTTTCAGAGAAGACAAATCACTTCTGCACTCAGGATTTTACACAAATTAGAGATTTATACCATAGCTGTGTCTACAACACACAGCAACACAGATCTACACAGAGCAGCTTGAAAGGAATTGGTTTAGGTTAGAGAAGAGAAAGTCTAGCCATGATGGTAAGTGGAATAAACAAATCAGTGAGGAGGCAGGTTCTTTCCATTCCAAGGTCTTAGAGGTAGCACAGAGCAGACGTCATTGTCTTCAACATCCCCACCAGAGGAAACGGAGAGGCAGGTAGAGACCTCTTTATTCTTGTGACCAGTGACAGGAAGTGGCATAAAGCTCAGTCAGGGCAGGTTTAGATTGGATACCAGGAAGAAATTTTTCACCTAGAATGTGATTGAGCACTGGAACAGGCTCCCCAGAGAAGTGGTCTCAGCACCAAGCCTGACAGAGCCCAAGAAGCATCCTCAGGTACATGGTGTGACTCTTGCTGTGTCCTGTGTAGGGCCAGGAGCTGGACCCAATGACCCATACAGGCCCTTTGCAACTCAGCATAATCTATGATTCTATGATTCTATGAGGTCTTTTACTGCAGGTATGTCACTTACCTGCAGCCTTTCCTCCAGGTTCCCACTCGCTGTGAGGTCCCATGTTTTTCACTCGTTTTAGCAGTGAGGACTAAAGTCATTGCTGGGAACAAGCAAGGCATTAGTAGGAGGACTTGTGTTAACATCTTAACAAAGTGCAGAAGAAAGAACAAAGACAAAAAGAAGAGGTGAAAGGAGAAGACAAGGTAGAAGGGAAGAAAACTGGAAAGCAGAAGGAAGGCTAGAAACACACCTCAAAAGGGTTGGGGCAGACTGCCACAGCACCAAGTTTTTCAAATCTCCTAGAGCAAGAAGAAGCAGATAGGCACAGAAGAGTGAAAGGCTGGGCCTAAACCACTGACAGAGCTGACACACTCACTGCAAAGCCAGTGACAAGTGGCCAGTATGGATGGCTCCAGAGAATGTATACTTCAGTCTCACGTCCTTCTACTGTGTTTCTGCTCCTCCAGCGCCAACAGGCTTCAAACTCTCCAGAAGATTATACTGGATAGAAGATCAGCCGTACCAAACACCAATGCACACCAACTGCAGACAGTTCCAGGCTGAGTTAAAAAGACTGAGAGCATTACCCAAGTGGTAAATCCCAAAGGAAACTCAGCATAGAAGTCAGGAGACACTCAGATGGTTCTCAGACGGAGACCCTGACTCTTCACATTATAGGAGAACAGGAAGCATATCCATGGGCAACTAATAAACCCTTTTCTTATGTTTAGGTTGTCATAGGTCTCTAACCTTCTGTAGATATATTGCCTATATTCTGTTGATGCACTGTCTATTATTCCTTTTTATTTTCCCTCTTCCTATTTCTGTCCCATATTTCACATTCATTCTAGCTTATTCCCAACTGCCTTTTCACCTCATTTTTTTTCAATAGCTGTTTTTTCTTTCTCACCAGTCTCTCTGCTTTTCTCTTTCCTAAGGGGAGCATGGACTGGGAAATATCTGAATTTAAATGTGTGCACATCTGATGCATGCAACAGCTTGATATGAGGCATAAGAAGTTTGCCATATCCCCAGCCATTAGCTCTTTGACTGCCATCTTTCCAGTAGCAGAATTTTCTTCAAGAGGAAGTACATGGTACAATCAGCTCAGTTAAGGGAAATTAAATGAATTTGGGATTTATAAAAACCACACACAATCAAATTCTGAAAGAGTGAAAAGAGACGTGTCTTCGGTATCCATCCTGACTCAAATTGCTTTTCAGCAGTGAAAGTAAAACATATCCTGTTTACAAAACACAGGGGAAAAAAATCTCAGAGCATGATGCATCCTGACAACTAGCGTTTAGACACAAACACGTAACAATGCAAATTCAAAAGAGTTCTCTTATTTCATACAAAGTTAATTGGCACTTCAAGGGAGTAGACCAAACAGCACAGAAATCGTCTACTTATTGAAATTAACTGAAGTGGAAGAAAAACAAAGAGTGGGAGAAAAAGAGACCAAAAAATATATACATTTTAATTCCTGATAGTGGATGGAATGCTGTAAATTAGAGACAATGAACCCCGTTCTGCCAGTAATTACACCACTGTGTAACAGGGGACATAGCTGGACCAAACTCATGCTGCAGGGATTTTTGTTGACTCCCTGTAAAGTGGAATCACTGCCATTCATTTTGCTTTCTCCTCCCTTGCCCTCCCCCAAGGCAAAAAACCCTGAATCAGCTGGATGTGATCAAAGCATTTTGTGACTGTACAAGCAAAATGGGGAGCTCTTGAACACTCTCATGGCAGACATCCCACATCCTACTAAACATATTTTAGCTGTCAGGTGGATTAAATGTCTCCCTTTAAACAAACCCATGAAAATGTAAGAGCCTCACCATTTTGTTTTTCTCAAGATGAGTTTGCTGACGCAGACTAAAGGTGGGAAAGAGCAAAGTTTAAGAGCAAAGTGGTCATCAAACACGCAGCGATCTACAGGCCAGATATTCAGGAGTTCAGCATCCACTGTAAGGGTCTTTCCAAAGGATTCAGTCCCTGATAGTCCCTGGCAGGGAAAAGCCAGGGTTTTGGATACTCCCTAAGTTCAGTGCACAAGAACTGCAAGTGCTGAGGATCCTGCGTAACTTAACAATTGCTTGGTTAAACAGTGGTGCCAGAAAGCTGACACTGACCAGCAACCACGTGTCCTTCTTTAGCCAAAAAATACCATAAAACTGGATTGTTTAGTGTTGCTCTGCAGCTCCCACAGTTAGACACTGACAGCTCAAATGCAGCTGTCTCTGATTTTGGGCTCAATTTAAGTCATTTAGACATGCTGCCCAGACAAGTTTCTCCATGACTGGAGGAGCTGGGGGCTACTTTAAAAAATTGCCTCTGTACTGTCTCCAACTCACCATCCGGGCATGAGCCTGACATTCTCCCCATAGCCTGCAGAAGTCCTCAAGGACATCACATTCACCACTGCTACAGAGACCACAAATGTGACAGCTTCCTGCCTCCTGCCACGGGCCTGCCTGACCAAATTAGACTTTGATGTTAGTCTGTGGTGAAATGGGGTTTTCTGTGTCCCGAAGGAAAATGAAACTTACTTGAAGTTACAGGTTTATGGTCTAGGAATCTTTTTGCTTCAGCTGATATATTGTCTAAACCTAAAACTTATTTAAAAACCTGTCTGGATACGACGGCTTTTAATTAATCTTCTCTTAGTTTTTATACTATATAGTACCTTGAAGACGCAAGATCAATCACTGCTGTATTGTAATGTAGAGTTGGGAGACAGAAAGATAAATGAGCTATCAAGTTTAGCATTTTGATAGCTAAGTTTAATTTTAACTAGCTCAGGAACATACTGTGGATAGGTGGATAAAGTCATGAAATGGATCTTTCATCTTTAAGACCCAATCTAGAGCCCATCAGAATGGAACAGAGTTCCTTAATGTCTGGTCCATCTCCCATGGACTTCTCAAAAAAAAAAAAAAACAAAAAACCACAACAATTGCTGAAAATGAGAAACATCATCAAACAGCAAAAATAAGAATCACACAAATCTGATGATATGTGACTATATTTAGCACATTTCATCTGCATATCCTACACCTTCCACCCTCCAAAGACTTATTCAGAAGGACACTGGGACCATTTCCAATGCATAATATTAAACATACATGAGAGTTGTGGCAGAAACAGGTCTCAGTTCTTCATAAGGAAGGGTAAACACACTGTCATGCACATGATGGGGAAAAGAGAGTGAAGTTTATCACTCAAGGGTACACAACGAGCAGCAGAGCTGACAGCAGAACCAAGGAATCCTGACTCATCAGTTATTCCATCCAGGAGGCTTTCCACAGGACTGCAAGTAATTGATATAACAGGCACCCATGTCATTCATCCTTTAAAAAGTACCCATTCAGGATGAGGGACATTCAGGCCCTTATGCCTTTTATGACTCACAGTCACTCAAATTCTGATGTGTTTCACAGAATCTATCACAGAAACTTTAATTCCTGTGTTTTCTGCTTGGTCCATTGCAATGATTTCCGTTTTAATGTGTGCCACTCATCCATCACAGTGACGACTTCTAACGTGCTCCACCCAGTCCTACTGCAATGACTAATGCTAATGCACTGCACCAGCCTGAGAAGAATTTCCATCATGCATCATTTTAAGATCATATTGTATTCAACAGGACATTTAAATTAAGGTAGTTCTTGTACATATGGTTGCTCTGAATCTTAACTCCGGCCTTTTTCCATTAGATCAGTAAAAGGGGAGCTAAATAAAAAGTAGCTTTCTTTCTGCCTGCATTTCCAAGGAATTTATAAACACCCATTGCTCAGGTTTTCCAGAGGCTGGATGAAAACGTCTTTTTCCCAGAGGTATATTCTGATACACTGGGGTGAGAATTACATTCACAAAAGCCAAAAGAAATGCTGAAATCATTGCTTCTTGTTCCATCAGGCCTAGAGTAACAGTGGGATTTGTAATATTTTTTGGTTAGGGAGAACAGCATATCTGTGCTTTCTCACATAGTAAAGAAAGTAGATGCAACAGACATGCCTAATAATTAAATCTCACCCAAATAATTAAGTTTCCATTTAACTCTCTGCTATGATACTGGGGTTCTGAGCACAAAGTTAATAACACATAGCATCCATTATTTTACCAATGGGTTGAAAATATTGTGGCTATGTGACACAAAGAAACAACCCAGTATTGTCTTTCTATTATTCATTCAGCTGGTTGAAAATTTTACCAGAACATTTCGATGATTTAACTTTGCTCCAAAGGACTCTATTTGGTATAAGATACCATCTGTCCTCCACTACGTGGCATAAAGCATTAAAAAAACCCCATCCCTCAGTAGCTTCTGGCTTGCTAATTCAATCAACAGGTACATTTTTGCCCACATTCAATCCAGATCAAAATTATAACAGGAGCTGATGTAGCAGGGCACATGGCCTCAGAGTCAAGATGCTGTTTTCTTCCCAGCTCATTCCATACACTTGTCAGTGCAAGATTATGTGCTGCTATTGCATTGGTACAGGGATTTTAGCCAGTCTGTTCCATGCTGTGGTGTGTGATGTGGCTTTGGGACTGGAGACATCCTGGGAGCACCTGTGCCAGAAGAGGGTTTGTGTTCTGCAAGGGCAGGCTCTCGTTACTAGAGCCAAATGCATAGCAAAGACATGCGGGTCAACCATTGTTAATAGATTAGAAAGAGAATATGACTCTGGCCATTTTTATAGTCTGTTTATACACGCTTTAGACAGCCCTCACACGTGCAAAGTCCCACTGGAACAAGAGTTCACAGGGAGTAAATCTCAAGCCTGTAGCTTAGAACCACTTAATCACAGAACAGACTTCATTTCTGGCAGAAGTAATTAACAAAGGTTCAGTCATCTAATCAGGGAACAAAAGCATGGTTCTGTCACCTCACTGACCAATCACACCACCCGAATATCGAATCTTGAATATTGACTACTCACAGCAGAGGGTTTGCAGTAGCTCCCACACCGAAACACGCATAAACAGAGGCTGCAGGTCAGTCAGAGCAAACCCACTGTGCAAAACAACTGCTGCTGAGCACAGAGAGCTGGAGAACACAGGAGCCAGGGGTGGGGAGACAGGGGGGGCAGGGGCAAAACAAAGCTAAATGTGCCACCCACTGCAGATTCTGCTTGGCTGAGTGTAAAACAAACAGCAAGAAAAAGGGAGTGGAAAGAAAGGCTGGAAAAGAGGATGTTCCCTGCATGTTCTCTTGATAAATGCTGCCCAGAGGAAAATCCAGAAGGGTGGGAGCACTCAGGTTTTCACAGGGCATGTCAAACAGCAGTGAGCTCCTGTCTAAAAGCCTGTCTTGCAGAACTACACACCATGTACCAATCTTCCCAGACAGAGCATTCCTCATTCACTTCCCTTTTCCATATGCTTGTTTTGACCAGTGCCAAGCGAAGGCATTCTGCCAAAGCTGATTTCTTCTGCCCTGCTTACAAGCTTACTCCTTTGCACTGTGTTCAGGCTTTCTTCTTTGCACTGAGGTGAACTCTTCTGCAGTATGAGAAAAGTAAAGTGTGGGACAGAGACAGGGGCTGAGGCTCAGTACTAGGGTTTTCTGGTAATGGCTAGGACAGAACTGAGACTGGAAGCAGCTTGAGACAAAGTTCCCATTCAGATGATAGCATCACACCATGCTCCTGCCTCTGCTGTACAATGAATAATAGCCCCATCATCCAGACACCTTTTTTTATGGGGGATCCATCAAAAATGAAACCAAACTGAAGAGCTCAGGTTCATTCTAATTTATCATGTAAGCCTGACTCCCAGACAAACTGCCTTCCAAAAGGATTCACACCTTTGGAAAACAGCCCCAGCCCTGTTTATGAACTTTGAAAACAAAACCCAATCTAAGGAAACCCTGAAAGATTTGGAGTGCAATAGCTAGTTCAATTCGAAGGGATGTCATTTAGCAGTATCTTCCACCAAGTGATGCCAACAGAAAACTGCCATGAAAGAGGGCAATAGCATGTAAGGAGCTAAATAGAGAACTTAAGTTCATACATCCAAGTACAGCAGGGCAGGTAATGAGAAATTTTAAGGCAAACCCCGTTTTGCATCAAAACACTCTGCAGAGAAGCTGGAGAGCTGGGATTTATTTTCAGACCTGGCACTGTTTTCATGAATGACTTGGGTACCATCAGTACACCTTGTTCTAAATCTTTATTTCCTTAATCATAAGAGAGAGCAATAATGCCAATAAACTACTTCAGACGAAGCAGGAAGATAACATTTGCATAGTGTTCAGACACTAGTTTGACCGAGAAGACAAGAAAAGGCAGGAAGACAAGGTCTACCTAGGTCCTTTCCTGTGAGGAGGCAGTCAGGCACGGTGGAAGGTGCCCAGCTGCCCACACAGAGACAGACAATGTTTGGTCCAGTCTGGCTGCTGTTGGTTGTGCAGGGTAAAAGCTGTGGGGAATCTAGGCGCCAGTCTCGGTTTGCCAGATTGCTTAGGTATTCAGCCTAGGCCTAGGAGTTTATCTGAGTGAGGCTGTAACATGCTGGGTTATGTTCAAGGTCAGGAAGGTTTCAGTGAGAAGAATGAACTGAATGCACAAATGAATGTGCAAAGCCAAGAGACCAGGCCAGACTGAGAGAGGAACCAGGGAATCAATGTTTTGCTTGAAAAAAAATAAAATCCCCCACTTCTTTTTCACCCCCACCCTGAATGTTATATAGGAAGACCAAAGCAGATTGTGATGTGGAGATGAGTGTGGTGGAGGCTGGCGGGCCTGTGCACCCCTCCAGCCCTTCGCAGCAATGACCAGTATCATACTGTGACAGCAAAGAGAATAGTCAAGAACCAAAAGTTTTTCATTAAAGAGGTCTGAAGAGTAAATTCACTCACTAGAGTAACCCACCGGCCTCCTGTAACATCACAGAATCATAGAATGATTTGGATCAGAAGACACCTTAAAGATCATCCAGTTCCAAACCCCTGTCATGGGCAGGCACATCTACTAGACCAGGTTGCTCAGAGTCCCATATAATCTGTCCTCCAACACTTCCAGGAAAGGGGCATTCACACCCTCTCTGAGCAACCACCCTCACAGTAAAGAACTTCCTCCTAATTTCTGGCCTAAAGCCACTCCTTTTCCCTTTGATCAGTCCTTCTGGGGGAGGGTATCTGCATGAGTATGTATATGTAGGAAAACAGTCATCCCATGAAACTCTGAAATCGGGCAATTAAAGAGATGCAACCCAATTCATCTGTAGGGGAAAAAAAATCCTATTTTCTATCTCACAATGATCCCTCCCCTTTTACCTCTTGCAATGTTTCTACATATAGGAAGGAACAGTGCACTTTATTTGCTACTCCTCCTAGGCTCATCACCTCAGCTGCTGAGGCCACATGGATGGCAAATCAGTGTCCTGTGCAGCAATGCAAGCTGGCACATGTTGGTCTGCCAGGATCCACGGGACGAGATGGCCAAGAAGTGAGAATGGTTCCCAGAGCACCTGCAACTGACCCATTGCAAAAGACACACTGAGCCATTCACATGAGGATTTCGCCATTCACTTGAGAATTGGGCTCGATGATCCTTGTGGGTCTGCTCCAATTCAGAATATTCTGTGATTCTTAGTATACCTGAGACCCTGAGGTCAGAGACAAGATAGCACCTTCCTTTCCAACTGAGAAGTGGCAATTACTTCCCCCAAGTGATTGATCAGGTAACTTCTAAGAAGCTTTAATTGCTGACAGCAGCTCAGCTTCTCCAGCACAGGGTCATGAATGTTGACAGAATGGTTATAACCAGTTTGCACTCCTCTGCCTTGGAGCAACAGAGCTTTCTCCTTTTGAGGTATCACAGGAAGAGAAATGAGGCAAATGAGAAGGGGCACCATTTGCAAAAGAAAATGAGAAAGATTGGGATAGATGAACAATAGCAGAAAAGTCACACTGATTATCTCAAATTGCCTGGCAGAGAAGATCAGACAAAGAACAAATTTAAGCATGCAGGGAGAAGGGGAAACAAGACAGGTATTCTGCCTTGCTTTGCCTCTCTGGCCTCCATCTCCTGTTTGCTTGGTGAGTGTTGCCATACTGTTGAGGACCAGAGAAATCCAAATGCTGCATGGAGAAGACAAGCAAAGCCAAAAATGCAGCAAAGGAGCTGCAGATGGGGAGCTGTATGTTCCCCTTGGGGTCAGAAAGGTGGGACAGCTCTTGCAGCAGCAGTGCTGTGTCAGCCAGGTCTCTGCCAGGGCAGTTTGGTACCAGCCTGCTGCAGCCAGGACAGCAGTGGGGAGCCTGCTCTCCAGCTACGCTGGTCTCTCATGTCCACAACAGGACAGCCCAGGGTTACCCACACATCACAGTACCCCAAAAGCAGAGGAGAAGCCCTGTCTTTTTGTCAGCTGCCTGGTGCAGGCCAAGGTGAGGTGGTTCAGAGGCACAGCTGGAGATGGTGAGGAAGAGAAGGAGAGAGCTGCCATGTTTTTCAAGGATATAGCAACCTTCATAGCAAATCAAACCAAGTGTCCGACTCTTGTAACACCTTCTCTTGGGCAGCGGCTAGCATCAAGGATAGATGTAAAACACTTAAAATGGGAAATAACTAACTAATATGTCCATTGGGGAAGTTTCTTTAGAACCCCAGGCAGTTAGTGGTTGAATTTATGCCCTGAATCTCAAGGGCTGATATTTCTTATAAATTTTTTATTTTCTCTAATGTAACTGTAAATGTTCTCACTGTCTACAGAAATAGAAATAGCTTTCTTTTTTCCTCTTTTTTTTTTTTTT
>WBMY01013481.1:1076691-1224474 GCA_013397315.1 Donacobius atricapilla | reverse complement strand
TTTTTTTTTTTTTCCCCCACTAAGGCCATGAGCTCAGTGGGTGACACCCTGCAGCAGGGAGTTCCACAGTTTAATAGTGTACAACAATAAAAAAAACTCTCAGCACTTCCAGATCTGCATTGCTTTTTGATTCAAAGGATACCCTTTTGTACCAGCACTGAGAACCTTTTTAAATATTATAATTTATATACTTCTGACATACCCCTTCTTATTCATCTCTTCTCCAAACAATATCTTCCTTCATCTTTTTCGGTTTCTCCTTATCTGAAAAATCCTTCAAGCCTCCAGACCATTTTCACTGCCTATCTACAAGTTCTGCCATATTCTCTTTTTTTCCTATAAGAAAATAAGCTTATGAGAAATTAGCGAAGTATGAAAGGTGAGGGTTTATCAGTAACTCTATAATGGTATTACATCTTTAATGTTAATTTCTGTCCTACGCTGTAGATATTTATTCTATGCATCTAGTTATGCAAGGTTCCAGGAAAGATGGGGGTTTCTAACTGCTCTGAATAAGCATCTTTGTGCAACAGCTATCTCCTTCAGTTCCTCATGCCTGTGAATACAGCTCCCCTCTTCTGTCTTACTGCATGTTATCAGGCTGTGATTCTTGTTGGGGATTGTCATTAAGGTGGCAAGCTGGTAGGGTTATATAGCTGCCCAACTCCTATCAAAGGAGGACTTGAAACACTTTCTGTTATTTTTAAATATAGCCTTGTGTCACCTCGTTTAACTTTAATGTTCTGTTTGAATGCATCTCTCTGTAGTCATCTAAGGGAATGCTCCACAAGGAAAAAAACACTGAAAAAACTTGCTGGTTTTTTTCTCTGTTAAATTCTTCTCTGAAGTGATGTTCAGAGAGGAAGGATTGCCTGGGTGAAAGGACTCACGCAAAGCCTATGGTACAAAGTCAGATCCCTGCATTTATCTCCCTTCTGCTCCCTCATGAGATCTTGTCACTAGCAGAGGTTATGGGTAGGCAATCACAAGTGATCGAGTTTCTGATGCTTAACCAGTTACTGTTCATCAGCTGAACCATAGAAGCAAAGATGTCCATATTTCATGTCCACAGAGACAGGGAAAAAAATCTCTTCGTATAAACAACCTTCTAGGAGCACACCAAAGGGCAATTAAAGCTGGTCAGCCGCCACTCACTCGGCTACGAAAGCACATCCATTCTCTCAAGCTTTCCACACCTGCAATGATTCCTTAACTCACAAGAGAGCAGGGTGGAAGCAGCAGGAAAACTGTAAGGTACATGTACAGAACAACCTGTCAGACACTGCAGCCACTTGGCTACGTGTGTATTGCACACCTGAGAGCACAAACCAGCAAAGGCACCACACAGAAGCATGGCCTCTCTCATCTTAGGTCCTCCTTCTCCCTTCCCCACACTAAACTTCACCTGAGGCCAGTGGAAGGGCGAGTCCAGCCATTTGGGCCAAAAGGAGAAGTTGGAGTGGGGTAGGTGTTGAAGCCAGGGCAATGTTCCTGACACTGCCTCAGGAGGGGTGGCAGCAAGCACAGCACCTGCGGCAGGACAGACTGGCACCACAGCACCCACCTCTGCTGGGCACTGCTAGCTAAGCAGAGGCCACTGAGAGAGGCGAGCCCCGCATCCTGCAGGAAAACTCGCAGCCAAAATAAGCAAAGATCAATGCCTGGTTAAGGTAGTGCACCAGCTCCAGAAAATAGCCTGTTTTGGCTATACTTGAAGCCAGCTCTGAGCTTTCATGATACATGTGCTTTTTTGGTGTGAAAAAGAAATTGAGTTGACAAACATTGCTAATAGGAGGAAGAAATAAAAAGAACCTTCTCCTTATTGAGATACATTGCTGTATTATTTTCAGGGTTGTTTTCTTGCAGGTTTGGAAATAAACTCTGAGCTGTTTTGCAAACCCTTCATATTCAGTGCAAACATCTTATTTTATTATCTGCCTTTTTGTTGTTGGTCTTCTTTCTTCTTCCTTATCCTTTTTTTTTTTTTTAATCCATTCAACCATTTATTGGAACTTTATTCTCCAGTGTACATTTCTTCTTTGCTACACTATCTCCTGCTTTTCACAGATAAACACCTCACACCTGGGAGACAGGCTCCTCTAATTAGTATTAAAACCTGAAGTTTTTTTCCCACCCTTCTTTGAAGCTTTCTAGGATGCCTTTTCATGAATAATAATGTTCTCAATTCAACATAATGCAACGCTCAATCAAAGGATGCTGTAGAAATCACTTTCCAACAAGGAACGTTGGCATTTTCACTTCCTCTGTATAGATGATGGTGAGGCAATAAAAAGTCCAGCCTGGAAGACATGCTCAGAAGTTGCAGTTTCCACTTGTGGCAGCCTGTGGCCCTCAGCACACTCTGTACAGAAGGTTCAGTGTCTTTTGTCATCTCTGCAGCTCCCCACTGCCTTCTCCAGTGCAACAGGAGTTCTGGCTGCCTGGTCCCCTGTCAAATGAATCCCTTTGAACAGCAGTTCCCTCTCAGCCAGCCAGCCTCCCCTGCACAGCATGGGACACCCCCAAATCTCTTCATTCTTCTCAGCAAATCTCTTGTGGTTTAAGTCCCTGACTGCTGCCTAAGGGATGCCAGCTGTGCTGCTGCCTACAGAAGACACCAAGGTCCCAGGCACTATGAATGCATATGCTATAGACCATTTCCAGTGGAGACTTCCTTCAGAAATGTGCAGAATCTGCTGTCTTCCCACAGAGCATCCAGGTTTCAGTGGATGGAAACATCAGCATTCTTCAACAAGAAGCTATTTCCTGACAGCTTTACTGATCACTTCCTATTCAGAAACAAGCTAAGGTCACCCCTCTGCTCCCTGAAGCCAAACAAGTAATCCCACTGACTTCATAAATGGTACTGCCAACAACAGAGAACCACAGTAGCCACAGCTAGATTACATCTGCCACGACGGGAGCCATCTAGTCCTACAATCACTGAGATTATTGTTTCTCATATTAATATTTTATTAGTGAATTTCTTTGCTCTGTGTTTGTATGCATACGCAGACACACAGAGAGATGTTTGCAGGTAAATGCTAAAATGTTGAGAGTGGAACTTGAATGCTGTTGTAGCAACATCCACAACTTGGCACCCTTGCACAGGGACCAGTCCTACTACCCTTGACCTTGTGTGAATTTCAAAGAACCTTGAGTGACTTAGGATCTTCAGCCTTCACCTTTCTGCCAAATGTCATTACAATTGCTCTTCCAGTTCCACTCAGCTGCTTCCAAAAATCCCACTTCATGAATAAGACTTTGCTGTACATAGCACCACTGAACTCCATGGGGCAAGCTGGAAAGTGCTACTAAGAATGATAACAGTTAACCAATAGGTAGGTTTTAATACAAAATAGCTAATTGAAGGAATTTTTCCAACGTCAGTCACAAGTAGGATAGAGGCACTGAGTTTTTATGTCCATAACAGCATTCAAAGGCTCTCTTAGCTTGCTACTGCAGCTGATCTCAACCAGCCATATCAAGGTAATGCCTTAAACATGAAGGACTGAACGGAAAAAAAAAAAAAAAAAAATTCCCAGTGTCAGATCCCAGCTCTTGGAAGTTGAGTAAAACTTCTGAACTGTAGGATCCATTTTTCCTTTTTTAGTCAGTCCATAAGCACATTCCTACTGATTCCAACAGATTTTGTCTAGGAGATGAAGAAATCAGTTGAGACCTTGGAGATCTCCATGGACAGGTCCTTCAGGACTATACAGGCAGGTGGGAATTGGTGCCTGAGCAGTGCCACCCTCATGGGTGCCCTGTGACAACAAATCACAAGGAGACACTGTACTGAAGGAAAACTATCAGCCAGGGAGAAGGCTTGGGAAGACAAGACACTTGGGACATTTGTTCCTGCCATTCCAGCCCTAGAAAGCCTTGAGGACCTAGATTAGTCAGAGTAGCTAGGAACTAAACAGGAGGCTAGAGGGACTAGGCATTTTTCCGGACCTGGAATTTTCCTGGACCTGGAAGAACAGTAATGAATCCTGCAAACACCTGTGGAAGGATTCAAGTGTATAAACATCAGACTGTAGTGCTATCTGAGGTGTCCAAGGATTGCTAAATTGTCTGTAGAAGACAGACGGATGAGACAAAAAAAAAAATCCACAGTAAATTCCTGTCCTTCTGGAGAGGCAGCTGCAGTGACTACACGACTGCTCACCTGTCTGAGGGTGTCTTTAGGCAGTTCGTAGCGAAAGTCTGAATTCAGGCAGCTGGACCTGTGTTTCTATGGGGTTTCTTGTACTTCCTCAGGCATCTGATACTGGATTGTGACACAGGCCAGGATGCCAAGCTGGACACACTGCTGGTCTGACGCACAAATCCAGTGCTAGCAGAAAAATAACCCCACCCCTGGTTTAGAACGTCAGGGGAAACATGAGAAGGCAGCAGGGCAATTACTAGTTTGCTTTTCTTTAAATATTTCTTGCCAGGGTCCCCCCATCCCCCTCCTCCTCCCCATGTGAAGAATGAGCTAGGCTCACTGCTGTTCTGAAAATTATCTAAATGCCCACTGGGCTGAGGGGTCAGCTAGTTCACCAGCCATAACAATTAAATTCTGGTTATTACTCTTCCATTACTATACAAACTAATCCCATACATCTCATGAGCTGGTGTTGAGGTGACTTCACGCTCTTTAAAACTCATGCTATTAATTAGAGTGCTGTCATCTCTCTGATTTGCAGCCCCCCTTCTCCCCACCGCCTTTGCAGACTTGTGTCCCTGCAGCCACAAGTACTCCAGGTACCCCAGAGCTCAGGTCCCCATTAACACCCCCACCTGTTTGCTTTTTCCTTGTTATACTAGTCCTGAACTCCCCTCAAAATTCTGCCTCTTATCTTGAATTTGAAGCCTCTCTCTCTCTCTTTTCTGAGATCCTTGCCTATTAAACCAGCTTTCGTTTAAACAGAATCAGCTAATCATGTTGAATTATGCCAGATTTTAATGTGGCTTCCTACACAGACACATGCCCATAAGGATCCAGGCTGAGAACACCAAGCCCACACCATCTTTGATCTAAGACACTACAAGATATAAACCCTTGATCATATTTCTAATGCTAATTAGTCATCACCTTCCCCTTTTCGTAAGATATATGTGTCTAAGAACACTGTTGCTGATTTGGTCATGGCCAAATTAATGGTTATATGTGCAGTATGCAGTGGCATCTCTATAAGTAAGTTTAGTACTAGTGAAGCGGTAGCATTGAATCAAAAATTATAAACTTTTGCAGCTCTCCTGTAATTGCTCTTCAGGGAGTAATTGTAAAAGCAAGACTCCAAAAGAAAATGAGCAGGAGCATTTTTGTAATGAAAGCAAAATGTCTTCCATGAAAACCAGAGTCCCCGTCCTTGGAAAACCCTGCATTATATCCTGAGAAATGCAGACTCTGATCTAAAACTGAGGCTCCAGCCTTAAAATATCCTATCACTTTTTGTAATTTCTACACTCGAACTGTTATCATGTAAACCAACAATTACAAAAACAATAATGGTGCAGGTTTCCTGGCTGCCATTATTTTCTCTGAATAGTAGCAGCAACATATCCCCAGCCACTATTAGGAATCACACTACAGTTCATGCTCTTATGCTACTGCAAAATGATCTCACATAATGAACCACGTACAATGTAATTGATGGAAGCCATATAACTCATGCAAACAAATGGATGCCTAACAAATAAACATTTCCAAAATGAACAAGCACTATTTGTGTGTTCAGCTGAGATATGAGCTGTGTCTGCTGCAGGTGACAGACAGAAAGTGACAGAGACTGACAAAATAAAATGAAAATCTAAATATTTACTAATTTAATCAGTTCTTTCTTCCTTCTTTATGTCTAGGGGAATGTACTTTCTAGCAGTCTTACTTTAAGTCCTAAATCTTAATTCCAGTCCTAAGGTTTTGTGCGATCTCTTATACAGGCATCAGAATTGCTCCACAGATAAGGTTATGTTTGGAGATTTACACTGGTGATGTATAATTACTGAATTCAATTTTCAAATTTGGCATCAGGGAAAAATGTATTTGTTAAATAATGGCTTCAGCTGAAGATTTAGAAACTCTTAGAAAGTAGACATTTAAAGATGCCTATTGAAATTCAGACCTGTTTTTTTCTTAGATTTCTTTGGGTTTCACTATCTTAAATCACATATGCTGTGCACACATCACATTTCACCCAGTATCTCATCTTTACAATCTTTCAGACATAGGGCGGGTATTGGGACTTGAAACGAAGACCTTTAAAAGTTATTTCTATCATTTTTTGCTACTGGATTTAGCCTGGCAGAGGAAACTAATAGATGTGAGGGCTGTCATCAACACCATGCTCTGCTATGCATCAAGGTGAGGAAGAGACCTTTGTGCACAATGTACTTTATGGACGTTGCATTTCACTTAATGAAAGGGAGTAAAATACAGATGCTGTTTCCAAGTAGCAGGGTGTCCTCTTGCTTCCCTTTCAAGCATATTTTTAGTGTAAATGGAAACAAGCAAATCCCAACCCCAAGTGGACCATGTCTGTTAGGAAAAAAAGAAGTTAGGTTCTTAATTCATCGTAACTTCATATGTGTAAAAGGCTTGTAAATACAGAGCCACTTGCAGAAAGTGAAAACTAAGACTGGATCCCAGCTCTTTACTCACCTCAAAACAACACCTGCTTTGGTTTTCCTAAGCTTTTCTCTCAGGTTAGCTGCTGTCTTTCCTTGCCAGGAGAAAATTCTGCTGGGATGTCTTTAGGATAAGAGCAGAAAGTGCTGTGGGAACCTGGCTTGGGTGCACACAGGCAAACAGCTGTGCTGGTCTCAGAAGTCACCTCTCCCTGGCTGCCTGCTCCCAAGTCAGTCTGCTTGCCATAGCTGCTGGCACAAGAACTTCCCTGGTCTTCAGCTGCTGCCATACTCAGCAGCTGGTTTTTTGTGCTGTCAGTTGGTTTTTTGGGCTGTCAGTTGCAGTGGCTGGACAGCGAAGAGCCATGTCTCTGTTTTTGGGTTCCAGAGTGAGATACACCCAACAGAAGAGTGGGGTAGGCACCAGGGGGTGGCTGTAGTAGCGGTAAAGCTGCCAATCACTGGACACCAGGGCTGCCAGGAACATTTTGCTGCCCACGTTGAAACAAAAGCCCAAAGTGTCATCTGTGGCCTTGCTTTCAAGGGAGAGCCCCAGCAGTCACATCAGTGGGGACGCAGATACAGAGTTTAGCAGAATGAATCCCAGCATGAACACCATTATCCCCACATGAGAAAAGAGGTCTTAGGGGCAGAGGGCTAGAGTATTGCAAACATTTTCCCAAATAACATCAGCGAACCTGATGAAATAGGCCCCTCTAATAGCCAAAAAATTGCACCCTGTACAAGGATTACACCTGTAAACCTTATCAATTTAAATCTACCTCTGCAGTCGTATTGGAAGGATGTTCCCATGCAGACAAAGTCTAAGGAAGGGATAAGGCACATGCCAGGACGACCTGCTGGTTATGCAAGGTCAAGGGGAGAAGGGCTGAAGCACAGCTTGAGAGGAAAGCTGGGGGGGCAGGTCTGACATACCGGTGTTTAGGAGTGTTAGGGAATATAAAATGCCCTTCAGGAGGAGGTTCTTGGGGATTATAGCTCAACACCCTTGAGCACACTGCTGTACAGCAGTCATGGTAATAATTAATAACAAGGAAATGATTCTCGCCCTGTTCTGGTCACCTTATTAAAGTGAGGATATTGTGGAAATGGAAAAATCCCAGCAGGACTGCACCTAGGATGATAGATGGACGGGATGCATTTTTAACAGAGCTCACTACATTTCAGGAAACATATTTCTGAAGGGAAAGTGGCTGCAAAGCTTTCATCCTTGCCTACTCTGCTGCTACCAGCTTCTTTCAGAGAAAGGACAAGAAAATGCAAGGTGGATGCTCGATCTGAACAACTTTGTGGCCAATAATGTTGTGGTCCGTGGTCCTAAAATGGTTGGTTAAACCAGCAACCCTGTCTTTACATTTTTTGTCATTCTCCTTTGCCCTTTGTGTCCTTGCCAAGATAAGTTACAGAAGCTGTATTTTCTCAGTGGCCAGAGTGGCCCACAAAATCTAGAACGAGATGCTGTTTGCCCTGAAGGACTCCTAGAATCCAGTTTTCAAGTGTTAGGGCAAGCTGTAGTTTCTGTTTTAAAAAAGGATGCTCTTAAGTAGTCCCAATGAACAAGGAGTCGAAACAGGCTTTGGGTGTATATTCTGCTATGGCAAAGCTGACTTGAACATAAACAGTGGATTTTGACCTATACAAATGCACAGGAGGGAACAGATTTTGGAAAACCTGTGCTAAGCTTTTAGCCACAAGCAGTCCCCCCAACAGGGGCCCTGTAAAGCCCAGAGGCCATCTCCCTTGTATGAAAGCAAACCAGGAACCCAGCAAAGAAAAATTTCCATAAGGTCTTTCAGTGCCTTTTGCTCTGCCCCTGCACATTCAGTCCCAGACTGCAGATTCTCTTGCCAAGGCTTTTAAGTAACATGGTGTGCTAACAGAATGGGACATGCACCCTACCCTCACTGAGACACAAAGCACAGACCTTTTCCAAGGATTTGTGTTACAGTTTAAAGGGGTCAGGAAAAAAAAGAAAGAAACAAAAGAAAACCTTAGCCCTCCAAAACAATTGAACAAATATTTCCCCAGTTAATAAATACCAGGCTCAGCTGGGGAATTGTAATTGTGTGTATAATGCATCTCAGATCTACAGTATAATTACACTCTGGAAACCATTGACTAATAAAAGGCACCAGCCAGGGGAAAGGATGCCTTCTTGCCATAGGTTGACAGGCAAGCAACAAACAAGGTGCACTTTTTCACCTTCTATTCAATAAAACTAGGGTATTAAATATGCAGGCAGAGCACCTCCATTAAGCAATTCACTTCCTTCCTTTTCTTTCTCTCTCTTTTTTTTTACCTCTTCTCCTCCTTTTGTTTCCATCAAGACAGAGAAGGTTAAAAAAAAAAAAAAAGGCTGTATATGAAACCCCTGGCTATACGTGAGCTGTAGTTTAATAAGGCTGCATCTTAGTCCCTCTGCTATACTAAGTAAACATGTTTCTCCCCCTGCAAAGAAAGGCTTTACTTGCCTGGGATGAAGGGAAAAGGGCTTAGGGAATACTATGAGGCTTTTTCTCTGCCCACACCCCTTCCTCCATTCCCACTAAAATAAAACCCTTCCTCATATTACAGGGTGAATGCTCATTCACCAACTTACAGTAATATGAGCTATTTCAACATTGCTCACAATGCACTTGAACCTCTACAGGAAATCAGAGACCAGACAACTCACCTGAAAATCATGTTCCAGTTTCTAAAACTTATCTAAATCCAGGAATCACACCTGGATTTAAACAAAACAGATAGGTCTTTTTCTCCAGCCTGCTCTGAACTGAAGCACTCAAGTCAGTGCATACTTCCAGCTGTTCTGCCAGTGACTCTCTCAGCAATTTATGATTTCAACCCTGGATGGAGAACTGAAAAACAAGAATCTTACATGGCTACATAACAGGACTACTACAAGAGTATTGTGTGACTGTTTTGAGGCTCTGGGGAACATCTGGTGTGGTGTTTGGCTGTGGGACTCCTAACATGGTACAGAAAGGTAACAGGTTCAAAATACAACGTGAGTCCCTTTTTCACCATTCACTGCAGCACTGAGCAGGTCTGGAGCATGTCCCTGACTTTGCCTCCCCTGCCTGGACGCGGAACACTCAGCTGCTGCTGACATGCCTTTGCAAAGAAGGAGGAGGCGGCGTGAGCCCTCACACTTCCAGCTGCCCTGGCACTCGGGAAGGAGAGCACTAACACGAATCCTTGCGTTCTTTGTCCCTGACTTTACCCACCACAAGTCCCTGCAAAAAGACCACGTAGGTCAGAGCGGGGTGTGTGTGCCTCGGCTGCTTCAGCCTCCTCAAGCACCCCCTCAGCTTATGACTACGGCGAGACGTCCGTAACTTTTTGCTTCTCAGCTCCTGAGGAAGGGAGCAGCGGAGACACGGTTCCCACGGAGTGAGGAGTCAGGTATTAAACTAGAAACCTGCACCCAAGTGGGTGAGCCGCTATTTGAGAAACCCCACCGCTGATTAGCAAGCACTGGTGGTTTCAGGCGCTTCCAGCCGCCGCGCNCCCGGGCGGGGAGCAGGGCGGGAGCGGCTCCTGACTCGGCGGCGGAGCGCTCGCCCCCGGAGGCGCTGCCGCTGCCAATCGCCGGCGGTAACGGGGAAGCGCCTCGCAGGCCGGGCGGGGGGAGGCTGAGCAGCTCCAGCAGAAGTGAGGGCAGTGGTAATGAGCGACGGCGATG
Source organism: Donacobius atricapilla (assembly GCA_013397315.1). NCBI lineage: Eukaryota > Metazoa > Chordata > Aves > Passeriformes > Mimidae > Donacobius > Donacobius atricapilla. Next base: position 1,214,153 of record WBMY01013481.1, on the reverse strand, counting down.
AGGAATGCAAATCGCGGGAGGATTTATGGAGCGGTTTCTGCTCAGCAAGCAGATTCCAGGTAAGTGGACTGTTAATACGGCAGGCAAGCTCTTTGGCAGTGCCAGCTGTTGGAGGGGGACTTTTTGGACCGGCATTCACACCAGACCAGCTGCAGGGGTGCCGACAGCACAGACAACACTGCACACATATCCCTCACCACACACACAGGGGTAGCACATGTGATAAGCTGAAAGAAAGCAGAGGGGTAGGTGGCAGAAGACTGGTTACCAGCGCACAAGGGAAAGCCAAAAACCAGCACAACTTAGCAGGCTCAAGCCTTTAACCAAAGCCATTTTTATCTTTTCTTCTCTCAGTTCCTTCCTTCTTCCTCAGAACACGCTATGGTGTTAGATGAGTATCTCTCACTATTCCTGCCGGAGATGAAGTGACCTAAAGGCATGCACTGAAAATCCCAGCCGAGCTGGGAAGGACAAGCTTACCTTGCACACCCCTTGCCTGCACGGGCTTGAATCTCTCAGGATTATTGCTGCTGTGAATTACAAATGGTAGGTGTCACAGGCTCTGCTGAGGAATGCCACTCTCCGGGCAGTCTGCAGGATGTTGGTGACATACTAGAAATCCCTTTCCTTTCAGTATTATTCCTTCTAAAAGCTGTGGGATTTTGTCACAATAAAGCCTCTCAGCATCAGCGGTGCAGCCAGTTTCTCAGCCACAGAGCTGCCACCCTCAGCTGCTTCATGTGGTGACCCACCCAAGCCTGCAAAACTTCCATTCCCAGCACGGGCCTTGAAATCTTACTCCAAGTAATGTGCCCACCAGAAAGTTGTTGGATTCTAGCCTTCAGGTTAAGGAGACCCCACAGAGGAGCCCTTGTTGTTGGTAAGAGCAAGTCCTCCCCATCAGAGGAGGTGAGCTGGAAAGCCCCACTCAAAGTTCTTGTTGTAAATCCTGAGCTGAGGCTGCCCTGGCAGGTTGTGTTGGCAATGTCCTGCCTCAAGAAAGAGAGGTGATGGAAACAGGCTCTCCTTGCCAGACCATCCTTAAGACAAAGGAATTGCAATGGATCCTCTCTATCAATGGAAAAAGCAGAGCAAATTCCCAGGCTAAGGACCCTCCACTGAGAGGCTGTCCCTTCCTATCCACGTTCTGAGCTAGTGGACAGGGCTCTCACAAACACACACACAGCAGGTGACACAGCAAGGAGCAATGGGTGACATGGGCAAGGGATGTTGGATCCTGCAGCAGCCACTGCTCAGACCGTGTTATCTGGGGGACTACAGCAGCCGTGTGTGCTCCTTGGCTTCCTGACAGCACCAGACCTCCTGGCAACGTTTGAGCATGTCCTTCTCGAGCAGGAGAGGGTCAGGGCAGTGCACATCTGCATCTCAGCTACACCACAACAGGGGTGTGAGAGACAGGAACCAAATGAGCTCATTTCATCCTGACTACATGAGACTTGACAAGCCTATTAAAGGACTGTAGCCTACTGTGTCTCGTTATGAAAAATTAGTGCTGTCCTATAAAAATGCTGGAGAGAGTGTGTCACTTAAGGAAAGAATGTCTTGAGGATATGGTCTTTTCTTAATAGGCTCTACATCATCAGGGACATACATACATCAGGAGTGAGCCAAGGAGATTTGGACCTGGGAGCTAGTATCGCTCAAGTCTGACACCTCTAGGATACCCTGGTTTGCCCATCTCTTCCTGCTTGAATGAGGAGCAGCTGCAGTAAAAAGGGGTTAAATGGACCAAAGAAGAATTTTGGTTGGTGTTTACAGTGTCTCAATGAAAAAGGCAGTAAGAAAAAAACCCAGAAGTTTAGATTGAAACAAAAACAAAACTGTGTAAAGGTTTTCAGCAAAATAAAAGTAAACCACAACCATTTCATCTTTGGCCAAACCCAAACTGGGTCAATTCAAACACGATGTTTTTTTCTTCTCTGGATTATTTAAACTGCTGTCTAATCTTTTATTTTCAATGTAGATCAGTGTTAATGCCATTTCAAAAAACAAAGATATTTCTGTGAAAAGAATGTCAAAATTAAATATTTGAGTGTTTCAAAAATTAAATACTTCAATCAAATCCAAGATGTTTTGACATTTACAATAATTCTTAGCTCTTTTCCCTCTGGGTTTTTTGGGAGTTTGGTGGTTTGGATTTTTTTGCTATAACTCTTTGTCAGACTTGGACTAAGCATATCCACAATTTTGGCTTTTTCGTTTTCTCCCCACCTCAGACCCTGCCACACCTCTTTTAGTGTTTGTTAAGGGGTTGTCTCTGCTTGTCAGGTTGAACCTTCTCATGGCTCTGGGGACTGACCCAGTGAAAAATAAGAATAAAAGTGTTTTTCTGTCTCTTCCCCAGTATTTATGAAAGACCCAAGGAACTGAGCGTCTCTGTGCCATCTAGCACCTTGCTACCTTTGCTGTGACCATGGGCAAACAAACACGTCAGCCACATGTAAGCAAATGATCCACGGAAAGGCAAAGGTGAGTCCTACCAAGCTGTGCATCTTTACTGGAGGAATGCATAAGCCACACGGGCAGAATGAAACTATCAGCCCCCGCTGAAGCACAGTAAAGCCCTACGGAGAAAGCAATGGCTATAACGGGGAGAAGGGCAGCAGCATCTCGTGCAGCAAGAGACATTGGTCAGCACCCTCAGACATCAGGCCTTCACATCTCAGGTATGTTCAAACAAAGGTTAACTCAGTGCCTTTTTCTGGCCTCTATTCTTATAATTAAAGTGAAAAGATTTCTTCTGCCAGTTACCTAGGAATGTTGCCTTCCAGACAGGCAGTGGAAAGAACACACATATGACAGCTGGAAGAGAAACCAAAGCGCTTTGCCTTACAAAAGAAAATACAAATGAGCAATCTGAGTGCCATCAAACCTGCTGTGAGAGAGAAAGAGAGAGAGAGATAGGATCAAATCCCTTGTTAGACCTTAAGCTCTCTGGAATTAGGCCACTTTAAGAAGTAAAAGGACTAGAGTTTAAAGGATTCTGAGAATTTCCCATTTCTTGAGATAACTATGACCTTTACAAAGAAAACTACAAAGAACCCAGAGCATAAAGGAATGAGACTTCTGTGTCTTTCCCATTCTTTTTCTTTCTTTCTTTTCTTTACTTTTTTTCCCCTCTCTCAGCTTTCTTTGTAGAAACACGTAATTGTGCTGCCCTTTCTTGGAAGATGCAGTTCTCCCTCAGCTACAGCTTCATAATAAAAGCGCCAGTACTGCTGCCCTTGGCCTTATGGAAGATTTGCATGGAGAATACAGCCGTGTGAGACTCATCATTAAAATCCTGCCTTTACAGTATGCTCTGGAGCAGAGGCAGAAAAGATACAACTGCTGGGGTCAACTCTAGCCTAAGTCTGTTGAAGTCGTAGCCTAAATTCATTGATGTCTAAGTCAACTGCCCTAATGAAGATGGACAATTGCTGACGAAGGTTACTACCTCTATTCAAATGCCTCACAGCTACACAGGCATGAAGTGGTATACAGTGCCCATTTCAGTTCCTCTGGGAGCTGGTACCTTGTGTCCACTGGTGCTCCACTCAGAAATGAACCAAATCCACCTGTTGACATGTACACTGTGTTCTTCTGTCAGTCTACCACAAAGGTTTACATACTTCAAAGAAAATGCTTGGAAGAAATTCCCTGTAGCTGCAACTAGCTATAGAGATGTAACTACAAGCTCCTAGTATGTGAACCACAGAAGGCAGGAAGAGAGTGAGAAGGCAAAAGGAATTTAAAGAGTTTGCTTGCTATGGAGAGAAAGGATATATCTCTTCCACTCATCCAGACACAGAGCACCTTGTGTGGTCACAGGAGTGTGGGGCACAACACGCCCGTCACATGCATACAACAAAGGTACTCTCTGTGGCACCCCTGCACACAAGGCTTTCACAGGCACAGAAGGGACTGGAAACACTCAAAGGACACCCTAAATGGAGGCGGTCAAAGCTCAGACTTGCACAGACAGCTGTTATCAGAAACAGAAACTCAAGTGTGAATAAAAACTCCTGTGAGCATGCAGTTATGTGCACAGGCCCAGACAATTCCAGGCACGCAGGTCTGCAGCCAGACACACAATACAAGGTACCCCACACTCTGAGTGACAGACTTCATACACCATCTCATGCTCTCAGGAGCATGCACATGTTCCAAATCCCAACAAACTTATATATAGTGACTGATTCATACAGCAGCATAAATGCAAACCTGTTCCAAATAGGTTACCACACAGACTCAGTTATAAACATCCACACACAACATTGAACAACTTGTCTACACCCCCAGATATTCCTGGCCACAACCCATGCAGGCACAGAGAATTGGGACAGTTGCCCAGCCAGATGCAAATCAGTTGTAGGCATAGGAATACCTGCTTACCAGACTGCTGCTAGGAGTCATAAACCTCACTGGGCAGGGTCTGCCTAGCGCTTAGGAACTCACCCCTTCTCTTTGAGGTTCAGCTTCTTCATCCACTTGGTGTTCTTTGTCTGCAAAATCTCTTTCCATTCCTCCATCCCTCTTTCCCTGTGAAGCTCTGTTCAAAGAAGAATAACACAGTTGAACTAATAGCCTAACATGTGTGGTGGCCTCCCTTTCATGCTTGCCACTTGGCCACGTGGACACATGCATAGTTAGCTGCCAGTTGCAGCACAATCAAAAAAAAAAAAAAATTAAAAGGCAAATGAAAGGGAGAAAAACTTTAGGGCTAAATCCCTCATTGGGTGCCAGGTAGCTAAAATCAACAGTATAACACCAGGGCTGAACTTGGCCCAGCATGGTGTTTTGATGAACTAAACAATTAATTAAGAAATATCTCCCCAGCAGATCTATTCTTGTGGCAGAGTATGTGAGGAACACACAGATCCATGTAAGAGTTCTATTGCCACCATTACATGTGGGAGAATGTCATATAATTAATTATAACGATGGCAAAGATTAGATCCAAATTCCTTTACGCAGTGTGTACACAGCCCAAACAGACAAAATAAATCAGAGTGCCCTGACCCTAATCCAGCAGCTTCAGAGGATTAAAGAGGTGCATTCTAATCACAGGCTCAGAGCAGCCCCACTCAATATGCACAGAGCTGCCCCATGTGCAACCGTGTCTAAGGGATCCCAGGAAAACTATCTCTCTCCAGATGAAAAACATAATTTTGGTTTTGATCATCTGCTGTCATTTATGATGCCCTGGCTTGCTTTCCCTCCCTAGATTTTGGTCTACACATCTCAGGCAAATTCCACATTCACCTCCCTTGAAGCCTCTCCTGCAATGCCACCTGGGGAAGACACAAGTTTTCATTGCTCTACCAGCATTCTGTGTGCTGTGCTTTATTACTTAACAATTGATAAACCAATCTTGAGGTGGCAGCACTGAAGACAGAAGGCAGGGAAGAGTGGAATTTCTCCCCCTAAGACGCTTTATTCAAAGTAAAAGGCTTTTTTTCCCCTAATTTTGTTAATATGGAAGAAGGCTTAGGTTACACTCCTTATAAAGCAAGTAGGACTTTTCTCCATCCATCACAAATGATTTTCAAATTCCAATGAAAAAAAAATTTCTCAGAATGAAAAAATGCCTAATACAAATAAAATGACAAGGAAACACAATATTTTCATGCAACAAGGGTAAAATTCATTAATTGTATCACTAATCATCAACTCCACTCCTGAAGTGGCTGAGACTGAATCAATCCCATTACACCTGCTGTGAGACTGAGCTCTTATGATAGGTAAGAGTAGAGCTGGGTGGTCCAGCCCATGAAAAACATTATAATTTGTCAGAATGGAAAGCTTAATTAACACATACTTTTCTAAAGGAATAATTTTTTTAAAACAAACAAACAAACAAAAAACCAACAAAAAAAAATCAAACCCACAACAGTCATTTTTCCACTTCTCCAATCCAAAAAATGTCTTTTGGCATTTCTTGAAACCAAACATTTCTTCTGGGGATGTTCTACTGAATGTTTCACAGCCTTGTTTCTGCCTGTGCTGGAATTGATCTGTCACAATACCGGGCTGCTCTCTGACTTTCACCCTGCACAGTTCAGCCCAGTCTGAAAACAGCAGATCTGCAGTATATTATTGGAAGTGTCTCAGACAAGCAGAAAAATCCATGAGAGCCACAGGTACAATGCATCCAAACTACAACTCCCAGGAGGCACTGCAGCCTTGTGGGCAGGCACCACCTGATTTCAAATAAATGTGCAGCAAAATGCTTTGAATCATTTCAGCAAGTGCAAATGTTTGAACCAATCCAAGTCAAAACATTCTGTTCAGAGTCTAACATTTTGAAGCTGTCAAAAGTTGCTGCATTTTATTTACGATAGTAAAGAAAATGGTGTTTTTCCTCAGAGATTCATTTCCATGGGGAATTCATGCCCAGGGAAGATCTGGAAGATAAAAGCCTTAGGAAAGTCTCCTCTGGTCTTTCACATGGGCAGTATCTTCACTACAATTATACTGCAGGGTAAATTGCAGGAAGCATGGACATACATGCAGTAGCTTGACCTCACATGCTGCTGCTATGGATAGCAATAAAGTTAAAATAGGCCTGTATAAGTTCATCTGAGAAGCTGTGTAAATAAAGTGTTGTCCCATCTTAGTACTCATGAAGTTCACCACAACTTTAATTCAGAGAGGGTGCTTATTTCTATTCATCCTGGAATCAGCCCCTGGGTCCAACATGGACATGTCATGCAGGGGCTGGCTCTGTATCTATCAAAAAGCAAGGCACAGTACCTAGAAATATCCCAAATGAGATCTTCCAGAGCACTTTTCCTGAGAAGGGTTACATCACATACGGCCTTAAAGGAAAGGTAGCAGGATATCAACATAGGGTAAAAAGAGCGAATGTATTCATAGGGCTCCATAACACATCCGAAGAACTCCGTCCACCTCTGAATTAAAAAACAAAAGAAAAACTAAATCCACATGTCCTTGCTGTCTCCCCTTCTCTTTTTGTCTTTCTAGGATAAAAGGTACAATATAACCTTCCATCATTTCATCACAGCCTCATGCTGTGAACCAGTCAATAATTTTTATTATCACTTATTATCACAAAAGCTGCATCACTCTCTGATCCATCACGTATGGATCAAGGTCCCATTCCACCTGGTACTGAACAAGCAGAGAACAAAAATACAGTCTTTGTCTAAAGAAAAATCTAAATATAAGGCAAGAGAGTGGCTGGCTAGAGGCAGGTGGGGAAGAAGGAATTAACGAGATCATTCATAGGAGCATAGAATCACAGAATGGTTTGGGTTGGAAGAGACCTCAGAGATAATTTCATTCCACACCTTGCTGCCGTGGGCAGGATTTCAGGGCAGAACACATAGGTGCTTTTGCAGATACTAGCAGGGGAGAAGGCAGGAAGATGCTCTTCTGCAAACCTGACAAGTGTGTGACTGGCGCCAGAAAGAGGAATTGGCTTGGACACAGAGCCAACCCACCATGGCTGAGCAGGGAGGCCATCATGGGCCCTGAATCAAAACCAACTCATTGTGTTCGAGAGGGGATAAGGGAAGCTGGACAGAGGGTGGACAAAGCAGAGCAGCAGAGGGTACAATTTGCCACAGTGTCCTGCAAAGCCTTCCTAGAGGACCAAGCAAAATGTGCTGTAACATCCAGTGTAAGAGAGTGCTTAGCTCTGAGCTGAGGGCCTGGCTTGGAAATGCTGTTCTTGAGAAACAAACCTGCTGGTGTAGAGTTTGGGGAGGATGTTGGGGGGATGTTAAATTTTGCTCTTTAACCATTATGCTGGGCCTGACTCCTCGCAGTTGCCAGTTGGAAGCAAGGAGAGAAAGGCTGAAAACTCAGAGGAGCCTTGATCCCAGCCCTGGGTTTTAATGATGTGTGAATCAAGCAAAAACCTGTAGCATAGAGGATTGTATTCTGAAATCTGAAATGCATTGTAAACAGCAACTTTTTCAGAGCTTCCTACTAAAGTGAGCAGAGAAGCATTTGGTCTGCCTCCTTTTTCATTCTTTCCCTTTTCCTCTTTAATTTTTCTGTTGTAGAGAAACACTGAAACCAGAAGGATCTCTGAGACACCAGACCTGATCAAGCGTGGGGCAGAATCTGCTCGGTCCAATTATCTGCCAGCCTAATCATAAAAATATCACGGTGCACACTCCATATGTCATTTTTATTGAATTCATTCAGGAGTTTCTCGATTAATCTTTTATTATTCCTTTCCAAATCCCAGGGTTCTCATAACAGGGACTGATCAGCTAAAGCAATTCTCATACAGAGAGGAAACAGTGAGAATTATTTTGGCTCTTGCATCCTTCAGTCACATCACCAGAATTCCCTATGGCCTTTTCTTTGAGTGCCTCCTGCCTGGAGAAGACCATGTGCCCTCAGTGCCTCAGCCTCTTGGCCCTCATTGCTCCAGACAGGACAGCCTGATCCCACTAAGGACAGCACGCAGGTAAAACCTTAGCAATATCCCATCTGAAGGAGGAGAAATGAACACTCTCATGGTGAATAATCCCAGACATAAGAGGTTCACTCCCAACACTTTTGGGAAAACACCTGGCCCAGACCAGTGGCATTTTGGCGTTTGTACTAAACGTAGCATCAGCAGCATCAAGTAGCTCCAATGCAAGGAAAAAACAGGACCTTTTTCAACCTAAAACCCTTGGCTTGCCTTGTCTGAGAAATCTGACCTTTCATGGCTCTAGCAATGGCATACCTACCAAGCTGATTTTTCACTCCGCCTCTGTTTATCTCTACACTAGCAGTTCCCATGCTGCTGGATGCAGCAGAGGCTGCAGCACTCCTATTCTTCCCAGTCAAAGCTTCTATACCAGCTCAATAAAAGAGGCAATAAAAGAGCTTTCCATCCCACATCTGGGATGCATCCCACCTGTGCAATTCCCTTCACCTAGGCAGAATGGGACCTAAAGGTACTGAGAGTTTCCCCAGGCAGTTGTGTTGCCAATGAAAAAAGTACTACTGGGAGAATAGTAGCTAGCTTTTTGTTATCTCTAGGGTAGGATATTCCTGTCCCGGTATCTTGTTTGGCATCTTCATCACCACCTCATTAAAGCTTCAGTTCATTAGTTAAATATTTAATACATTAAATGAGGTTCCTTTTGTACGGAGGAGCTGAGATCTTGTTGCTGGTGAGTGTGATGCTGTGTATCCTCCTGGGAGGCTCCAATTTGCCATACTAATTGCATGGAGACTCTTCAAAAGGCCCTGTGCTGAATCTTCGGCTGCTGAGCAAATCATACGCTGCATCTCAGCAGGAGAGGAGCCTGAGCTGGGAAAGACACAGAGCAGCAAGTCACTCTTCTCCACAGTCCCTGCAAGTCTGGAGAGATCACCCGTGTGACAGGGCACAGTGCAAGGCAGCAATCCCTAGACTGAAAATAACTTCCAGTCCTCATCTACATCAGTGTGCAGGGTGAGATGCAGCAGATCCCAGCTTTGCTAAATCGAGGAGGGCCCTTGCTAATTAGGGCCTTTAGATGGGCAGCAGTTAAAAGCTTTCTATTTGCATTTTGAATGGTCTCACTACTGCACCAGAGATTTCTGCTCTCTTGGTTACATATATTGGAGCTGTACTACCAGTTCACTCAGTACAGCGAAGCTAGATGCTGGTAAAAGCAGAAGTGCAGAAAGGGGAAGCTGGAAGAAAGGAAAGGGGGCAAGAATCTCCCAAAGCAGATGAGCTGCTGGTGGAACAGAACATTGGGCCAGCTGTACAACCATATTGCTGCCTTACTCTGCCCTTGTCTACACTTTTTTGTCCCCAGCCTGCTATTTGCTTCCACCTCTGTCATTGTGGTGAGAAATCAACTATTCATGTGGTTGAGTGGTGATAGAGAATGTTGACACCTCTGGCAAGAGAGGGCAGAAAAGCTAATTATTTTTTCTAACCTCTGTTCAGCCCCTTCCCCTGCCTTTCTCAACACACCCATCCCTGATACCTATACAGAAAAACTATTAGCCTTACTTCTATTGATATCCACATAAAGCTAAGGATCCAAATTCCCAATGGAAACTGCAATGGCCTAAGCATGTGGTTTAACTCTTAGGCCCATTTCCTAGGCTGAAGGAGAGACACACCATTAGTGTATCATTGAGAACAACATTTTGCAGAAGTACTGTTTGAAATCCAGTAACTAAACTGCAAAGTCTGTAGACAGTAGGGATTAGGACCCCAGACTTCCAGCATCAGAAATGTGGCTTTTGTAAAATAAATAAATCCTCTAGGAACAGGTGGCAGAAGGAATTGGAAGGGGTTTTGCCTCCCCGTGGTAAAAGATGGCATCTACGTGCACAAGCCTTTTAAGAGGAGCACCTAACTTCGAGAATTAGGTAAGGAGGCTTAAAAAGGAGTATAAGGAGGTTATTGGGAATGAGTTTTGAGGTGGGAGGGCTTTCCAAGAAGGTGAAAATGTAGGTGGATTAAGGTTTTACTCTGGGAAGGTGAGGGAAGGAGGAGGGATGGCAGAGAGAACACAAAGTACAGTAAAAGGCTGAAGTACAGAACACTGATTAAGAAACAAGCAGGAGGCTTTAGGTTGTCTGTGTGTGGTTAGGATGTTTTCTAAAGAATGAAATCAGGCTGCTAAACAGGGTCAGCAAAGCCCTGTCTTACACAGTGATAGGAAGGGTCTTCCTTCCTGTGATGACCTGCAAACCTCAAAACAGGTTTGTCTGGGCTATAAGGCACTTGACCCAGACTGCTTTTCCTGCCCTGCTCTGTTGTTGCTTTTCCTGGGCTGGTTCCCCACAGATTTAGTGTGAGACATCCTCACATCGTCTTGAATTGACCCAGCAACATCAACCCCCTCCTTCCTGTTCCATTGACCAGGGGACAAAGCTAATGGAGAAGAGACTCAAATCAGAGGGCACAGGTCTCTGGGCAGGGCTCCATAGGTCACCCAAAGGGACTGGATGTCAAGAAATCAACTTCTCAGGATGCAGGGAAGGGAGAGGACACACGTTTCTGCTCTCACACATTTTTTGTTTCTTTTTTTATCCTTCCTTTTAATGCTATGTTAAGGAAAGGAAGCTCTACAAAAATAGGGGGGGAAAGGCTGAGAGAATGAGAGATTATTAAAAACTGATGAAAGATTTGGGGGAAGCAGACATGATCGTCCTTTGTGATGAAGAAATGACCAGGTGGAATAGCAGTCTGAAACGCACTGTGTGGCAGCAATGGGTTGCTGTGCTCAGAGGTGAGACAGAAAGGGTTGCGGGCTTCTTCTTTATGGACACCAGAATGGAAGCAGATTGCTTGGACATGGAGCTGCACACAGGAGCCACTGTGATGAACACTACGGGTGAACAAATTCATCCACAGCTAATACAACACCTCTGTGGGGTTAGGCACTGCTTGGTGTTCAATAAACAAGATTTAGTACGCTGGTGGTGGACAACACTTCAAGGCCTATTTGGCCATGGATAAGGGCCATTAAATACAGATGTAGGAAGTAAATAATGGAGAAAACACAGTCCTCATCCAAGATCATGTTGCAGTTGAGTGATGAAATCAGGGATCCAGCTCAAGTCTGTTGACCTTTGATCTCCTGCTCTGCTCGGGAGATCTACATCATCTCTCACTAAAGCCAAGTGCCAGACATGAGCAACCCTGCTGAAGTCAATGCTGTTACACTGTCATACATTTTGCAGGACTGGGAAAGAGTTGGAAGGATAGAAGGTCTTCCTGAGCACAAAAACCAAGATGCAGAGAAAAAAGCCTCTTGGTAGGGCTAGGTCTGGATAAAGGAAAGTTTGCTCATATAAAATTTAGAAGTAGGTAGTATCAGACCATCAGTCTTCACATTCCTCTATTTGGCCTTTTTCACAGCACTAAATTCACCTGAAACCATGCACACCTGAAAAATCTCAGTGATGTCCAGCCAAGCATCTATCTTCCTCCAGCTTTCTTCAGAGAACATCTCCCATGACAGTCAGAGATAAATTTTCTTCATGGAGAACATTTTCCTCCTAATTATTCTAAGTGGAACAGCTCTGAGGGTCCAGATCTTTCTCAAGTAAAATCTCTGGTGTAATAGAGTGCAAATACCTGATCACATACCTGGCCCTATCTCATGGATATAAATTGCAAGGTCGTCTGTAGTGGACTTAAGAATGAGATCTGACTGTCCAGGAACACAGAATGAGATGAGTTTGAAAGCAATGTCAAAATACTCCCATTACATGGAAATGAGCTTGTCCACAGATTTCTGTTTGCCAAAGTTCCTGTGACATGTACTGTCCAAAGCCGTGATTTACTGGGGAGGGGGGCAAGGGTTTACCAAAAATATATATTTTTTTCCACACTACTTCTTAAAAAAATATTTAAAAATAGATAAGTTGGATGGTTCTTACCACTCTGGATTGACACATTCTATTTGCCTGGATCTAATGTTCAGCCCTTGCTGCTGAAACTGCTGCTGTGCTCTAAAGCTGTAATAAGGCAGGTAAATCCCAGATTACTCTAAAACAAACACAAGCTCTGAGTTATGAATGCTTACCTTCTCAGACTTTTCAGGACTGGGGAGCAGGATGGTAGCCTCCTTTGTTCCGGCTCTTCTTTTCTGTAACACTGAACTGTTTTGAATGACACGCGTCTGGTCTTTTATGCTTCTAATCACAGTTCCACCTTTTCCCCCCATAAGACTCTTTCTTTTAAGGCTAGGTTATCATTAAGAACAGGGGACACAGTTTTCTATTGTGCAACCCAATGAAGGAATACCAGTGGATAATTTGCTTATAGAGTATTTGAAGCCCATTAGATCCCCAGCACAAAATCTTGGCTGGGGTGGAAAGCTGTGCGGGTGCTGAAATGACAGCCATGGTACTTTCCCATCACCAGTCCATGCTAGCAATTTATGGAGTTTGGATGCAATTGCTGGCAATGAGTTAACTGCCAGCATGGCCACAACAAATCACTTTCAGCATCATGTCAGCTTTCTGTGATTAAATTGTGGATCTGAGGAGGCCCAGCCTCATGGGATCTGTATATAAGGGCAGACAAAGGCAGACATGAGTGTTGCCAGAGCCACGTCCAGGAGAGAAATGGATAGGGGCACAGTTCTGCACAGCCACACAACCATTCCTGGGCCCCAGGACTTGGAGCGTGATGTCAGACAAAGCTAATGAGGGGGAACAGACCTGTCTGAGCCCTCTCCTTCAGCCTGTGCGAGAAATTCATGCCTGAATGTTACATAGGGAGATGCCATCTGTTTTGTCTGGGTCAAGGACATGCTGCCCTTCAACTGGGGCAAGTCTAAGAAAGGAAACCGAGTCTGGTGGAGGCTAAACCCAGAAGCAGGGAGCTAGAAGAGAATGATTTTTTATGTCCGTGGGTCTAGTCCAGTTAGAATCAGGTGGGAGGGTGAGAAGGACCTGCCAGCTGAAATAATCATGGAGATGGAGGTTCACAAATCCTTCCCAGAGGACAGAAGTGAGGAGGGGTAAGAAGCTCCTGCCAAGTAGGTCTATGCCACAGGAAGAAAGATTAACTAACAGCTGAGGAGTTGACAGCAACAGCAACAGCCAGTTCAGTCAAATAACTTCCAGCATACAACAACAGCATTTATCAGGTCCTTACAGGCTACCCAAAACCATAGTACCTAAATGGTTTCTACAGATGGTAGCATATCATTAAAATTAGCCCTGTACTTGCTTGCCCAATGCACTATCTGAGGCACATCAGTTACCCCACTATATTAGTTACCTAAAGAAAAGGCAGAGCTGTATGAAACAGAGAGAAAACACCCCAAAACAGAAGACTGCTTTAAATAAGCCTACTCTTCCCTTTTGTGTCCATAAATACCTGCTGTGATGTTCCTGCATGTGTCCATGAAACCTCTTGCAAATCTAGAGTGGGATATGTTTTGCAAATGAACAGAGGATTTAAATTAAAGAGTAAGCAAAGGTAGTGGAAACAGTCAAGAGTGATCTGTCCTTCTCCCTTCCACAGATAAGATGCAGCAGGCAGAAAGGGGATAATTCTCACCTCAATTATACAGGCACAACTCTGAAGATAGTCCACAGTCCTTCAGAGGGCATTGGTATGATTGGGACCAAAACCTACCCAAAGGCTGCTAAAGGTGAAACTAACTTCTATTCCTTAAATATCCCAAACCTCAAATAATATTTGCAGTAACAGCAGGACCATGGTCTCAGGTAGACGAATACCCAGATTCTTGTATCAAATCTACCCTTATCAGTAGCTCTAACAATGGGTATTAAGCTCACGAGATATGTTGCACGAATAATATGCCCAAGGTCTTTTTTGTCCATTGAACTAAAAATGACATATCCTACACACTCCTCTTGATTTGATTTTCATTGCATATAACATGAGCATTTCTCCCAAGGTCTACAAAAGACAGAGGCTGCATTCTTCATGACTCACTGAGCTATCATCTGGTGACTGAAGGTGTAAGACAGACCAGATGTCTGCTGGGGCTACTGTCTGCAGGGCCTGCAGAGCTGCCTGCTACCAAATCACAGGGGAAGGTGCCACCCTCTCAGACCTGCCAGGAAAATTGCTTATGTGACCATTTCCTAACCCACAGCAGTTAAAATAAAGCAGATTAGAGCTGAGTGAGGTCATTTTGATGGGCACTGCATTGGCAAACTGCTTACACTAACATCTGTGTGCCATAGCTAGCTGCAAAAGGGTAGGCAACCTCTTCCATTGCTCCAGCTGGATCCAGAAAGGGATATGCACTCTGAATCAGACTAGGGATAATCATCTTATTTCCAAAAAGAATCAGAAGCTTCCTTTTGGCATAATCCCTTAAATCTTTCAAGCTACTTTTCTGTCTCCCAGGGCACACTGCTGCCAGTTTTCAGAAGAATGCTTATGCACTCTTGCAGTGAAGGGGGAGACTTGCAAGAGAAGCTACCAGATTGTCTGCCACAGTGCTGACAGCACAGAAGTCTTCCTTTTCCTAGAGTTTAGGAGGCTCAATTCAGTTGCTTAAACACAACCATCTAGATCCATGGGACTATTCCCTCATGACCTAAAGCTACCACTTTGGAAGGGCACAGGTGTCCTGCTGGTCTTTGGTAATCTGCAGCAGTTTCAGACACCCATGTGCATCTTTAGCAGGGGAAAAGGCAGTTAAATTTACACAACTGGACTGAGCTATTAGGTCAGCAACTCAGAGGTTTTGTTCTAACAACTACTATGGCAAGGGTCAGCCATTGGCAAAAATTTGCAGGCCATATTCAATAAACATATTTGTTACATGAAACAATGTGGGCTTGCAACTGAAAAGGTAAAAGATGCAGCTAGACACATTTGGGTATTTTCAGAAGTATTGAGGTAGCCAGCATGCAGGATTCCAACATCTTCTCAAAAACTGCACCAAGGAAAATTAAAGCATCCTGTCATCTCTGGTGACTTTCAAAATTCCAGCCCCTTACACCATATAGTAACACAGAGCTCCAAGCAGGAGCAGAGTTAACAACCCCCCAGACAGAGGTGTGGCACAAATGCAGTCAAGCATTAGGCACAGGAGCATACAACCACATCCTCTGCCTTTGGTGCTGCACAACACGCTGCTAAAGGTGCTGAAATATGGATGGCTACGCAAGGGCAAGGATGGAGCCACAGCTTTCAGTACTCCACAATTAGCTCTGTCATAAATTCGTAGAATGGTTTGTGTTGGAAGGGACCTTAAAGATTATCTAGTTCCAACCCCCTTGCCACCTTCCACTAGACTAGGTTGCCCAGGCCCCCATCCAACTTGCCCTTGAACAGTGCCAGGGATGGGTCATGGAACTTCCTGTGAGTGTGATGGGAAAAAACTATTTCAACTCCCACCCCACCATGTAAATTATTTCTTTTCCTAATAGTGGTCCTCAAATTTAACTCAGAAGAACTAACTCTAATTTCACTCTTCCTCCTTCCTCAAATTATTGATTCCCTCTTCCAAAGCACAATGGCTTCTGTATGCCTTCTTTATTTTGTTAACTACTCTTACCCAGCCAGAGGTAGGGAAGGAGGAGACCAATGCTATGTGAATGGATATGACCCATCACCTTTTACCCACAGCAATACGAAGCGACAAACACGCTTAGGAAATCCAATTAGTGGGGAACCCACAGGATGCAACTGTTCATAAGCAGCACCCATTGAATACATTGGCAAATACACATGCAAAATGACGGTTTGTTCAAGAGTGGATAAACATGCTGCATTGATTAGACCAGCAGCTGTTAGAAGTTTGTTTGTCTCTCTCAGATTAGTCAAACAAGAGGATAGATAGACAAGTAGATAGGCTGACAGACAAACATATAGATAAAATTGTTCCTGCAAAAGTGCAGGTTGCATTTTCAGGGAGGTGTCTTGGGTAAAATCAATAAAACAATTCCTGGAAGCCGGAGTGCCGCCCGTCATTAGAAAAGACTTCTGAAACCACCCCATGCTCGGCTGTGAGATCTCTCTTCATGGGTTTCAATGAGAGTGAAATTGAGTGAGTTCAATAATTTCATGCCGGGTTATGGGAGGAAGGTGAGGAAGGGTGAGTTCCCAACCATCTAATAGGTCTCTAACAGCTCGATAATTGGCCCATCCTGTGGGTGATTAAGGATGAAAATAACTAATTTCCGCTCATCTTACAGACTAATCAGATCACCTCACCCCTATCATTTTCTCTTCTATTTAAAGATGCAGTCTCCTTCTTTCTGGCATCAAAGGCTAGCAGGATGCAATTATTTAAGTTAGTAAAGGAAGTAGTTCAGGCCAGGCTGGTGTTAGTGAGTTTAAGACACCAATTGGTTGCTCTGTAATAAACCTTTTACTTCTGTTTTCTACTACAGTGCTCCAGCTCGTGTGCAGCATAGGAATCCTGCTACCAGATCCCAGTGATCTGCACTGGAAATAGAGAGGGTTGGGCTCAGACCGTGGACACAAATCTGAATATTACAACACTTGGGCATCATCCCCGGCTTTGGCTTCCTAGCCATGCTTTCAAGAGTTTGTATGGCTGGTGATTTCTTGTTAGAAAGGCCAACTTTCAGCACTACTGCTAGTGCAAAAAAAATCTGTATACAGCAGATTACATACAAGGTGCACATCCTGTGTGGTTCCACTGAGGCTTTTTGGCCACCAGGAACAAGCAGAGGCCACAAAGATTAAATTAAGGGCTGGACAAATCACACTGTGGGGTGAGGATGTCATTTTACCCCTTGCCTTGAAGCTGTGTTCCAACCCCGATTGTGTTATTTCCTGCATGGCTCAATGCAACACTAAACATTTTGTCCCAGTTCAAGCCAGTCCTTGTCTAGATTCCTGGCTGTGCCTTTACAGATCCCTTAGGGAGGGTCACAGATGTTGGTTCCTCATGTTCCACCTGTGTACATAGGTCTGAGGAGGTGTTCTGGTTTATATGGGCAGGGATCTCCTGGTTTAGTGCTAAACTGAGTGCTGGCAGTTCTGGCGGGAAAGGCACAAGTGACACCTTTGT
Source organism: Donacobius atricapilla (assembly GCA_013397315.1). Classification (NCBI taxonomy): domain Eukaryota; kingdom Metazoa; phylum Chordata; class Aves; order Passeriformes; family Mimidae; genus Donacobius; species Donacobius atricapilla. The sequence goes on along the minus strand of WBMY01013481.1, from coordinate 1,196,688 downwards.
GTGTGTGACAACTCTCCTTGACTAGTCCACACGATAAAAGAAGTAGTGAGGTCCTTCTTCAGTAGAAAGATTTGGACTTTCTTTCACCAGAAGCTGCTGTGAAAAACTTTTGGAGACCTCAGAGAAACACAGGGAAAGCCCTCAAACTTATGTCTCTCTCCCCATATGAGAAATTTGCAGTTTGCTGCTTTAAATCATAAGTTTCATTCCCCAGATTCCTCTGCTGTATGCCCTGTAGTCTCAAAAGATTACAGTATGGCATAACCCATGCCACTGTGGAATAAAAAAGTAAGATTTTTCCTGAGAGAGAAGAACAGAGGAAAAATGAAATCTGGTTGGCAGAGATTTCTTCCATCATGCTTGCCATTCTGGGTACCAAACACACTCTTCTGCAAGTCTGCGGTAAGAGGACTGTGGTTTATACAGGAAACTCAAGCACAGCTGTTTCAATACCATGAGTCTCTGTCAGGAGACCAGAGATCAAGACGACGGAACTGAGACCTTAGTCGTGGCCTTGGCACTGCTATTCCTTTGCACTGAGCAATTAAGCAGTACTCACAGATGGAGAACTCCAGTCCTGGAATTAAATTGGGTCAGTTCAATGGCATAATCCTGATTGTATCAAAAGAAGTCCAGTGTCAAGCCCTATTTCCCTGAATGTAGCAGAAACCATAATGAACAGCAGTTTTCTCCCTCATTATTTTCAGGTCTACTTCTCCAGTTAGTCCTGTGTCCCACACATCTTATCTACCTGCTTGCTTTCAGTGACACATTCCCATCTGCTTCCCTCACTTTATTTCATCCATGCTTTTGCTGCTATTATCCTGGAAACTTCTTGGCCCTCATAATTTTTGCCTCATGCCTTAAGCAGTAGCCTTTTCTTCATCTCCAAGATAGGACAGCTTCATTTTACCTGGAAGGAAAGATCCAAATCTCAGTTACTGGCTTTCATCATATCTCTGCCAAGAAGGATGTCACTGCTGTGGCTCCTTGATGGGACTTCTTTTTCAGGCACATCCTTCATTGCTGCCACTATGGAACTAAAGTCATCCTTTCCCCAGAAGAAAGCCATTGATGCACTGTTAGTACTACACACACTCATTCAAAAAAGATGAACAAAGCTGTAGGTATGACAAGCCAAAACATCCTACCACTCATCCCACTCTCATCAAAAGCACATCTTTGTTCAGAACATAATGATCCCATAGCAGAAATAGCTGCTATTACTCCCTATCATCACAGCTTCCCAATTTCTCACCAAATGCACCCCATCTCCAGCCACCATATGCAGCCTGGGCAGGCTGCCAGCTCATTTTGTGTGTACTGCTCTGCAATGTTGGGATCTGCAATCAGGAGCAGGCCTGGTGGCTCATGGCAAGCAGGCCTGTGCAAGGACATCTCCCAGGGGCTTGAATTTCAGTCTGGGCTCCTGTGTGTTTGCTAACACCCTCTGACAGCCCATCAACAAAGATGATGGAACATCAGTCATTTGCAAGGCAGGGGTTGAAGGCTGGATCCAGCTTTACCAAGGCTTCAGTGCTCATTACAGTGTGCAAGAACATTCCTGGGTGATCTCTGGGCAATTGTTTCAGAGGTTCAGGGAAGCATAGCCACAGGGCTGTGGAGCTGTCACAATCTGAATGAGTGAGATTTTAAGCTTCTCAGCTGAAACGTGTGGCAAAAGTAAACCTTAAAACTACAGCTCAGAGAAGTGAACCCTCCTGCGCCTCTCTAGGGCTCCCATGTCTTCCTGGCAGTGGAAAGGCCGCTGCCATTAACTGCCTCTCTGCTGGCTTCTAGAAGGAGGAAGCAAAACACCTTATTGAGAACTACAGTGAGGATCTCATCTTGGCACTTCAGCGTGGTGTTTTCAGCTTATTGTTGAGGCTTGGTAAAACATTCCCATTTTCATTCCTTTTGTTTCTATCCTGCCTGCAACATTCAGATGAGGCTGAAAGGAGACCATTAGCAAGTTGGGGACCTACAAAATAATAAAAGGGGGTGCCTTTGACAAACCAAGGCAAACTGAGAAAATTGTAATAGCAAATATTTTGCTCCATGATACATGAGCCTTTTTCTCTCCTCTTTCCAGCTTGTGGAAGGTCCCTGTGCAAATAGCAATTTCCTTATATCTATAAGGTATTAGAATTTATATACTGTTATATGAGAAATATACTATTTTGTCACGTATTTTGGTGGTAGAGTGACTCCAAATATTCAGTTTGTGAGCTGCAATTCTTAGTCCCAGTTGGCCACACTTGGTAACTTCCTGATTATCCATTATCCTGCTGATAAGCATTTCCAGTATGAAAACCTACTTGTGGGGTTTCAGCTACATTCTCTTGATTTCAAACTCCTTCTCGAAGTCCTCAAGTTAAATGAGTTAGCAATTCAGTTCTATCAGTAATACCTAACAGCCTTTGTGTTCCCAGACAGCACAGTGGGAAGGAGAGGGTGTGGAGGAAGGGAAGGGAGCAACACACTCAATAAAGGCATTATGAGAAATTTACACAATTGTGAAATTACATTTTTTCTTAATGGTTTGCCAAGCCTCATGATAGAGCCAGCAGCAAGATAAGAAGTGCAGAGTCTTACATACTTTCATGTTTCCTTGCAAGTATCTCACATGGCTCTGGTCACCCATTCAGTATGCACTCGAGTATGTGCTTAGAATTAATTATTCCCAATGCCCAGAAGGCCATTCCAGCTTTTCCAGAGAGAACTATTCTAACAGTTTTCAGCACATACATAAAGAAACCCAGGCTTACGCAGGACTGAATAAAGGCAGGATGCTGATTGAGGTCTTCACTACTAATTATGTGTGTGTAGGCACAGACGTACAAGCAGGATGCATGCCTCAACTTACCTGCTCCACTGCACGTTCCCCCACCAGTTTTCACTGCAGCTGGGCTTGTGTCCCTTCTCCAGCACAACGCGCCACATTCACTCTCAGAATTGATCTGCCCTGAAAACCACTTCTCTCACATTTCTAAATCTCTTGGCGTAAAACCTGTTATTCTCTTGACATTAGGCTATTCAATACCTGTCACTTTCCCCCTTCAAAAAAAAATTGACTTCCGAGTGACATTATATGATAAGCAGTTATATAGTGAGACTTCTAACCAGATGGAGCCCTTCCATCACTAGAGGCAACACGGAGCACGTGGGATAAATGCTCGCCGTCACAGGGTCCCTCTGCTTGCTGCCTCACGTAAGGAGCTGATCCTTGCACACAAAGCCCTGCAGTTTGAACCTGCTCTGCAGCTGAGGAGCAGACTCTCTACATGAATATCTGCAGTAGTCCCAGTGCCAGAAAGGCTGGTGCTCTCTAGGTTATATTTGCAAACAGATTCAAGCCCTTTTTTTCTCTGCTACCCCATTTTACCAGTTCATACCTCCTATCTCAGCATTAATGCTTGACATAAATCTGGTCCAGCGACTTTTGGGACTGGAGCAGCACCTCACAGTCTGTTCCAAAAGTAGAAATGTATCCATGGTGCATCTTACCCTGAGGAAACCCTAATCTCCTTCCAAGTAGTGGGGATGTAGGTCATTCAACACTACCAAAAAAATGCCTGCAGAATGCAAAGCAATACAGAACCATGGTACACATGAGTTTGGACCAAAAGCAAAGCAGAGTTAATACTTCACTGAAAGCAATGAGCAAACTGCAGAGGGAGACTGGGTATGGCCAAGACACCAGGACTCAATACCTCTTTTTCAGGTTAGTAGGTCCAAGAGGCCCCAGGACCTCAGTCATGCTTTGCGGCTGATTGCAGGTATTTCTGTGAGCCTAGTGCCCTGTGTCCTGTTGTGCCAGTACAGAGCACTTCTGGCTAGGACTCACCTGAGTCACCCAAACTCCTTCACCATCTTGTGTTTTTACGGGAGTTGCAGAACCCCTCAAAGGTCAATAGTAACTAATATTATTATTAATATAATAGCACTCGAAATAAGAAAAAGAAACTCATACTTTCAGCATCTTAAAGTAGAGTTTTCTGGGTTGTAAAAACAGCCCACCCTGCCAGCAGTTTGTCATGGAGCTTAGCTCTGCCATAAAATGCTAATCAGCCTGAACAGTCACGTCCCCCCTGCACCATATCTTTTTATGAGCACATTAACATGGTCGTTAGGAAGAGGGGACTCATATGGACACAAACACGCACCACAATCATTTATTTCCCCCTTAGACTCCATCCTGAGTGACTCTAATTCATTAGCAGGAAGCAGTTTTCCTTCCCCTCCTTCGAGGTGGTTTCTGGTTTCCAGAAACTCAGACATGCCCAGACTACCAAACTGTTATGTCCCCATAGTGCACCATTTATTCCCTATGACAGATGTCACAGGAGCAGGTGGAGCCATCTCCTCTGCAAGGAGGAACACTCATGCACTCTGGAATCTTCACGAGGAATCATGTTGTTGAAATTAAATACAAAGGAGAAGGTCAAAAGTTATAAATTCACTGAATCACTGGAGTATAGTAGAGGAAAAACAAAAGAATTTATGAAGAATGAGAGTATAACGAAACCTGTAGGAACCAAAAGCCACGACCTGAGAAGTAAGAACAGGAAGATGCTATGAATCAAGCTACAAAGCCAAAGAACCATTTAGCTTGAACTTTGTGATCATTAGCATAGTAAAATACCCATACAAAAGCTATGATCACCCCTTACTCATAAAAGCCCTTTCCTCTTAGAGCATGCAGAGTAAAATAAATGTGCACTGTATCTTTAAACCAAGAGGAGAGAATGAAAAGCCAATTACTATAGCTTTAGGTTGTTAGGCATACAGGAAATGGCAGGTTTTTTATTGTTCAAAGATTATAAAAATGAGCACCTGGCATACTGAAGGGGTGCTACCTTTGTGGATTTAACACCTATCACCCATCTCTGAACAGACATGAAATAAAATCAAATATCTCTACTCTCTGTGTGGACTGCCTTCTTGCACACAGGGTTAAATAACCCTGTGCTATGGACAACAGTGTCATGTGGATCACTAGATGCAGTTACTTTATGTTTGGAGTAAGGGCCTGTCAAAGACTTGATAAAAGTCACCTTTTTCCCTCAGATACCAAAAACGATCCCTCTGTATGTGATATAAAGATAGAGCTGGGAATAAAATTTTGGTGATTCAGATAGAGAGATACAGGTCACTGCCACTCAAGCTAAGAGAGAGCTAAAGCCAATTTTAGGAGCAGATAGCCAGTCTCTAGAGGGCACCTTCATACACACAGTGTGAGATGCAGAGTAAAGGAGAGCAAGTACCCCAAAACAAAGAACACAAGGACATTGGTCTTGTGGGTGCAACCCCCTAAATGGCAGGGAAAAGGATGACCCCCATCTCTGCATTCATGGCACCCAGAACCAAAGCATTGCTGACAAGCCCAGGGTGTGACTGCATCCTGCCTGCTTAGTTCCCTTCTTGCCAGATCCCATCCACTTGGGCTAAACAAGAATAAGGCAGTAGGAGCTTTAGTGCAAATGCTTTCTTTTTTTCCCAAATTCTTTCTTTTTTCCCTATCAGTGAATTGTCCCCTCTTTCCATCTCCTATTCATTCCCTATCTCACTGTATGCAAACCACAATCCCCCTTTTCTTCTTTCTGCTTTATTTTCCTGAACACTCATTAACTACTCACAAAGGACTGTGCCTGGCAGATCGGAGCTGCAATTATCTCCTGGTTCTGACCCGTGTTCAGCGGTCAGAGATTAGCATCAGCAATAATAATGGAGTGCGAGATGCAGGCAGCTGCATGCTGGGGATTTGACAAGTGTCCAGACTGCTGGAGCCAACGTGAGGGGAAGGGAATCCACACAGGGGACTGTGCCCTCGGGAAGGTGCATGTGGACATTTCGATTTTTCCAACACATCCTTCATGCCTATTCAGGAAAGATGATCAACTTGTCCTCCGATATTCCAATTGCAAATCCTATCCAACTCCCACTCATTCTGATGCTCCCATGAACCTAAGGGAGGCAGAGGCCAGTTCTGGAAGAGTTACCCTCCTGACTTCAAACTTCACTTTTTTTTTTTTATTTTATTTTCAAAGTGCCAAACCCACCAAGAAAACAGAACTCGAAATCATACACATTATCAAGGAAGTACATCCCAGACTGCTAAAATAAACAGTCCTGCCTTTTCCCACCCCCAGTAAAGGACAGGAAAAATATTTGACTTTCCTGACTTTCTGAATGCCTTCCCAGTGAGGCCACCATGCAACTTTCATGCTTTCTGTCCCCACTCTCATCTGTTTAAGGCATCCATCCATCTCAGTCCACCATACTGTAATTAAGGTTCCACAACAGGCTTCGGTTGGGTCTCCTCATTTCTCTCAGCTTTTCAACAGCTTTGTTTTCTAAAAACTGTGGCTTTGTTTGTATATGGGTTTATTGTCTCTTGTTTTCAGCTACTGCAAGCAGCCTCTGACAAACAGGTAAGTCCCATAATAAGCTTGGGAAATTAGTTGTTCTTTGGCTCAGTCTTATCTCCTCTATCCATCAATACTATTAGGCCTGTCTCTGTGTCACATCCTTGGCTGAACCTTCAACACAGCAAGTCCAGGCTGTCAAAACTTTCCAGGCAATGTTGGAATTTCCTTGTCACTAAACATCTTCTGGATACCACCTTTGTTTTTCCCTTCCTCAAAGGGGAAATATTGTAGACAAAATTCTGAAGTTCAAGGATGTATGAATTCAGGATAAAACTTAGTCTGTTTATCTATTTGGCAATAATATTATAGGCTCAGCTGATAGGCAGGAAAAAAAAACAACAACAACAACAACAAAAACACACCAAAACAACCAACCAACTAAAAAAGCCCCACAAACACAACGAAATTTGATAGATACAAGTGCAGCTATTAGGAGAATGGCTATGAACTTTGCTCACACCTCTTTCCAGTTAAGGTGCTTGATCCACTCCTGGCCTGATTTGAAATATCCAGACTTTTAGAAAACATGAAGAGAATTCTCATCAGTACAAACTTTCTTCAAAAGATGACTTCAAATTCATCCTGCTTCTGGTTATCTTAGAAATAACATGAGAACAGACCCTATTAGAGCATATCACTGCTCCCTGAATCTGGTATCTGCAGACACCTGGACATTTGGAAGTGCAGTGATAATGAAAAAGAAAAAAATAAAAATTGAAACTTTCAGAGCCTCAAAAGCTGTTCAGCTTGAGATTTGGAGAAAGTTCAAATTTGATTTGCATTGTAACTGATTAACCTTGTTCATCCTAAACATATCCCTTAGTATATTTTCTCAGTTATAAGCTGTCTGAAAAAATGTCAGAAAAAAAAATGCCAGGAAACAATTGCTTGAGTTGATAAAATGTTTGCAGTTCAAATGGCCTCATTCCCACTTGTGTGGTTTAAATATAAATTTTAAATTTTTATTATTATTTTTTACTGGCACAAAAAACTTTCAGCAATTAACTTTAGATTTCTATAGGCAAGTATTTACACTAGGGGCTGCTCCCTGCTAGTTTCCCTTAAGTATTATGTGTCAGATGACCAATCACAATAACAGATTGAGTGAAGATAGAAAGAGCTATGCAGGGGAAAAAAATGAAGGGAGCGGGAGAGTAGTAAAGCAGCCGTATTCCACTTTTCTAAATACAATGACAAGGTTGCAATCAATTCCAATCTGCCCATTTCAAAGGCAACACAGGTTCAAGAAGATTTGTAGCAACACCCACAGTTTGCACCTGGAGGACACATGGTTCAGGCCTGCCATGGTTAGAGTTTCTCACATAAACCCTTTTCAATAGCTATAGTGAAATCATTAATTGATCATTTATCACCTCCTTGGAAATTAATAAATTCCCACATCTGCTCTCACCCTTGCTGTTCAGAAGAGCACAGGATTTTGCTACTGAATGGACTAGGCAGATAACCCCAGACTTTCACATATATGCAACCTTCTAGTTATATTAAGTTCAAGGCATGCTTCTCCTGCTGAGTGCAAGTCTGAACTCTCACGAATTAGTTATTCCCATTTAGTATGCGAACAGAAGATGCTGCTTTGCAGGGTTGCCGATCCAGCATGACACTCACTTTGGAAAACTGTTTTTAAAGAGAATATCTGCATGAGGGAGGGGAGAAGGTGGAGGAAATAAATCTCCTGGTACTTTTGTTCATTATTTAAGGCAACTGTTATTTTCTCTTTCATTTTTGCTTTCAAATTTGATATCTAAGAGACAAGATTTCTTCTACTAGGCATCACTGGGGGAAACAGAGCGTGCAATCTCTTTCAGAGAATGTTTTATTCCAGCATTTCAGGCAGGAGAAAGGTCCAGAAGAGATGAAAGAAGCAGCAACAGGAACCTGAAGAGACTTTGAAATGCAGCTCTGGTCTTCGCTTGTTCAAATTTCACAAGAGCCACTTCTTTGGGCGCCTCTGTATGGCATAATATTGGCATCCTGGTTTGTATCAAAAATAATGTGGCCAGCAGGACCAGGGCAGTGATTCTCTCCCTATGCTTGGCACTGGTGAGGCCACATCTCAAGTCCTGTGTGCAGTTCTGGGCCCCTCACTGCAAGAAGGACACTGAGGTGGTGGAGAGTGCTCGGAGATGGGCAACAGAGCTGGGGGAGGGTTTGGAGCACAAGTCCTATGAGAAGCAGCTGAGGGATCTGTGAGTGTTTAGCCTGGAGAAAGAGAGGCTCTGGAAAGACCTTATTGTTCTCTGCAACTCCCTGAAAGGAGGCTGTGGCGAGGCTTCAGCTGGCCTCTTCTCTCAGGCAACTCGTGACATGAGATGAGAGAAGGAGTTCAAGAAATTACTGGATGTGGCATTTAGCGCTGTGGTCTAGCTGACAAGGTAGTAGTTGGCGAAAGATTGGACTTGATGATCTTGGAGCTCTTTTCCAGCCTAAATTTTTCTGTGCATATACCTTGTCTAACACTACCAAATACAGAATGCAAGGAAGGGAAAACTAGGAAGTGGGGTCTGTTAATGGAATAAAATCTATCAGGGCTCTTCCTGACCGATACCAAGCATCACTACGGAAGGCCGCTGTAATGAGCATCTGACCAATGTACTCAGGTCTCCACGTTTCTGAAGTAAGTGGTCTTGTGGTTCATCACTAACTGGTCTGCTCTGTCAGGACTCACCAGGTTGCAAAAGACAAACATTAATGAAGCTGCAATGCCTGACTGTATCCATCAGTCTCTTCCAGAAGCTAACAGCCATGGAAGGGGTTAAGGTGCCATGGAAGCCCCTCCTCAAGGGGCTTTAGGTCATGCTCAGCACAACTGTCTTTACTGAAAAATCAGTCTTGGTTCAGATCTGACCTTGAGACTCCAGAGTCAGCCCTTATTATCATGATACTTGATGCACCCTCATAACTGAACTTTGCAACTTCTGTCCCCAATGGCCTAACAATGTACCAAACAAATACCTGTATCAACATCCTGCTTGGTGCATCCCCTCTTTTAAGACCAGCAATTTGCCAAGGGAAATTCACACACTGTAGACAAGGCCATCAGATAAATACAGAGTGCATAATAACCTGGCATGCCGTTATGAGACCAGGAAAAAAACAGTATATCACGGGGTTTCAGGCAGGGAGTACAGCATCAGCAGGCTGGAGGGGAGAACATTATTAACGAAGCACTTTCTCTGAGCTTCTTGATAACTTTGGATGAGGTAAGCTGAGTCTGGAGGATATGTTAACTTTGTGCATACACAGAATGGGCAAGCCTTGTGACTGTTAATGGCTTTGTTAAATCATTTCTCTCAGCGAGTCTGTCTGTAATAAAGGATTGCTGCAGCTACCCTCATTTTTTAAGCTGCTTTGAGTTTTGCACATGGAAAGTATTAAGTGCTGACATTACATCTGTAAAATTAAGGCCCTAAAAAGGTCAAAGTCATCAGCTTAATTTTTGCAAAGACGATTGAGCAACACTGGGATCTCAGGGTATCTGATTAGTTATACCTTACAGTTTTCGCTGTTGTCTGCTCTACTGTACTTTGACTATGTTTTCTCTCCCAAAGGTTTGTGGAGACTTTAAGTTAATTTTGTGGTAGCATAAGGTACCAGACTGCCAAACTGCAAGATTAAAAGGATCCTTCATGTTTAGATCTGCAAGCAATATCAGCACCAGCTACTCTATCCATTATTCCATCTCCCTTTCCCACACTCCCTTCCTACCCTAAAATAACCTCAGCAATTAAACTGAGAAAGGACTCACAGAAGGAAGAAAAACTGCAATCTCTGTGTCCCATTCTGTCCCAGCCCTCTCTGGCTTACTGCCATATAGGAAGGCTATTTATACCTTCTTTTTTTTTCAGTGGGAGGATGAAGGGCTCTGCTATATCTCATCTACCCATCTGATGGGCAACTAATCAGCCACCAAATCATAATGATTTTCAGGTGTGGAGCAGGGTCAGAAGCCAGAGGTGAGAAGCTTTAAACATCCTGCCAATTTACATACATGCAATCACCTGAGCTTGAGCTGTGGAGGGTAACAAGTAACATCCACCAAAGTGAGCATGAGCAATGACAAATGTGAACAAGTCTCTTTTTGCATTGTCAGCTCTCTTTATCCAAGCCATAGAATGGCATCGACTGGAAGGGACCTTAAAGACCTCTTACCTCCATGTCCCTACCATGGGCAGGGACACCTTCCATTATATCAGGTTGCCCAAACTTTGTTTGAAGGAAGCCAAGATGTTCTGGTTGACAAAGAAAGGAGACAATATCCGCTCCAGCACACTGCCACTGAGCCACATCCACCCCAGCCTCAGAGGAAGAAGTAAACAGTCAGCCAAGCCCTTTTGGTTTGCTGCAATTGCAATACCAATAACTTTTTTCAGAGTTTGTTAATCCTAAATTCTTCAAGATTTCTATGGACTCTGTCACCTTGGAAATGCCAAATTCATTTGATCAGTACAGAGACTCCTATTATTTGTCACATGGATAAACATTGCTCCGCAGGACCATCAATCCAGCCTGAAATTCGGTGTGCTGAAAGAAAGGAAAATCTGCATGGTGAAAAACAAAGGCCGAACCAAAAACCTCCCAAAGACAATTGGCACCAGGGGAAGTAAAGATGTGATTGTTCTGTCTCAAGGCAAGGGAAAAGGATTATTTATAGTGGGCAGAGGAGGGGAGAAATAAGCCTGCTGGGGAACTAGTTCTACCAAAAGTATTCAAAGGTAGGTTTCAGAACAAAATGAAAAAAAGTCAAGTAAAATGAAGAATGCATCTATATAACCCTTCAGAGGTGTTTCGGGCTCTCTTTAAATGCAGGTGGAAACCACTCAGATGTGATTTACATGGGTTTAGATTTCCCTGCCCCTGCCAGCAGAAGGACTGAAAATGGACAGAGCCCTCTATTTCAGTACCAAAATTTATCAGAAAGCATGTTTTCAACAACCAGGGGGGCCATATAACCAGTCCATCCACCTTCACACTCCTTTTAGCAACGTAGAACTTCTCTCCTGGGGACCACTGACGCTTTCTTCAAATCCAGTTTCTGAGTACATTTCTTCTTGAAGTTTCTTAAGATGTTAAAGCCTTTTCTCTTAAGCAATTGTGACAAAAATAGCCTGATATGGAAAAATCCCACCCACATATAAACATCTAAGAGCTATTCTAATGTATATCACATTTTTCAGAGAGAAGGAAGGGTAATCATTTGTTCCCTTCACCTTACTGCTGGCTCCATAGGCCTCTGCAGAATGACTTTTTTCAGTCCATGGCAGATGGAGTTTACACCCCTCTCAAAGAGAAGGACACAGGAAGGGAAGACCCTCTAGATCCTGCCATCTGACAGAAGAGAACTGTCCTTTGACAAGGACAGCTATAGCAACACTTCACAGCATGGTTTAGGGTGAGGGGTTCAGACCTAGACATCTGAACTGCAGATGTTTCAAGTCATGGTAGATAAAGGTCAGCCTCTGTCTCCCACAAGAAATGTCGCCAGCTTGCAAAAAAACCCAAAACCCCCACCACCACCAAAACAACAACAAAAAATCTCCAAAAACACAACAACAACAACAACAAAATATCTCCAAAAACACAACAACAACAACAACAAAATATCTCCAAAAACACAACAACAACAACAACAACAAAAAAAAAACCCAGAACAACTCCATGGTCTCAGGGACAAAGTTCGTTTAAAGAACCCAACTTCACTGACACCAAGACTACAACTTTTTTGATCCTACGGCAGCACTGTAGCAACAAACCATCTTGAGTTAGACTAAATGCTTTATTTTCCTCCTCAGGAAACTGAGCTGTGCTTCCTGACACTGACCAAAAAAAAAAAAAAAAATCCCTATTTTGCACTAATCCTAGAGAAGTTAGGCTTCTTAAGGATTACTTTGCACATCTTTACCCATCACATCACATAAAGTACTGTTCATACTAGCACCTGCCACAGAGCAAACAACAAAAAATTAAAGAAAATTTAAGTAACAAGATGGATCATGTGGAAAGTTGGAGAATCTCAGCAATTTCTAATACATTCGGAGAATTTCATTCAAGAGAAAAAGGAATCAGTGATCTGCAACTCACCTATATTTGTCTCTTCTCTTGCTGTGACTTCAGCTTGATAACACTGTGGAATTCTATTTTACTGACCTTCCCTTGAAGGGATCATTTGACTCAAAAGATCAAACCTGCTAGCCCACCAAAAAACAGCCTCTGTGTGGGGACAGATGTCTTTGCCCTGTTGATGAAACAACCATCAGCTGGATCAGATTGTAGGTAACTTATTTTAATACTTCTGAAAAAGAGGAAAGAATTTGTCATCTTATATATATAAGTTCCTAATTAAAGAAAGCTGCTAATTGAAGTCAATTAGAACCTGAGTGACCCATAATCCTATTAAAATACTTGCAGCAGAACCAAATTGTCCCTGCAAAAGGGGATTTTTGCATTTGTGCATACAATTCACGGCAAGGACAGAGGAGACTTGAGGGAAGCTCCCCACTGTGCAGATGTTCTCCTGAAATGATTCAAACAGGTACATCTGGATGGCATAAAATCTGACAAGGGAATCCAGCTGTATAGGGACTTCACCTGTCTGCATATTCCACTGGAAGGGGGATTTCACATGGTGAGCATCCCTCTCACTTCCCATGTCACAAAATAACTGTCTAATGATCACAGGCATCTAGCAGAGATTTGTCTCCTGAACACTCATTTATTGTTTATAGAATTACCTACTTTTCAGTTATTGAGTGAGCCTCCATAGCTTCATACCACCCATCCTTCTAGACAAAAGTCCCTTCAGAGCAGCTCTGGACGTGCACTGATCCCTGTCTTTCAGAAGGAGAAGGGCCACAAAAAGCCATGCCCTGTGCTAGTGCCATCTGTACTCTTAGACAGTAGACACCGGGCTATAGCCTCTGTTTTAGTACTGGCCAGAATGGCACACATGCTGTTAACTACATGTCAAAATATGCTTAAATTGAGGCTCTGAAGAGGAAGGGCAGGGTGCCTCTTCTTTTTCAAGGCAGCTAAACACCAGTTTACAGGGGAAGCAGGGCATGAACCAGGTTATCTTAAACCCTAAGCTGACATACTAAATGCAGGGCTGCTTTTTTCCTCTACTGCTTACTTCAGTTTCTCCTTGTGTTGTTGCTATTCTAGTTACAGAGAAGGAAAAACAGTACCTGAAAATTTGCATCTGCATCAACAGCAACCCAGCCTCCTTCTAGGGATCCATGTGCCCATATTCTTCGTTTATCTTCATTTCACACTGTCATTCCTGCCAGCTACATTGTCTCTGCCAAAAAGCTTTTGGAAAGAGGAAGTGTCATGAGAACCACTGCGATTATAGATCCAAACCTACACCAGCTGGGTCAGTGCAGCCACTTCAAAAACTTTTTTTGTGGCTAGGGTCACGTGTTCATATACATATATCTCTATTTTCACACGTCTGTTTTTTTACTTCTCTTCATCAAGCAAAAACCACCATGCTCTGCAAATTTATAACAGTTTGTGCCACCAAACTCTAGATCTTTGCAGAAATATGATGTTTGCAGCAGACTGAAAACAAGCTTGCCGTGTAAATGCTGACTTCATGGCATGGGTGCATTTTGGAGCAGTGAGATTATACAAAGTAATCCTCAGTAAGCCTGTGAAATTGCATGGATGGGTAACACATACAAATGTGGTGGATAAGGTAAAGGGGATCCTGGTGAGCTCCAGGAAGAGCTGAGCTTTGGCAGAGCAGCATCACAGAGATGGCTGTAAGCAGCCACTTAAACTTAGGGTTTCTGCTGTTCCTTTCTAGGAGACCTAGCTTAAAAACTAAACTGTTCCCAAACTGTGTGTGTTTGCCTCCACTGCCTAACAGGATGAACTGTATAGTTTAACTTTCAATCTACCACCCTATTCCTCTCCACTTGATCCCACTAACTGCTGCTCCACTAAGGGTGGTAGAAAGGGCATCTCAAAGGGTGAGAAATGCCTAAAGCCCTCATGCCTTCTCCATACACAAGGACAGTCAAACAGCCCTGGGAAGACACAACTCCGTTTTCTCTTTTACCTATACCTACAAGTGCCTCACTGCGAGGACATCAACAGGGGTGCAACAGGAAATGCAATAGGGACAGTTCACAGCCTGAACAGACGCCAAATGGAGCCAGTGAGGCAGAAGCAAAGGGTGGGGAAAACAGACCATGGCTACTCCGGAGTCAGCCTGTTCCCCAAACCATTCCACACCACCCAAGCAGTGAACAAACCTTGAGCCAGTTCTGGTCTGCTGACCTGGAACATCTCAGAGGCATTCTTCTGGAGCCTGCTCTTTTGTGTATACTGACTTTCTACAGCATTATGCAGGCTTGCTGTGCAAAACCCTCCTGGATTCCATCATAAAATTGAAATTCAGGGATAAAAAAAAAAAGGAAAACCAAACTCCAATTCTTTCAAAAGGAGCCAGAGCTTGATTTATGGCTTTGCATCTCACTAGTGCTAGCTCAGTTGGGAGATTCAGGATTTCTGCAAGGAGAAGATTGTTTTGAAACCTCCTGAACTTTTCTGAGCCAGAAGGTGGTCTGAACATAAGGCTTATTTTATTTTTTCTTTTTTCTCTCCTTTTTATTTGCGACAATCCCCCAGTGAGACATTTGCTAGCCAGCAGAAGCAGAGATTCAGTCTCTCTGCATCACTGCAGGATAGAAACCAGTAGTATGTGTCTGCTTGGGGGGCTAGGTCAGGGCAGGCTGGGTAGACCTGTCACAACAAAAGCAATTTGTCAGGTATATAATGGCTTAAGGATGCAGCAGCCTCACCTTTGCAGTAACCTGTCCCCTCTAAGTGTGCCCTGGGAGATGAGCTGTGCAGACTGCACAGCTGGACCTGGCCCTGGCCTGTACAGACAGGACAGAGACACTTCAAGGCGGGTAAAGCAGGACTAGAGCTCTGGCAGAGCACAAGCACTTCTTGGAGACTGGTTTGCCCACCCATGCCAACCACTGCCCTCTCCTCCTATGTGAAAGGCTGGACTGAGTGTCCAGAGCACCTGAAAACATCCATGTCCTTTCTCTCACACATTAAACATTATGAGTTGTTTCCATAGCTGGTGTTTGGGTTTGTTTTTTTTTCTTATTACTCCTCCACCTGTCACATCTGCCCTCTTGTTCCACTTCTCCAAAAACTCATGCTGCATACTTGGATGAGAAAGGCTGCTGTGCTGGGCTGCCTTCCCTTCCAACACATCTCCCTCCCTCAGATGCTGCTACCACGAGGAACCCTCCCACACAAGAAGCTCTCCTCAGAATACCCAGGCACTGCAGTAGGCGGCACCCTGCACAGAGTACATACCAAGGCAGCAATGGCTGTCCTTCTGAGCATGTTGTCCTTACCCTCGCACTGCCTAGCCCATCTCAGCCCCTGTGCAACATCCACACAGGTGGTCCAGTCATTCCCATCATTCTTCCAGAAACTTTGACTAACGGGACAACAGGCAGAATGTGCCTGTTATTGTCCCCTCATTCCCACAACCCTCCCCCTCTCTGTCCCTGCCAGGCATAGGTGATGTGTGGTGGTGTCAGATGACTATATCCTCATGAGTCAAACCTTAATATCCCTTAATATTTGCTCCCAGCGTGTAAGTGGTGCCTCATGTTGTTTCCTCTGTGACCTCAACATCCAATTCCTGTTCCCCTTGGCTGATTTACTTGCAGGAATGATACCATCTGTGACAAGATAATACCCTCTAGCAGCTCCTCAGTACACGTGGTCACTCTGATTCCTTCCACCAAAAACCCCCCAGAATGCAGAGCAAGGTGCCATGAGCAACCCACAAGTTCAGCTAACACAAAAGCCTTTAACAGCAGCTCTTTTAAAACCTCAGGCTAATCCTGTTAATTCCTAGCTGCAGGTGCAAAGGGGTTGATACCTCCAGTCCTGTGCCTCCCACAGGTAGGGAGATGCTCCTGGGGCACTCATGCCCACACAGGCGAGCACACAAATGTTGTCCAGCACGCAGACCTGTGCACACACATACCCCATACAGCACTCACCCGCAGTTCTGCTCAGTGTTTTGCTGGGAGAGATAAGCGGCACATTCGTTGTTGTGGTGCAAAGAGAAAGCAGAGCCCCGGGTCTCCATCAGAGGCAGACACAGGCTTTTCAGAGGAAGGCTTCAATGCGTGACTCCGATTTTATCTCCCGTGTCCGCTTGTCGTTAGCATCAATTGCTGGTTTGGTGGCATACAGATAGCATGATGTGATCTCTGTTGTCTCTCTCCTTTCCTCTGGGGTTAGGCACAGCTTTTTCTCATTACCTTTTTGCTGAAAAGTGTTTATCGTGGCAGATAATCTGAGAGAAAGCTTCTTCTTGAAATCATTTGTCTTTTAGCCATAGGAGTAGGAAGTGTCTCGCAGTTTCAGTCTCCCCTGTCATTTAAGAGAGTCATTCTTCTTTCTTATACTACTGTACTGCAGCACTGGCTGTCCAGCTCTAAATTGTGGTCTGTATCTTTCCATGTGTAGCCAAAAAAAAAAAAAAAACCCCAATCACACTTGGCATAAGAATTTGGGGTGTAGAGAAACAATAGAGGGGGTCAAATTCCTCAGTTCAGGCTCTGTAACTGCCTGTTATACTAAGTCTGCCTTCACATGGAAGGTTTGATGTTGGCAGCTGCAGGTGCCCTCAGCCCCAACAGTGGGTGTCTCTCCATCAGCAGTGTGGCTAAGGGAGCAGGCAGAGCTTGACAGAAGACAACACTGCTTTCGCTCAGATTTTGTGTTTGAACTTCCAGTGCTTTAAGAGCACAAAGCTGAGTGGCTCAAATCAAGTGTCCCGAAGTGCTGCAGCTTTTTCTGTGTGTTGGTGAGAAGTGGGGAAGGAAAAAACTCTGTTCTATAGGTAATTTTACAAATGTCACCTTGTCATGCAGAGAAAAACAGTGAGATTAAGATTTTTTTTTTTTATCTGTTGGGAAACCTGAGGATTTTTTTTCATTGTAAGCTGGTGATGAAAAATTTAAACTTTTGTCCTTCCCCATGAAATGGAAATTCCAATTCAGAATATTGATGTTTTTGATCAAAACAAAGATTTTTGGCAATCTCAAAATCAAAGTGTTTAGTTTTACTGAAGTAGCATGAAATACTGCATTTGAAATTGTTACAACAAACCAAAAGTCCCCCTAACACAGCTACTTACAGGAATTGTTTCCTGGCCTGATGATGGCTCCAGGAACGCAGTGAGACACAGGACTCACATAAGGCCTGCTCCAAACTGACCAGACAAAACTCCTTGCATCACCATTGCCTTTTGGATGTACACATGTTGGTTTACTTCATTTGTACCTAGTGCAGAACAGAAATGGGGGTGTTGGAAAGGCAGTCTGAGAAAGCGATGCGCCCGGTGAAAAGATGGGCGGAAATCTGTTCAGAACAAATCTGCATTTTATCCTGGGGGGAAAAAGGCATTTGTGAGGAACATTTTCACACAGGTCTGGTATGCATGGCACTGAGAGAGAAGAGGAACAGGAGGGGTATCCCATGCAGATACACCATTATACCATCTTGCTGCTGCTGCAATGACACACGTACTTTGTTACTTTTCAAAAGCAGCCCCACTCTGTGCCCAGGCACGGCAGAGCGGACCCACAGGATGCCTCTCGTGCAGGGCTCCACAGGCAGTCCCTCGTGCAGGGCTTCACAGGCAGCCCCCTGCTTCTACATGCACATGTCAGTCAGAGCTCACACTGCAACAGCACAGCCCACACACTGGAGCCTCAAGGATCCTGATGTAGAAGGCAAGAGCAGGAGTAATATCATTACTGTATTGGGAACAGCAAGAATAACGACACAGACTCTCCAGGCTTAGTTGCAAAAAGAGCGCATGTTTTACTCTTCAAGATCCATTTTATAGACAGTTCCAAAAGGGTAAAACTTCATTGGCCATCAAACCAATCACTGGACATCACCCATCATTGGACAGCTAGGAACACCGCCCCTCGGGTGTTTCTTGTAAGTAACCAAGGAGATAAACAGCACCTGCAAAGGTTGTTTTCCTTCTCCAAGGACTGTTTGGGTTCCTCCCCACAATTTCTCAGGCCTCAGTTTCTCAGGCCAGCGTGAGAAAGCTATGTGGCTTAGTTTCACGCCGACACTGTGCTGCTGCTGTCTGATCTCTCGCATTCAGCATCCACAGAGTAACACACCCTCTTAGCCTAATATTCCTACACAGTCTTACACACACCCATGCTAAGGTGCACGCAGGACTTGCCACACCTTTCTCTGTTTTCTCAAATTTCCCTGGGACCCGACATGCTTACTCATTGGCTTAATCCCAAACTCACACAGCATTCAGTCCTGCCACTCACAAATCATCCTGTCTCCCTTGGGAGAGTGGATCTGGCAGCCCTGTCTCCACTGAGACAGAGACTGCAGTTTGTGCCAACAAGAAGAGGAATCCCGCCAAAACCTTGAGAACAGCCCTGGGCTCATTCACATTTTCATCTGTTCCTGAGGGAAAAGAATAATAATAATAAAAAACTCCAAACCAGCTGTGAATTTATTGACTCTCCCTTAAGAATCTCGGTGCAGTAAATTCCACCTTCATGGCGCTGGCTAATTATGCATTTATTTAACTCTGTTGCTGTGTTTTTTTAATGATTCTCTGCTTGTTGTTTGAAGTTCACTGTCTATTATTTGCTGTAAAAACCTCTGTCATATTTTTACCTCATTATTCCGAACAAATAGTGCATTTTCTGCCGCCCATCCCTCTCTCTCTTCCCTGCTCTGCCGTGCTCCCTGCCACCCTCACCTCTCCGACTAGCACTCCCAGAGTTTCAAAGACCAGCTGTTAGCATTTTGTCAACGGAGTGCTTTTGAGAAACTTCTGTCACGGGCTCCAGCACAGCAGGGGCTGCTGAATAAAATATCAGCCCTTCAAAAGGGAATTAAGGCAGGGAACAAAAGCAGCAGGGAGAGCAAGGAGGGGAGAGGCCGGCTCTTTGGTCCCCCCCTGCCCGGCAGTTTGGGAGAGGGACCCCTTCAGTGTCAGTCCGAGACAGATGCCCGGGACAGATGTGGTGTCCAGCCACTCAAGGAGAACTGCCTTTGGGATGAGAAAGAGAAGTGAAGTACTCTTCCTAGGGAAGAGGTAGTGCCACACTTAGTTCAGTGACATTGAACTCGAGTGCAAGTTTCATCCACTCCCAGCTTCAACTTGTAGGATCTGACTCCACTCCCTGACTTCCTTACATTTGTCCAAGCTTCGCTATTTAAGTGTTTCTTCCAGCCCAAAAAAAAACAGATTTAAGACTTGCTAATATTTTTTTTCCCAGGTAAAACCCAAATTTTCCCAACCAAGTTAAAAAAAGGGAAGTGGATTAATGCAGTTGCTTTTCACTGATAATTTCCAAATCAGCAAACACTACTCATTCCCATCTTCAAAAAGGAGATTTGAGCAATTACAGGCCCATCAGCCTTATCTTGGTTTCTGGGAAAGTGATGGAACAAATGCTTCTGGAAACCATTTCCAAATATATTACGGATAAAAAAGAGAGTAATTGGGAGCAGTCAGCATGGATTTATGAAATAGACAGCATGCCTGGCTAACCTGGCAGCCTTCACAATGAAATGACCAGTTTAGAAAAGGAGGGAAGGGACTTGATGATTCTGTAATTTAGGAATGACCTGGAAAGTGGTGAAGAAAGCACTCAGCAAATTTGCAGAAGGTACAGTACTGGAAGATTGGCTGGGGCACCAGAAGGTTGTGCTGTTACTCAGAGGGACTGCGCCAGGCTAAAGAATTGCGATGACAGGAATCTCAAGAAGTTTGAAGGGAAGCACTAAGTCCTACACCCAGGAAAGAAAATCTCATGAACCATTGTGTGCTGGGGTTCAACTGATTGGAAAGCCACTCCACAAAGGAGGCTTATGGAGTTCTACTGCATAAATAATTGGCAAGGAGCCATCAGTGTGAGTGACAAACAGCAGCCTCTTGTGAAGGAAAGCATTGACAGCAGGTCAAGGGAGGTGATCTTCCTCTCTCCTCAGCACTGAAAGTACAGAGTTTGGGGCGCTGTGTCCTGGTCTGGGCTCCCCAATGGAATAGTGACATGGACATGCTGGAGGGAGTCCAGCAGTGAGTAACTAAGATTATCCAGGACTTGGAGCGTATGACACATGAGAGGCTGATGGAGCTGGGATTGTCTAGCCTCAATTAAGAATGGCCTAGGGTGACTCTCACCAATACAAATACCTAATGCCAGGCAGCAAAGACACAGTCAGACTCTAGATAGTGGTGTCAGTAAAAGACCAAGAGGCACAGGGTGCAAGAGGAAACACAGGAAATTCCCTTCAAATATAAGAAAAACAAAGCGCTGCACTTTTTTTTTTTCACATTGAGGGTGTTCAAACACTAGAATGAGTTGCCCAGAGAGGCTCTGGAGTCTCTGGCCTGGGAACTATTCTGATCCATCTGGACACAGTCATAAGCAATGTGCTCTATTTGACCTTACATTCAGTAGAGGTGACCTTATATTCAGTTGAGGAGTTAAACTAGACAACCTCCTTCCAGCCTTAAAAGTTCTGTGACTGGAGATTCTCTGGTCATTGACCACACTTTAGATGGATTTCAGAACAGTCTGACAGGAACCAGGAATCCAGAGATGTTCATTTAACCTAAAAATGGGGTGTCTCAACAAGTTCAGGATGATTCCAAGTAGAATAAATCATCAAAACTCATGCCTTTAACCACAGTTTGCCTTTGAACATTTTGTAGCAGATAAGTGACTCAGCTTGCTCTGCTTCTGTTCTGCCATTATGCAGCATCTCTATCTGGAAGAAGAAATGTTGGCTCACATGAAACCCTTGGTCAGTGCAGGAGAGTTTCTATAGGGAGGGATGTCTACATTTGCTGCTTCTCTTTTTTCAGGTACATTGAAAAAAACCCACACCACAAGATGCCCTCTGCCTAATCAAGGAAACCAGCTGGCAAATGTAGACATCTCATAATCATGCAGGTTTCTGCCATCCATTGTGAAATTTTAGCTTAGGTGGTAAGATGACTTAACCAGCCTGTGCTCTCCAGCTCCCCAAATATTTAGACTATTAGTGTATATATCCTTTCTTCATAAATTAACCAAGCTATACATATTTAAGTCTGTCCTCGTAAATAAAGTCACTCCGACCTTTGATTACATTCTTGCTCTGCATTCCATGCAACCTGCCAAATATTCTGAAAGTCAGGTGTCCAGACTGCAATGTTGTGTTTTAAAAGCGGTTTCACTGGAGCCATGTGAAGAGGGTGTTCCTCCCACCTCCATGCAATGATACTTTCACATTTGAAGTTCCCAACAGGAGGAATAAATCTTGGATTTATCCTGTGTTTAGCAGCTGCCATAGATGCTTACAGCATCACCAGATGCTTCTTTTCTTTTCATTGGCCAAAATAAATGCTTGTTTTGGATGGGATAAGTAAACTTCATATATATAAACATGTTCCATACACCTAGGCATGTGTACGTACATATATTCCTTCTACCTTTGAAAGCCAGTCACTTGGAGCAGGATGTTTCCTGAACTTATGTCCAGCTCACCCAAGTGTACTAGTTAAAAAGCCCTTCCAAATTTCACCACGTGTCACTTTGATGTATTAGAAGCAGAATAACATACTTTGAAACAACCTGTTACTTAGAATTCTAACAAATTTTCTCAGAGTTTTCAATGCAAAACAAATAAATTCACAAAGAACCAAATAATGTGATCCCTCCTAAAACCACTGAAATTTTTGCCCATTTCTCTTAAAAGACCAATTTTTTTTATTTTATTTTAAAGGGAAAAACACAGACCTTTTTGCAGACTTTTTTTCTGTATTCAGCCTTAATCAATTACAACGACGCGTATAGTTCCCTCAAAACAGCCAGGGAAATGCACAGTGAGGACACTAACAGGCAAGTGTCATATTAAGGGATAGACTGAGAATTTCCCAGAAAGCAGTGAGGAACCAGTTCCTTGGGTAGCAAAAAAACCAAAAAAACCAATCTAAGTGTCTCTCTCCTACTATTAAAAATCTGCAACATGTCAGAGGCCAAAGGCATGTTCACACCATTGCTTCTGATTTACTACAAACAGCAGAGCTGAAGTGCTACACAGGGTATTTTCCTTCAAAGAGGGCCAGCTGAGGCAAGCCTGTGGATCCCAAACTGTGAGATATGCCATTGTCACTGAAGCTGCTGGATGGGAGTGCAGTGAATTCAGGCATGAAGCTCTGCTCTTGGACAGAGCAGACAGTATGGACAGAGAGCTCTAGCACACATGGCTCTGTAGCTAGATTTACAGACCTGCTCTCTATGAAGAGATGAGCTAAAAAATTGGGAGGTGAAGCAGGATTTGGGACAGGTAAATAAACAGGAAGCTGCATTTCCTCCTTAAAGAGATAAGTCTGGCACCAGGGGTTGTATAAACATCAAGGCAATCCACACCACTGCCAATGGATCTTTTTGTTGCAGAGCTTTAACCCCCTGATGGGAAACACACGAATGAAAATACCATCTATTACCTCTGCCTATGGTCTAACAGTATTTTCAGCTTGATCCGATCCTTGGAGCTGTGGTATAAACTGTTTCAGGGGGAAATCTGAAATAGATGATTTTGAGAATGAGGTTTATTACCAGTGGTGCCCAATTCACCCCATCGGAATCTATACCACTTCTGGCATGAACATATCCACAGTGCCCACAAAGAGCCTCAAAATTGCCACTCTAATGACTACACTTAAATTGCTGATCAGGTTGGGATTCAGAAAGCTAAAATTTCAATTCCAAAATATAGCCTGAGGCCACAGCATGTCTGAAGCACAGGTTTGACAGAAGGGGCTCTCATAGTGCTTCACTGACTAATGAGATTAAAGGGTTTTCATTAAATCAGTTGTAGTTATAAGGCTCTCCCCTTATTGCACTTGCATCCTAAAAAGGTAAGTGGTACTGTATGATTTGAGACATTTGACTTGGAAAAGATTAGCAGCCAGTTTGAAGTTTTCCATTCAAAGTAATCCAGTATCAAAAGCCTCACTTGAGCCCCAAGAGTTTGGGAGCAATACTGTTTTGAATTTTAGTATTTGGACAGGGACAGAGATCTTTCTTTCTGGTTTCTGATCAAAGTATTTTTCAAATGAAAACAGCCCATATTTAAAGTTCTTGTACATCTATCTATGAAGACATTTCATTTAGATGTGTAACTATCCCAAATTACACAAGCAGAGACAATTAAGAGTTCCAAGGCATATCAGCTCACAGGCAGGGATCCGGTAACAAAAGCTGGTAGAAGGCAGCCAATGCAAACCCCTCACTGGTCAGTTAAATGCTGGTTTCCCCCATTTCTGCTCTGCTACACTTTTCATTATGTCAGAGAGTTCATCTACTGCCTGTTGATAGTCCACCACTGGCAAAACTAATTCTGAAATTTCACAATGGATTTTATAATCGAATTCTAAGCAAAACACTGAGTGCAAGAAAAGTACCTTGACTAGCGGCTAACACAGATGAAACCAGAGGATGCAAGTGTAGACCTCAGAGCTCAGTCAGTTAGTCCCATCTCATATCTGTACCTTCATTTCTCCATTGCACCAGAAGGGGGTAAATTTACTGTACACATTAATAAAAAATCTTCCACAGGTTGAAAAACTGGGGGAAAGACCAGGAAGCAGGGGAAACATTTATTAACAGACACACGCACATTTTTGCGGCTGTATTTCCTCAGGTGGGAGGAGGACTCTGTGGCATCCCCATCACATGAAGTTAAGGCCCTGCAATGGGAAAGAAAGCATGGCAGCTGCAGCCTGTCTACACATCTCACACAGGAGCTACTAACAGCAGATGATACCTTTTCCACTGTAGCCTCTGCCTGCTGGAGCATTTTTGAGACATTAGAATGCAGCAAAATGTACATGGAGAAGGTTTAATGCTACATTAGGAAGTGCCAAGATCTCCTCAGGCAGTCATATCAGCAACTGTATATTATCACTATACATTTAGGGAACAACAGTACATACCTTTTGCCACAGTCCCCCATGACCACAGTATTGGCTGTAGCTGCCAGCCAGAAACCACTCAGACTGTAAACCACCAGCATTTGTAACCCTACCACCACCCTCCTTTACCCCACCCACTCTTGGGCAGCTACAGTCCAGACTTTATGAACACCTGGGTAGTAGGGCAATAGACTTAAACCACTCTCTAAGAGCACAAGTTTGAAAGAGAATATGGAAGTATTTGGAAAAAATCTTACTATGCACTACAATAGCACTTCACACTAGGATTCAGAGTTAGTGATCCAGTAAAGCAGCTCTGCTCCCTGCACAGCATGGCAAGAAGATCCCTGTAACCTATTTAGCTCCTGATGATTGCTGTAAGAAGGATAGCCAAAGCATGGGTCCCTGAGACTTCATTTGCCGGAGCAGGAGTTGGAGATCACCTCAAGAAAAGCCAGAGTCAATATTTGATGCTGCAGATAAACTTAGCCAGGATACTCCCAGAGATCATTTTACAAAAGAGAAGACTGCCACCTCAGTGTCCTGCAGGTTTTTTGGTTGTCCCAGCATTACCCTCTCCCTCTGTTCAGAGGGAAAAGGTTGCCCACATTACCTCCATATTCACTGGAGCAAGAGTGTATCTGTGATATGTACTGTACTCCCAGACCTCTCATAACCACAGAGGAAAGCAAGTTTAGCAGCCTCTGCTGCCTGGGCCATGCCTTTGCTTCTAACCAGAACATTTCTGAGGCATTGCTCCAAACACCTCTGTGCAGCCACTCAATATTTCCATTGAACTACTGTGGCCTTTTGGCTACTGCCCAGTTTCTCTGGGAAAACAGCCTTTGTTGCATCTCAGAGTGAAAGACTGACCAAGTTAAAGGAGAGAGGAAAGGCAGGAAAATAATTTTCAGATGCTTCAAAACGTACAACCACTCCTTTTGGAAAGCTAACTGAAAGCAAGCCATTGATAGCAGAGGCTAGAGAGAAAGAAAGCGTAATTCATTGTAGAGATTTATTTAGACCTGTGTTTTTTTAACTGCAACTGTACACAAGATTGACATATCCTGTAAACTACTTTCGATAAAATCCCTAGACTTGCTGCAGGAATGCAAGGAAGGCCATTTCATACAGTGCATTTACAACTGTAGTTTAAAGGATTTTCTACTTTCATATCCCAGCCTTAGTTGCTAGATGTCTCTCAGGTCAGTGTTTTACTAGCTTAGAGTTTGTCAGCTGGTACCGGCAGTGCACTACTTGTGCCGCTTCCTAACAACTCTTCCAAAATAAAAAACAAAGTAACAGAGAGTAGAGTTCAGAAAGTAGATGGCTCTTGATCCCTGACCCTGAATGGGAGACTTCCAAGTAAGTTTGATGTACACTGGTCCTGGAGACAAGCAGAAAGATGGGCAGAGACTGTAAATTCTGGTCATGTCTCCAGTAGTGGCACCCCAGAGGACAGTCCTGGCACCGCAGCCGCTCTGCGGCCCCTACCCGGCGAACACAACTTGCACACAGAAAGGAATAAATGAGGAGCTGGTGCAGGAAGGTCCCAAAGCCACTACTCATTTTTCTTGAATGGCAGTTTTGATTTAGAAATTAAGCATATCTTCTCTTGAGGTCAAATGAAGTAGTCATAATCTGATTAATCATTGATAGATCATTCAGAAGAAAGGCCAGAAATCCCCTCCTCTCCCTTCCTTAAGGTAATGGAGACAGCCCAACCTTGGCTATTTCTGAAGATCTTTATCCAATTACTTAAAAAGTAAGAATTATTCTAATGCCTTCTTGAAGCATCTATTAGAGTAAGTGGTCTGCCCTTACCTCATACTCTCCCCACCCACACAGAGGGTAAGTTACTTAACATTGCCCCTCCACCAAGTCCTCAGTAAAGCAGCCCTCTCCTATTTCTATTTCTCCATTTTTTAGTGAGGACAGCCTCTCGGAGGGAGCATAATGCCCTGTTTTCCTAAAGCCTTTTTCTCCAAAAATGTTACCAAGCTTGAACAAGATGTTCCCACTAGTGTCTCCGTAGAAGTACTCCCCTCTTTCCTGACATAGAAAGACTATTTCCCCCTCCTCCATTCCTTTTCCTTTGGAGATGGAATAAGACTCTTGCCTTTTGCAGATCATTTAATCCAACAGGTCTTCCTTAGAACTGCAGCTGAGCTCACCATCCCCCATTTGTATTCACACATTTGATTTCTCATTCCTAAGGGCAAATCTCTATACTTGTCTTGAATTCCATCTGGTTCATTTTGGACAGTTCCTCTTGATCAAAATCCTTTTGAATTCCAAATCAATCTTTCCTAGCCTTTGCAGTCAGTCTTAGCTAGCCAAAGCAGTGCTAGAGCCCAAAACCAGCACGGAAGGAATAGAGAAGGGTTGTGCTGCAGTGGAACTGGGGTCACTAGGCTGCAGGATGATCACACACAGTCACCTTAACTAGACACATGCGGCTTGACTTGTGACAAGAAAGAATCATGCTCAGCTGCTAGCACATAAATAGTTATAGGCTTTACTGCTAATACAGGCATAGTTTCTGAATATTAGTGATACTTTGCTTTCAAATTGAGGTTGGCATTGTGTGAGAGAGTCCAACAACTTGGACTTTCCAAGTTGAAGCAAACACACGGCCCAGAGGCTGCAAACAGTTGTAGGGGCTGTGTACACACACACAGACACATGTCACCTGCTCATACAAAAGTGCTGCTCAGCTGCCTTCAAAGAACAGATAGCAAAAACAAAAAAAAAAAAGCATTGCTCTTTTTTTCAAAGCCCCCCACCTGCTTCCTACTCAGGAGCTGTGAGATCCCATATTTTCCAACTCCCCTTCAGCAGTTCTGGGACCTGCCTTTTCTCCATCACATTTCTTTAAGTGTCTGTAGTATATCCCATACCTTTATGATGACACAGGGAACAGTTAAAACTCAACTGCACCTAGTAAGTACCTTGACTTACACGTTAGGAAATAACACTATCTACAAGCATAACCCTGTCCTACCACTCTGCCTTTGACTTCAAGTTCCAAGTTAGTACCTGCAGCTTTTCCACTTTTCAGTGCATGTTTCAAAGCTACATTTTGAGCTAATCTCCCAGGAACTAGGCTTGGACAGGTAAGGAAAGGTGAAATGAAAGAAAAGGTTTAATTTTCTCTCTCTCTCAAAAAAAAAATCCCACTTCATAAAAATTGTGTTCTATTTTATAAGCAAGGGTCAATATTCAAAGTGTGCAAATAGGCTTCATGCTGAGTCTTAAATTCTTCAGACACAAGTAAATGGTGTTGTGCCCTGAAGACAGTTGTGGACTTAACTAGACCTCAGAAGAAATACTTAATGATCACAGCAGGCAAGACTTTTCTCCTTGTCCTGACCAAAGAACAGGTTGGTGGTAAGAGACTGGAGCCCTTTCTGCTTATATTCATGAATATTAAATTAATAGACCAGCAAGGATCTTCGGCTGTCAGAGCAGATGAGGGTTAGAGTCTCTGTAGAATGAAAATGCACTTAAAATATGTATGAAAGGAGGAGTTTTGAAACATGGGAGAAGAGAGGAGGGAGGGCACAGAATTAGGGCCAAAAAAATCTGGGTACAGGAGAGGAGGAAGAGAAAAACACAAGATTTTCTTTTTATATTCATACAGATCAGATGAACATACTTTGTTTACAGAATCATCATGACCTTTAAAAATGTTCTAAGCACTTTAACAAACTTCACATTCGAAGTAGCAAGAGCAATTCAAAGATTGCCAGAGCTTTGGTAATTCAGAGATGGGGATCCAGGTGCCACAAGTATCAGAACGAAAACTATTGCTTCAGATAACCCAGAAGCAAAGCTTTGTTTAAGCAATACTTGCCTCTAGAGCAACATAAGCCACTGCAGGAGCTGGTAAGAGAAGCTAGTGAATTCTGATGAAATCCAGAACTTCAACAAGAGACAGAGGATCATTCTTCTGCTCCCCAGGATGACACTGCTGTTACAAACATTGGTTATTCTCTCTCAAGGTCAACCCTTTCAAATATTCACTGTGAAGTCAGTATGAAGTCAGATACTCTACCCGGGAAGGTGTCCCAGTTCTGGGTGGGACCCAGATGTTATTCTGTATCGCCTCAGGTCATTGCTGAGGCTGCAGGTAAGGAATTCTCAGTTTTCCAAGAAAAAGGGCATGGCTTCCACTGGAAAGGTATGGCAGCATTGTCCTCATTGTTTATTATCTTGGGGTCTCTAGTGAGCGTTTTTGCATGTGAATCCCCCTCTCTTTCATATACTTTTGTTATTAATATTGCTGCTGTTACTGTTCATCTTCATATCTCACTGCTGTTTCCAGTAAATTGTTCTTATCTCAACCCATGATCTTCAACTTTTGTGCCTCCAATTCTCAACTCTATTCCTCTGGAACAGAAAGGATGAGGGGGAGGGGGAAGCAAGCAAGCAGTGTGTGGTTTGGGAGAGTCTCAGTGGGGGCACTGAACTGGGAAGTACGATTCCTAAACTACAACTGAGGATCTCTGGTTACTTTACACACTTTACTCTACAGGAGAGTTCTGTAACAACAGCCCATGTGGATTTACCCAAAAGAACCTGGAAGTTAATCCCGGATATAATGCTTTCCAAACTCCATAGATTACCGTAGCTCCAGGAGGAACACAAGATTTTGAAGACAGCATTAAGTGATCCTTAATATCCTTAATCTAGGATAGGCCAGAGTATCTACAAGACAGGCCGGGATACTGATGAGAAATTGGAGGCAGAACACAGATGGGCCCAGCCTTTCCTTCTCTTTCCAGTCATTGGTTAAGAGCAACTATCCTCAAAAAGAACCAACTAAATCCAAAGATCAGTTAAGCTGTCCAGATATGGACCTCTGCAAATGCCCATGGATTTCCATGTGAACTCTCATTTCAGACTGAATAGTCTTTAATGCCATTTCATTCTCAAATGATATAGTGGTTGCCTAGAAATCAGTGCAACCCCACATCTTCTGTTCAACCATAAAGGCTCCAGAAAACTCAGAGAAACTTCTTGATGGCTAATACAAACACACAGATACATAGATAACCTTCAGCTTTTGACGCTCTTTGACTTCAGAATTCCCTGCACAGTCTAAGCTGGTAGTCTGAACTTCAAGGCACAAGGCATTTGAAATCACACTTTCACTACAGCAAACAGCCTTAGTGCCTCCTATTTTTGTAAAAAAGGGCAAGCTTTTTCCCTCTCAGAAGGTCAGTGAGGTATGCAGGATTTCATAGCATCTGTGACACAGGCTGATGCACTACAGTGAAAGTAAACCTAGGAGGAAAGAAGCAGAAGGAACTGAAGTGAATCCACATGGGCTATTAGCCCCACATTAACACTTAAATGGAGCATTATTTCATCATTTGCCAAAGTTCAGATAAGCCCTAACCTCCAAACCTTTAGCAGGTAACTCAGGAGGAACTAAAATGGGGGGATAGCTGGGGTGATTTTAGCCTTTTAAAACAATGACATGAAAACAGCGAAGTCTGGATCAATAGAGAGAAATTAAATGTTAGCCTTAAAGAACCAATTTTAAAATCAGGATCTACCTGAGGCTGTTTCCAGCCCAGAGCTCCGCAGAATTTCTGCAGAGGAGTTTGTGGTATCTCAATATAATAAAAGTGACACAAAAGCAGAAGCTTATCCTACAGCACTGCCAATAACCTCCCTCTCCTCAAAAAAACCCAGAAGTGTTACTACAAAAATATCAGATTGATTCTACCTAACAGCACCAGTTTCTGTTTTATAGCCAGAGTAGCTGAACTGATGTGGGTGGTAGAGGAGCTTTGAACTAGGTGAAGCTTACCAGTCCATTAAGAGCCTGCTACAAGGTAGAATCCACCAAAGCAAATGTGCTGGCAAATAAACACTTTTCAGAAGAAACTTGCAGAGAAAAGGGTTTGTCAAGTCACCTGTATTCTTTACATCCCCAAAAGGACAGGGTCATCTATCCTTAATACTTCTCTTGTACAAGCTTTCCAATAAATGATCTGAAAATGCTGCACTGTTAAATAGTCCAAATATTTTGGCTTCTCATATCACTAACTGTCACCAGCCGAATGCATATCCTGTGCTCTACAGCCTTTTGCACAGAAGAAAAGAGAAAAAAAAAGAGCATTGCAGAAGTGTCAAAAAAGCATGACTTCAGAAGGAAATTCAACACACACACCCCCCCCCCCCCCCCGCCATGAGCATCCATCCCTGCATGTGTAGGGACATGGGGAGGCTATGGGAAGAAAGATGAAAGGGAACACTTTCATGACGATCTCACTAGAGGAGACCAAGGCACATAAGCAAAATATTTCATTCCCATTTAAGTTAAGAAGTAGAGCTGAAAAAGATACAGCTGCAGCTGATTCTACTGCATTCCTTTTACTCATTTGATTTCTTTTATCTTAAATATCCAAAAAAGGCATGAAGCTCTCTTAGTACCTTTCTCAAGGGAGACTGATCATACTTTATACGATTTAACCCAATCCTAGATTGCCTTGAATATAAGAAATAAGATTTTATGGAAAAACCTTCATCAATCCCTTCCTATCTGAATATGGTTCCACCAGGAGAGAGCGGGAATTGTTACTGAACAAAGGCATTCTTTTGGTTGGTTGGTCAGCAGTTCTCACAATACCTCCTGGTCAGATGAAACAAGCCCAGGTTAGTGGTTGTACATTCATCCCTGCAGAGGCCACAGAGAAGTGAACATCAGGGGTACTCTGAGTTGTTATAGAAGGACAGCAGGCAGTCTTTGTACACTATAATTTGAGAGCTGTCATCTGTCCCCTCCTCATTCTTCCTTTTGGTCAGGAAGAAAGAGAGAAGAGCCAGCTCTGGCCTCTCTCTTTCTCAAGGACCTGCTTTACACAAAAATGCTCCTTCCCTGCAGACAGTTAAGTGTTTCCTACTACTACTGGTCAGCAAGTGATCAGGACACATTCCCACAGTAGGCTTCAAGAGAAGGAGGGTTCATGACTGCAGCTCTTCAGGGCAGACATTGCGTTCTATCAGGACAAGTTACACAGCGCGGGACTAGGAGCTAAACAGCAGCTGTAGCCAGCAACACCCCGAGTCTGCCAAGTCTGATAAAGCAACCTCTTCCTCATCATCCCTGAAGTCTGCAGGTGCTGCCAATGCCCAGTAGTAAATGGTGAGGTGATATCGGGAAGTTGTCTCACTTAATGACGTCCAGCATTGCCCTATGGCAAAGGCAAGCCCAGAGGTCTCCTGCCCGGACTGCTTCGTTACAGAGTCAACATGAAGGGGATACCTCAGCTGCTTGTCTGATCTTTCCTGACGTGGCCACAGCCTGCAGGTGACTTAAGTACAGGTTTTGTTTGTTTGGGATTTTCTGAAAACCAACATCTTATTCTATTACTTTCCCAGTTTTGAGACTTGAAATTACTCCACTCATTGGAGTGGGAATAGCAGCGTGCTTCCTTGCACAGTTCGAATCACTAGATATTATGTTTAATACTGCCTCTATCCCAGGAGGATATGGAAGCGGGTAGTTCTTGAATCAACACGAAATTCACAGGAAAGGAGGGCTCGGCATTTCAAATCCTAGCTGCAAGCCTGCTTAGGGCAGAAGGGAAAAAACATATGAATACCTGCAGGTTTTCTTCAATAGAAGACATGCCTTTTAGGAATTAATTCTGACGGCTTTGTTTGTTTGCTTATTTAAATTAGCCCCTCACAGCATTTGCAATTTGTTCTCTGTTAAAGATTGTTATAGTTGACATGACAAAGGGTAAGCTCAAAAAGCCTAGGTGTCCCCACCCACCTCCATTTAAACGCTAAGAAGGTGCCTTTCTCCATCAGAACTTTCCCCTTGCAGGAGCCATCAAAGCCATCTCTTCAATTTAGGAGTTGGCAGCTTTTCTCTGAGGCAGTACCTTGTCTTCACACCCCAAGAATCACACTGAAGATAGTCAGTCACGCTGCTACCATGCCGATCTCCACTTCTCAGAGGAGGAAGCAGCAATTCTGCTCTTCCAGAACAGGGAGCACAGGAAAAGCTAGAATTACTCACTACAAGTATTTGTGCTGATCAGGGAGCTGCCAAACACTTTTTATTGCTGCTATCAATTCCATTCCTCCAGGACAGAGGTACACATAGCTCTTTTGGCTCCCAGTGATCACAGCTGCTTTCTATGCCCTCATTCTGGGCTATTGAGTTCTTATCTTCAGAGAAACAGTGAGGTACTTAACAGCAGCTGAGACCACCTTTAATTTAATTTTATTTTATTTTTTGGATTCTCAGGAGCCCCAGTGTCCAGGAAACATTATATAATAACATTCATCACGTTTTAGAAATGACACAGCCAAAGCCATCATTCCATGTTTTATAGGCTTTCATTTTCAATGTAAATGAGCCTGGAGCTAAACTGTGACCAAGCAACACAGTCAGCCAAAAGGTTAAGAGCCAGACCCATCAAAGAGACCCTTACCACCTGTTTTCTCCATGCTTTAAGGAGTCAGGTTTGATTTGTGTCTCCCTTTCATCCAAGTGGTCTGGGAAGATGCAACAGGCACCTACAAAACTAGCCCAAGCAGCTCCTGTGCCACCTCACCTTGATCACCTACCCTCTCCATCCTAAGGCCCAGAGGATGGCAAAGCAACACAAACCATCCCAGCCAGCATTGCCAAACGCTGCCATCCAGCCATCCACAATTCATAGCATTTGAGACAGTTAACGAGCAAGGAAGAGGTTATAATTTTCTCTAGCTTAAAAAGCAGGAAAGATGAAAAACACTTTGATAGAGGCTTGAAGCTTTGCTTCAGTTCCAGGCGCTGCCACCTCTCCTTTCGACCTCACAGTCTAGTACCTAACAAGTCATGTGTCGTGTCATGCCAGGCAGTGGCAGGAGGTCTTTTAGCTCAAGGAAACATCTACCTTCTAGGTCAATTAACACATAGGAAGGGGAGCAGCAGCTACTGCAGTCCCGTGGTTGCTGAGATCAGACCACCAGCAGCATTAGGCAAAGGATGGGGATTCTCTAGAACATCGAGGCAGGGAAGTTGAAGTAGCTCAGGCTCCCAAGTGATGACTACAGGCCAACAGCCAAGTTATCCACCCTCCCAGCCTTTTCCAAGGAGAGCACATATAAAACCACTTGTAATAATCTTTTTAGAAAAAAATTATTGTTTCTCACTGAGGTTTTTGCAATCAGCTAACTCTAGGCAGACAGCAGGCTCGTTGCTATCGACTTCAGGTTTCAGTTTTAGCATTTCTGCCACGTGAGCTCCGAAGAGACAGCTGCAGGAGAATCCTAAAGCCTGCACATACAAATGCTGTGCAGACAGACAGGAAGGATGTTTTTGGAAGCTTGTGTTTGTCCCAAACCTTTCTTCCTTTCACCTGGAAAGGTGACAAGCTGCTGCCCCCTGTCATGACAGTTTTAACAGCTCTCACAATGTGCTCAAAAACTGAACTCTGGGGTGAGAGTCTTCAGGAGAGCTTTCACAAACAAACTAAAGATCATATTGCAGTCCTGGACTGGGAAGAGGTCATTTTTCTGACCCCCGTGATTAGGCTGGTATTACTGAGGCTGAAGCCTCTACAACATAGAAACTTGTTACAAACCTTCACTTACCTACAAAGGAAGCAGAGGCTTAGTTTAGTGAGCTAGCACAGTGCACCAGAGTCCAAAGCTCCTTGTGTTTACTCCTCCCTCCAGCCACACAGCAATCACAGGCACTTTCCTTATAAGCTTTAGCTCATCCATTTCTAATGCTGGTTCAATGACCTCTAGAGTAACTGGGTGAGAGATAACCAGCTTTTATTCTTAGCTGCTAATGTGATGTACAACCTAACAATTGTCCTTCTCTTAGGAGAAGGATCAGGCCTTAGGAGCAGGTAGGATCAGGTCTTAGAGAAGCTTACAGCAATCAGAAGATTAGCTGCTTTAACCAGAGAGGGGCTGTTTACTGACATGAAGCTTGAACACAGCTGTGCTGTGTGTACAGAGAGCTCATGGACCTTGCAGAAGGAGCCAGACACTTCCCAGCTTTCCCCACGTGCATCACAGGCTCAGCCTTCCTCTTACAGAAAGCATTATGAGACCTGTTGCACCAGTGAAACAGAAAGAACAACAAGGGGAGGAAAAACCTGCACCCCCTTGGGCCACAGCTTTAGCAAGCTACAGCCGTCTCGCAGGGACAGACAATTCACACTCAGGAGGCAGCAGCCTCTCTGTTACACTGACTTCACACCATTGTCAACTCCAGTGAATCAGGCCCCACAGGTAAGCAACAGAGAGGACTCAGGGAGGGCAGTGATAGAGTGGGAAAGCAAAATTCTCTCAATTTTACACTCGGTCACCCAGCGTTATCTAGAGACAAGGGGAAATCTCATTCCATGTAATTCACTTACCCACAGCACTCAGAAGGGAAATCACTGCAATGCTGTTTGTGAGAAGGGTGAGAGGCGTGCTTTTCTAGCAGCAGTAAAGGACACCATGGTCCCAGCATAATCACATCTCTGCAGCGATTAAGAGCCCTAAGGAGCAAAGAAAGGAAGCACCAGAGCATCCAAAACGTACTTCCCTAAGGAATCCCTTTCCACTTTACCAGCTACATCCTGATTTTACTGTCTCACAGTTCATAACAAAAATCCCACCTGCTTGCAGAAGAATGCTTTTGTACTCTTACTTGAACTGCAATTGGACAGAACTAAGGATACCAGTCTTCAGATAAGGCTAATACCTCCTCCTCCATGGGGTAGGCAGAAAAAAAGTCTATTCAGTCAGGTTTGATTTGCCTCCCTTGTTAAATTGTCAGCACCTGTTCCAAATTTATCCATTTTCATTTGTTCCAAAATTAGTCCCCTATATCCATCATTATTTCTTAAATAAAAATAAATGTATTTTAGAATGGAAATCGAGAAGTCAGCATCTGAAAAATACTCTTCAGTACTGGGTAAGAATAATGTTAAATGTTATGCCCTCTTCTAAAAAAAATAAATAGATGAATGTGTACAGAGGGAAGTGAAAGGCTTGACTCACACAAAAGGCAAACATTTTATTGCCTGCTCACACAATGCTGAACAATAAAACATACTACTTGTCAAACAATGCAAATGCTTCCTATAATCTTGTATGCATGTATGTGCAGCATTTTTAGGTTTCTGTGTAAACAGAACAATTTGTGATCACATTTCAGAAAGAACTTACTGCAGTGTATGTGTGAACACATAGACACACACACAAAGCAAAATGCATAAGGAAATCATTCACAAGACACATTCGTCATAAGGATTTGGGAGGTAACTCCACTATCACAGCCACACAGGCAAATGTCTGCAGTCCTTCTGAGCCTCTGCAGCTCCAGGGTCAAAGGTGTGCACAAGAAAGGGAGGAAGTTCCTGCATTGGGACTTTGGATGCTTTCACTTCGAGACTCAGGCTTACCAAAACAGTACTGGAGTGAAGGATTAAAACTTTAAAAGCTCATCTGAACAGAAGTCCCATGCAAATGAAAGACCCGACCAAAGTAGAAAAAGCCTGAGATAACACAAAAGCTTGAGGAAGGCAAAGAAAGTAGAAGCAGAATAAGATCTCTGTAAATACTGCCTTCATGCCTAAAAAATTTGCTTTGCTTCTCCACCCCTCCCCATCCAATGGTAGCTGGTCTGTCTACCTGGAGTGGATTAATTCTGCAGTAGCTGATCTGTGGTGGCAACACAAATGCACACTCTCACCTCAGTTTCAGGACCTACAACAAGATAAGTGCAAGCACAAAAAAAATCTGCCACAGAGCATTTAGAGCACAGTAAATGCATGGTGCAGCTTGCCACACTGTGATTCATTTCTGCTAATGGACTTCACAGCCAGCTCAACTAGATGCAAAAATTAAAAATATAAGAAGGTGCTTGCTTAGACAGCCAGCTTAGGAAATTTTCTTTTTTGTGGTATACTTAGGGTTTTCAAGGCATCTCTCTGCGCACAGAGCCACAGTCATTTTGTGAGGCAGAGCCATGCTGATGTCATAGAGGACACATGCTTTGATCTCTTCAACCAAGATCTTTTCATGGTTATTTTTCTCTATTTCAATGTAAAATAGAAACATTTTAGATTGAAAGGGCATAGAAAAGTCAAAAAAACACTAGTTAAGTTATTTTGTTTGAAGGAGGGAAATGCAGCGAATAAACAAATGACAGATAGGGAACAATGGGAATTGGGTTTAAAAACCCCACAACTTTCTAGATTTAGTTATCTGAGATACCTTTTTTTTTATTTCAGTAGTTCATTTTGTGTCTGAACTGCTTGTCTTGTGTGAATAAAATCTTTACCTTGGGGATCTACTTCTACAGTTTTTTTGCAGAGTGAGTGGTATTTTCAAAACACCTTAACATTAACTCAGTTCTGTTTCCCCCTGAAGTCAAGAAGTGTCATTTTATCATCAATGGCAGTGAAAAGAAAATAAAGCTGATCTAGAGTGCTTCACCTTTCTGCACATAATTTTCCTCTTCTGATTTTTTATACCTGTGTGCATGCATGTATCAAACACACTGAGGTGCTTAGGAATTTGGGACATTAAACTAACATTGGTTATTCAGGTCCATTTTGAAAATACACTTCAAGAAGAAAAAAATATAAGAATTTTACATAAATCAAAAAGAAATTAGGATTTTTTTTTTCAGAACTTCAGAAAACATCTCCATATAAAATGCTAAAATAACAATAGTCTGATCCAAAACAGACTAATTGAGGATAACAGGATAAAATGAAATCAGAAGACATTTAGCCTGAATCAAGGCAGACTTGCCCTCACATAAATTTCTAAGCTAGCTTTTTTTCACATGAGGGGATGAAACAAATACAGCTCTGTCCAGTTTGACAGTTGCATCTAAAGGAGTGACACAACATTTATTATCTGTAGTTACAATTCTGAATCACAAAACAATGCATTGTAGTGTGTGAGAGCCTCAGAGTTGCTTTGAAGTGTGCTGACTGCTTGCAGAGGAGATACAATGCTCAGCAGCACAAAATAAAGGAACATTATGAATGATGGCAAATTCTTTATTGTATGTCTGAGCAAGCTGGTATGGAAAAAGGAAATGATGTGTCCAACAGTCTGAATTAGATCCCAGGTCCATAGTTTTTTTGCTTCCAGTAACAAGCAGGACATTTGGTCCTGTCAGACTTGAGTGGACGGACTGGTACTGGAGTACTAAGGGTTTAAAATGCTCTGTTTCTGTGCCTGGCATGGTGGAGGAGAGGTAAGGGACAGGATAAAGCAGTTTGCATGCTTGTGCCTGAGAAGAAGGAACACAATTTGGTTGCAGTGCATTCCTGCTCCCATCTCCCATGGCTCTACTTGTACACAAAGCATTCCTGAGGAGATGGTTTTTCTCACTGCAAGCTCGCATTAAGCTGCCTGAGCACTGGGGACAGTGGTGTGACAGAGAGTTGCACTTGTCATCAACATGGATGCAGGACAAAGAAAAGCCCCTGATGCTGGGTCCGCAGGAGTCTGAGGCAGCAGAGACCCAGCCCTGCCATCCTGAGAGGTTGTTCTGTGTCAGCAGGGGCTCTGTGTCTGCAGCAGAGTCCGAGTCAAGCCACAGACCTGGCAGTTGTTTGACAACGTGTCCTTGTGGTACAAGCTCTGCATTGGAATAGGGCACCTCTGAGGCACAGGGGATGAGCTGCACACACACCTCATCTCGTTCACTGGAGTTCTAAGCCCAGGAATGAGAGTGGGAAAAAGCAGGGAGCATTTCCTGAATTCCCTAAAGAAACACCCAAGTGCCTTGGTGAGCTGTAGTTAGCAATGCAGAGCACTGGGATGTGCTATGCTAGCATAAAAGAGGGGGGAAAGGGCCAAAGAGACCTTTGCTGATGGGCATGAGTATGCTGTGAAGCCACTGCCTTTGTCTCTCTCTCCCTCTGATCATGCAGTATTCAGTCAGCCTCCTTTCCCCTTTTCTCTGTGGGGATGTTGGGCTATGCTGGCAGCAGCATGACCACCACTGCAGGCTGTCTCACGTGGAAGTGAGACAAAAATTGGGGTGGCTGGGAAAAGCCCAGACTTGGAGAGCATCCTTTATTTGAAGGACAAAGCATCTTCTTCTGCTTTGGGACTCCTGGAGCATCTTTCCTCCCTAGCCTTGTGGCAGGGTCATCCCAAGGGCTTCTTCCCTGCTGTGTCACTGGGGCTGGGTGCAGACCATGGGTGTGCAAAGTTGCACTGGTCATCTCTGCCAGCACTGCTGGAATTGTTCAGAGTTTTCCTTCAGCTGCCTCAGGCTGTAGGCAGCAGAGGTATGAAAGGGCATAGCCCTCAACTCATTGGTACCGCATCTTCAGGGAGAAAGGCAGATAGAGCTTTACCTCAGGACTGCCAGTGTGTGTGCTTTATCTCCACCACAACAAAGGCAGAGGCCTCTTGTTTTGCCGTGGACCAAAGCCATTGGAGCTAGACTGATGCTGGGGTCACTGAAAGTGACAGTGAAAGTGCTGCATTTTCATTGCTTTCCTGTTTGGCATACTCACAGGCATTATTATTACAATTAGGTTTTAAAACTCCTTTTGCAAAGCTATTTTTGACTCCCTGAGTGTGTGCATGCGTGTGTAGGCACGCAAACTTAAACTTAGAGCTGCTCATCCTCTCCCATTTCCTCCTCCCCATGGCATCTGTTTTCCCTCTTAGCAAGGCAGGAAGATATTAATTTTTTGCTCTGCTAGTCAGAAGATTAGAAATATTAAGATGTATGCAGCATAACAGTGTTTATTTAGTTTGGTTTGTTGTTTTGGTTTTGGTTTTTTTTTTTTATCTGAAGGCCAAAGAGAACTTAATTTAATTGGTGGGAAGATAAAATAGGACTGCATTTACAAACAGGTTATCTTCCTACTGTCAACTCATCTCCCCTGCTCTGTCAATTGGTTGAATTTAATTGTTCCAGGTCTCCTAGTTTTATTAAGCTCTTCCTCTACTCTCATTCCTGATTACCCTGCTTCTGCATAATATATTCTCTTCTCAGGTTACTGCAGAACTGTAGGAAAGCCTTGAAGGAGTGCATGATTAAAAAAAAAAGTCATCCTAAGCAAATCTGGAAAAGCCCAAAGCCAAACACTTGCATGTACTATACTAATATATTGCTTGGAAGGTATAGCAGATTCTCCATTTGCAGCTATCATGTCTTGAGACTTCATGATTTTCCAAGAGCTGCATACAATTTTAAATATTTGAGG
This sequence comes from Donacobius atricapilla, assembly GCA_013397315.1. Taxonomy (NCBI): domain Eukaryota; kingdom Metazoa; phylum Chordata; class Aves; order Passeriformes; family Mimidae; genus Donacobius; species Donacobius atricapilla. The sequence continues at coordinate 1,157,023 of WBMY01013481.1, read as the reverse complement.
GCAGAGGTGACAGAATTTAAGGCTGCCTACTACTGCACATGGCTTATGGCTAGTTGAGATGGACCACAGTTGTGCATTCTAGCCCTGATTCAGTGATGCTGTGGATAGAAATATGTGGGCAAGACATAAGGTTTTTCAGAAAAAAATCCCCAAACCTCTCTGGCATGACTAGATGACACCAATGCCAAAAACTCTTGTTATTCACAATTCCCTTAGGTATTTGATACTACATTGATTTTGCATGGCCTGGTTTTGGTAGCTGGAGGGGCTGCAGGGGTGGCTTTTGTGAGAAGCTGCTGGAAGCTTCTTCCATGTCCAGCAAAGCCAGTCCCTGGTGGCTCCAAAGATGGGCATGCCACCGCCCAAGGCTGGGCCCACCAGAAATGGTGATGATGCCTTGTGGTAACAGATTTAAGAAAGAAAACCAAAAAGTCGTAATTGCAGTCAGAGAAGAGTAGAGTGAGAACATGTCAGAAGAACAACTCTCTAGACACCAAGGTCAGTGGAGAAGAAGGGGCAGGAGTTGCTCCAGGCACTGGGGCTGGGATCCCGCTGCAGTCCCAGGTGCAGACTGTGGTGAGGCAGCTGTGCCCCTGCAGCCCATGGAGGGCCATGGGCATGCAGAGATCCACCTGCAGCCTATGGAGAAAACCCAGACCGGAGTGGGTGGATGCCTGGAGGAGGCTGAGACCCTAGAGAGATCCATGGAGAGAGGAGCCCTGCTCCCAGGCTGGAGCAGCCTGTCCTTGAAGGACTGCAGCCCGTGGAAGAGTGGCCCATGCTGCAGCAATTTTGGCAGGATGGACTCACGTTGCAGCAGGTCACAGAGAGCTGCTAATCGTGAGATGAAACCAGATGGGACAACTGCCTTCCACGGGAGGGACCCCACAGTGCAGCAGGGGAAGTGCTCCTCTCCCTGAGCAGCAGGAGAAGCCAAGGCTACGGAACTGACCATAACCCCCATTCCCTGCCTCCTTGTGCCACTGGAGGAGGGGGCAGAGCAGGGAAGGGAAGGAAGGGTGGGGCCAAGGTACTTTTAAGGGCTTATTTTACTTCTCATCACCCTGCTCTGATTTTATTAGTAATAACTTCACTTCCTATCTCTAAGTTGAGCCTGTTATGCCCATGATGGTATTTAACAAGGGATCTCTCCTGGTCCTTAGCTCAGGCCATGAACCCTTTGTTAATTTTTTTTAACCCTTTGTTAAATTTTCTCTCCCCTGTCCAGCTGCAGAGGGGAATCAGTGAGCAGCTTTTGTGGGTGGCTGGCATCCAGCCAGCATCAACCCACAACAGATACAACCTGCCCAGTGGATTGAATTCTGTCCTCTCCCTATAGCAGAGCATGGCAGAGCAGAGCTGAGCACAGGCAGTTTCACTGGCAGGTTTTGCAGCCTGGCCTGACCTCTGTGTTGCAGCAGCCACAGGACTGCAATATGTGAGCTGGCAAATGCATGTCTAATTCAGGTACAGCTGTAGGAGCTACAGACATATCTCGATTAAAATTAGATTAGCCTACCCTACATTAGCTAGGCTTCAGCCAACTCACATATGCTTCAGATAGCTATTTCCCCAGTCCTTCTTTAAGCCAGCACCACCACCATTATCAGGTTTGTCAGCACTTTTCAAAGATTTTTCTACATTATTAATGACTGTACCCACACTGTCCAAGGAAAGATGCAGCCTGGACTGGCAAGTGATTACTTCAAGTCTTCAGAGGAAATATAATAACTCATCAAAGGACTTTCTAAGGCCTGGATAGGCTCATACATACTAGTAAGGGAAACTGATACTTGGAGCTGTATTCTAAATATACTGCAGTCGCATTTTAAGACAGAATAGCAGCACACTGGGACTTTTTCTCTGCTCTCTTTTCTATATTTGCAGTTAAAAATAATCATATTAGTCTGCTTTTCAAATCTTTGATCACTGGGATACATCCATGATCATATAAGCAATTACAACTTAGGCTGAGTCTAAACATTAGGGGGTGATTTCGCCACTCTGTACTCCTGATCAATACAATCCTCATACTCAAAGCTCGAAGCTCGAGCAGTTTTCCGGCTCCTTCTCTTCTTCTACTGTTCCTTTGCTACCACAAAGACAACAGGTGTTCACAAACGGGGTCTTACCTCACATCCAGTAGTGGAGGCAATGTTGGGACTGCTGACTGAGAGACATGAAAGCTGAAAAAGTCCTATATGTTAGTGAATGTCAAATGTGATAGATAGAGCTTGAACTAGTCAAAGCAATTCTCAAGAGTTCAGCAATGCTCTGCTTAAGAGCATGCAATATCTTGATCTCTGTCTCTCAAACTGAAATGAAGATGTATGTTCTATGCCTCTCTGATCCACTTGATTCACCTTACCTGGGACTATCTACCACAAGAAATGCACCTAGAATCTGCCATGACAGTTAAATTCCTCTTTGTCTTCCTTTCATCTTTTTCCTTCTCTTCCTAATTCAAATTATCCTAAATGGGATTAGAGGAGTCTTGCCTAGATTCCCCTGGTGATTCAGTCATGTTTTAAGCATAATGCATAGACCAGTGAGTCAGCAGGAAATGAGAAGGAACAATTCACTTACCATCCCTGTCCCCTAATCCTTCTTTGCCTGTGAAGAAGCTACAACTCTCTCAAGAAATCTATTAAATGGCAGAGTTGTTCTTTCCATTGTCAAAAAAAAAAAAATTAAATCCAGCTCAGAGGTTAAACAGGAGGTAAAGGAGGAATCATAGAAGTGCATGCATCCCTCCAAAACATAGCAACTTTTATCATGCGACTTCACCTTTGTTGTAATAAAGTGGTAATGTAGAACTAAGAGAGAAATATTTGTTCCTATCCTAGAGAAGTAAAAGACTTTGGAACATCACAGTATGGATGTATAGAAGCCAATCCTCTCTCAGTGTGCACACCAAGATAGATAAACATATTTTTCTCCAGGTCAAATGATACCCTAAACACAGGGTATCGTTTGCCTCCAGAGAAGCAAGGGGAGTCAGTTGTAATGGGGTAGGGGCAGAGAGAAAGAGGAAGAAGTCTCAAGCACAGCCTTAAGCTGTAGGAGTATTCACCGATCACTAATGGGGGGCACAGACACAGTTCATGTCCCCTCTACCTCTGTAATTGTATGCTTCACCCATACCAGTTGTCTAGGCTGCTCTAGAGCCTGGTTCTGCTGGTGGTGGAGAAATTCTCCTCCAATTTTCTGCCTATTTTTATTCATGTCCAGCTTATACCCATTTGCTCTTGGGCCAATATTGTCTTTTAGCTTAAACAGCTCTTCTTCCTCCTTGACATTTATCCCCTTAAGGTGTTTATAGAGAATAATCATATCACTCCTCAGCCTTTGTTTCGTTAGACAAGTAGAACACTTTGTAGTCTCCTCACATATGACAGGTTCTCCATTCTCCTGGATGGCCCCACAGCTTTCTTTAGCAGCCCTCTTGTTCTGCTCTTGCAGCAGCTCAGCCAGACACGTGACTGACTGGTGCTCAAGATGATGTTCCAGATAATGCCTCAGCAAAGCCTCAAACAATGATATTAAAAATTCTATGTCTGCCTCAGAAATACTCATCCTAAGATTGCATTTGCTTGTTTCTCACCTGCATCCCAGAGGTGGCTCACAGTTGTGCTAGCTGATCACAGGATGAATAACATCTTGGTCCTTTCTCCCTACTGTCATTTGCAATTTATGGAATTTATGAATTTATTTATTCTGGCGCATAGAAGAAATTCTCATGTTAATCCCAAGAAGGTAACCTTTTACTCTTCACTATACGATTTCATTCTGTTTCTATTACCTTCAAGGTTACCCAATGCTTCCTTCATGATCTCACTTTTGTCTTGAGAGTGTCTCAGTTTTGTTTCATCAGCTAATTACATTAGCACACTCCTTTCTTGCAGGTTTATTCCTAATCTCTGTCTTCTCCAGATTTAGGCAGTTATTTCCCTCATAGGGTATCACCTTTCAGTTTAGGTATCACCTTCCTAAAGTCCAAAATAAATTAGATTTGACACAGGTTTTTTTATCTCTAGGAAGCTGGTTCTCCTCCTGAAGGAAAGTATCTGGTTAGTTTGTAATGGTTCCATTTTGACAAACCTGGACTGAATTCAGCCCATTACATCCCTGTCTGTAATTATTTTTACCTTCAAAACTTTATTTTGTTGTTTTTAGAATTAGTCTACACAGATAAAGATATCTGCACATTGTTAAGAGGGAGAACAATTTAAAAAAAACACCAAATAACAGAAAACAAACCAAAAAAACAATTTCAAGATTGATCAGGGTGTTATTCTCTTTGTTTGGTTGGGTTTTTTTAATCTTTTTCCTTTTTTTGGCTATTGTGTCACCTCTCCTCCCCATCCTCTCAAATCCAAGAAATTCTTGTTGTCATTCAACTCAGATGAGTAACCTTCCATTCGTCTTTAAATTATACTACACATTGTCAGCCTGACGCTGCTGCAAAACCTCTGGAGTTTCACAAAGGGACCCTTGAGCAAACAGACACTGCTCATCAAGAAGGCTGCTGGAGAGGGCCAGGTTTGAGTGGTGGGCGTTGATGGTTCGGAACAGGCAGAGGGGGCTGGGTTATCTGCACATAGCAGGTATTTCCATCTCCTTTGAAACAGTGGGAACCCACACACTTCATATGAGCCAGGAGCGTTTTCGCACAAATAATGACTTGCATTAATAATGTTGTCGGCCCCCGAGCGCTGGTGGCCTCTTTCCAGGTGCTAGTGGCTGAATTCAAAAAGGTTGATTCACATAAGGCTTGGAAAACTAAAATAAAAATCAAGAGGCTTATCAGAAGCTTAACCAACCTTTTTCAGCAGCTTTATTAAGTTGGCCAAAGGAAAATGTTTAAAATCCTAGCCACCAATGGAGACATGTGAAATCAGCTGGACAACGCAGGGGTGAGCAGGCTCCAAACACCAAATGTATGTAGCCTGACAGGGAGCAACAGGATGAAAGAGCTTAGCCCTAAAACTACTGCTCCGATACATGAATTAATGAAACAAATCCTACCTTCCAGATCTGCATCACCCAGTGGCGAACACTCACCATTGTGAGGCCATGCTCTCCTGGGCAATGAGGACTTTGAGGTAGACCCTCAGTGTACACTCTAGACTCCTGTGTGTCCCACCAGCACAACCTCTGTCTTCACTGCCATCCCAAAGATCCCAAGGGATTCTACACCAGCAGAGGTGACTGATGAAAAATGATCCTGCTCACCTGCAAACAGCACCTACTTCTGTGTAACTTATCCTGATTTCTTTGGATTATCTGATCATACTGTCTGTAAATCTTTTCTAATAGCCATTGAGTAAGTTTGCCAGCTTCAACCCAGTTTGACAGAGGAGCACAAGTTTGAAACATATTATTAAGCTCTGAACTCTTATGTGGAAAAAGGCAGACAGGTAGAAGTTTAGTTTCACAGACATTCCAGGCCACATCCATCCTGGAAGAAGTAGACGATTTACATTTTTAGATGACAAAATAAAACAAAATTCAAGTGATGGCATTAAGAATTTTTGGGCAAGTGTAAGCCTCTGAAGGAATCCCGAGTCATTACTTCTGCCCTTTTATATCCATCTATAGGTATAATTTATGTTGGATGCTAGAAGACAGGAAAGATACGAGCTACATGCCAGCCACTGAATTTTCTTTCACGAGCCCTCATACAAAGGTGCATTGGTTTATCCCAGATTCTGCTGTTGAGATACTGGATGAGAAGCACCAAAGAAGTTGCCTCAAGTTTGATCTCCAGACTATAACCTTCATGATATAGAATTTTCTCTTGATGTGAAGTAAAGCCTGCTTTTAGCTTCCAGCTTCAGTTTCTGTCTTCTGAACAGGAAGAAGGTGCTTGAGAGACAGGAAGAAAGGGAGGGAAGGAGGGAGGGAGGAAGGGAGAAAGGGAGAGAGAGAGAAAGAGAGAGAGTAAGAGGAAAGAAAGAAAGAAAGAAAGAAAGAAAGAAAGAAAGAAAGAAAGAAAGAAAGAAAGAAAGAAAGAAAGAAAGAAAGAAAGAAAGAAAGAAAGAAAGAAAGTTAGTTCCTGTTCCCATGCTGTAAGTTATCTGGCTAACTCCTGGAGTCAAATGGAAACAAATGGGCCTTGATTTAGCTAAACAGCACCCTGTGTCCTGCTAGCTCTTCTCAGCTTCATACAAACGTCTTGCTATTTTTACCTGCCCTTTTTTGTCAATACCCAAGTATTGACAAAAATCACGTTTACGTTCAAGAGCTAGTCAACATCTTGGTAAAAGGAAAAGCTTCCTTAAAGGATTTGCATCCATATCGTGCAATGCTTACAGGAAATATCCTTGAGGTTTTTCTCTATTGAAATAGCACAATACTTTCCAGAGCAGCTCTGACATTTCTAAATATTTGTTCACAATAGAATATACATTGCTTTAATGCTGGGAAAAAAACAGAACAGTCCCTTAAGGCACACTCACTTCTATTTGCATACAAGTAATAGTCCAGTTTGACTAAGCAACATAGCTTTCTAGCACTTTTATGTTAGTGTGACCGCATCCACACTAAGGGTGGCTGATAAAACAACATAAAATCACTTTCCTAAATGAACAATTAAAAATGGACACAAAATTTGCATAGAGATAGCAAGCTAGGGAAAGATGAAATCCTCGTCCCCTTTGGCTTATCTTTGTACAGCAAGAAAATGAAAATTGGGGCTAATGCTTCTACAATTCTATGGGCATGTGAAATGGTGCTACCAAAAAGACAGGTATCAGTGTTTATATTATGGCACAAAAGTTAAAAAATAGCATTGTAGTTTCAGGTGTAGTGAAAAGCAAGAGGGTCGGCACACGAGCCAAGGTAGAGAGGCACTCATTAGAGTGAAGTTGGATTCTGTCTCTACCCTGACAATTTCCTTCTTTTTTCAAAGTGATTGTTTCTGCCTCTCATTTGCATAAGCACTTCGCTCATTAACAGGCTGTAAAAGGAAAAATGAGATGGGGGTGGGGAGAAGGAATGGGCCACTGATAGAATAAAAAATGTTTTAAACCAGGGAAGCAATAAGGTCACATCAGCACCAGGCTGATAAGAGCTGAGGTCAGTGAAGGCCATGGCACCTCATTGTCAAAATCAGTCAGAAACAGGAGGCTGAGCTGATGCTCATTTGTCACTCCTATTTACACAACAATCTCCCCTCTCCATTACCTCTCTTCTCTCTCTCTCTCTATTACCCTTCTTCTCCCCTCTTCTGCTCCCTCCCACCACTTTCTCTCCATGTCTCTGGCTCTTTTAAGCCGGAGCTGCTTGGGCCAATTCTGCTCTCATCCCAGATGGTTTCCATGCACTGAGTCCTTTTTCATCTCCCCCGGCAGGAAAAGAACCAGACTTCCACATTTACTGGTATCTGTCCTTGAGGGACAAGCCCACAGCTGGTATAGAGTGGAGCTGAGGATATACACCCCCAAGTAAGCCCCTGGGGGAGACACAGAAGAGGCAGCTTGGTCTGGAACAGCCGCTGTGCCATGGTGTGCGTTAAGATTTGCCCTGGATTTGTGACAACTGTGGCAAGCCCACCCACGGGGGCGGAAGACAACAGAAGCTTCTGCCTGATGCTGCAGGCAGGACACATGGACAGCTCACATTTTTAGCCAGTGGATATTGGCTCATGTCACTGGCTTGAGACAACATCTGGCTCCCTCCTCTTGCTCCTTCCCACTGGCTCTCTCCTGTTACAAGGACAGTTTACCGCTAACATGGCTTCAGCCCAGGAAATAACTCCATTTTCAGAGCTGGCTAGACTCAGACTGAACAGCAAGGAAGCAGTAGAGGAAAGGAAAACAAAAGAATAGGAATAAAGAGAGAAATACAGTAAAGTACGATGTAGTGCTATGCATAATGAGGCTAAAGGGAGCATCACAAGACCATAGTCCTTTCTTTCATAGTCCTTTCCTTTCTTTCTGATCATTACCATTCTCACCATATTTGCCAGACGATGCTCTTGTGGTGGTGGAGACTGCTTCCTCCCTACATCATCAGCTCCAGGGAGTCTCTGCCCTTAACAATGGAGAATCTATCCCAGTAAATATCTCTCATAATTAAAGTCTGATAATTTTTGTCCTTATAAACAGGGCAACAAGAAGATGGTTGCCTTTGGTTTTACAACATCTATTACCATTTTGGAGCATATTTTCCCTGGTGTTCATTGGCAGGAAGGAAAGGAAATGAATTAAAGGAAAAGATTGTTAACTGTAGCACAGACAGGACTCATTCATAATTTGTCATGTAAGAGCAACTGACAGCAAATGTTTGAGACAGGAACACACACTAATGTATTATTTATAATAGACTAAGGAAAAAAGAAAGTGGGTACCTAAAACTCCTGTGGTCTCTTTCCTCTGCTTCCTACATATTTGGGGTCCATTATTCTGCTGCTGGTAACACAACCTAGGTGAAGGCTCCTAGCCAGCAGACTCCTAGTCAGTATAGGAATGAAGTGGAAACCCTCTCCAACTAACATTAGTGTCCACAGAAGTATCTTCTAGAGACCAGCAAAAGTGTCCAGTACAGAGTGACTTCCAAATTGGATGAATGGAGGCCTCTTGTCACTCTCAGAAACATACCCTTTCAATGTATGAGTTTGGAAAGAATCGAGGGAACATGGCCCCCATCTTCATGACTGACTCTCTCTCTATTAGGCTAAACACAGCAGTGACAGTTCTCACCTCTGTGAACTTCACATGCTTGACCAAAACTTAATTGGTTTACTGATCAGTATGATCACAGAATCGTTCGGTTTGCAAAAGACCTCTGATACTATAAAGTCCAACCACTAACCCAGCACTGCCTAGTCCACCACAAAAACCGCATCCCTAAACTGTCACAGCTACATGACTTTTAACTACCTCTTAGGATGGTGATTCTTCCACTTCCCCAGACAGCCTGTTTTAATAATTGACAATCTTTTCTGTGAAGAAATTTATTCTAATATCTAATCCAATCTGAAGCTTATGCTGTACCATGGCTTGTGGTATAAGGACAGTTTGGTAATGTGCAGAGTTAAGCAAGCATTTGTCAGAACTCTTTGAGACCCAGTTACTCTCTAACTTTCAATTCTCATGGTCCTGGAACCGATGTCCACATTGCTTAATTCAGCCAAGCTCCACTGCACTCAACCAATTTATGTTACTCACAGAACAAACCCACAAGCCTCCACTCTGTGCTGGAGAACCAAAGCCAGATATTTATGGAAAAATAAGATGAAAGAGTATCATCCCACAGTAGTCAGAGAATTAGACCATTTCTATAGGTCATATTATTACACAAATAATCCTCTTTGCTGACATAAAACTTGATAGATCAGGACATTCGATTTAGGAGGTGATGAGCTCAGCATGCTGTTCTTGGTGGGTGCAGGTGTAGCTGGTGTGCCTGTGGTTTGCCCAGGCCATAGGAACTGTGTTCCTCATGCCTGCACAAGAGATTTTCAGCCCTGCCCTACAGCTTTCCAGGCACAGTCTCTTTGTTTAGTTTTGCACGGGGTCAGCAGCACACTATGCTCACAACAGCAGCCTTTAGACAGCCCATCACCACGGCACTGCTGACGTTTCAGAGCTGTGTGCTTTAAAGCTAAGAAAGTATCTTTATGGGGTGTTTATAGTCCCACACATTTAACTTCCTCAGTGACCCAGGCAAGGTGTAGCAAATGAACTGAGTTGTTTTACTAGACACCACCAACTGTGATAGAGACAGTGCCTAAATCTTCAGAAGTGTTCCACTGGAGAGAAATCTTATTTGGCATGTAGTCAATAGCCCAGGGAAAGAATAGGACCTTGTCCAGCAACATCCCCAGAGGTATCTTGTCGCCCTGATTTTTTCAGCCTTCTGATGTGTTTCACAGCTCTAATGTTTTCACAGTTCTCAGTTTCTTTCTCACACACGGGTGTTATAAATAGAAGCAATGTTTATGTTATATGAGGTTGTTTACATTTCTTCTCTTGGAGGAATGGATGGCTGATGGACAGTTGTCTTGACCAATAGGATGGGAGAGGTGTCAACCTTCTCCTCCAATCCCTGGTCTGTGTAGAAATACTATAAAAATGGAGTCAGATGTTTTCATAAAAAGTTCATGCCTTTTCTCCAGACAGTGTGTGTGTGTGCGCGTGTGTGTGTGTGTGTGTGTGTGTGTGTGATTGTGTCCCCAACAGTGACAGTATCTGCTACTTGTAACAGAGGCTGGGGATAACACAAAAAAAAAAAAACCCAGCAAAACCCCAACCTGGTTTCTCAGAATGCTAATCAGGCTTATATTTCACCAAAGGAAAACAATCCTTTCTGATTTTGTCTATTCCCTAAGGCTGCTGAGATACCCAGAATTTGTCAACTAGCCACTGCAAATAAATTGAGAAATGTAATGGTACAGAGGGAGGATCTTATTCTATGTTGGGCAGAAAAGCCACCAAAATAGTGATTAGACAAAGTGCAGCTAAATAATATAGAGTATCTGTTCAGTGGGCTGAGCAATGCCTGATGCAGGTAGTCCATAAATTGTCAATCTCTGGAGACTAGAAGCACATCCCCAAAAAGTATTTTCTCTACACTTGGTCATGTTTCATACACTTCCTGGAAAATCTTGGTACTGGTTAGAGGCTTATTTATATGTGGGGGTTTTTCTGTTTTAAGATATTTTATTTTAAGATAACATGTTTCAAGTTGTTCCATTTCAGGCTCTTAGTTGTGCCTTAATGAATGATAGTTGCTCTTCCCTGAAGTTTCTTCACCAATCTCTGTTTTATTGATAGATTAGTAGTGGCGCAAAAATAATAGCATTACTCTCCTTTCTCAAATACCTGGATCAAGTCACAGCATTCCCAGTGATGTCCCCCAGTGAGAACAGCTTTAAAGTTTGTAGACTTGGTGCCAGATTCCAAAGAGCATTGTGCACATACACATAAACTCTCGCCCAGGCCATATCTCTTATTTCCCCATGTGTCCTCTTCACCCTCGGGTTTGAGCCTGGCTGTAGCAAAAGTGGAGGGAAGATTTGCTCCAGATCTCCAATGCATCCCAATCATAGCCACCAGGAAAAGACAGCCAGGTGCCTACGACAGCAGGGAGCAGATTTGCAATAAGCAAAACATTACTAACAGAGCTTATAGGCAGAGCCATGAGAGCATTTTACTAATTGATGGACTGGCAGTACTACAGCGCTTCAACCATTAAAAAATTCAGCATGAAAGCTTGGATGGAAAGAGGGAGGCCATGAACTAGCCAGAACAGAGCAATGTGTGCATAGGAGCTGTAAAGAAAGGGGTAGAGAAGCTAGAAAGCACACCCAGAGGGACAGCAGGCAGCAAAATAACATGTAAAGGGAAAGACTGCTTTAATATCTAAAGATGGTGTGCCATCCTCTTAGTCTGAGGGTTGAAAATACAGGCATGGGTACAATTTTGTATGTGTACTTCCTAAGTAGTGTACAGTACAAAAAAAAGGAAGCAAGAGTGAAGGAATTTGAGGCAATTTCCTGGAATCCCTCAGGAGAAATTGAATTTAGCCTGGCTGACTTGCCCCCTGCCGAGAAAAAATTATTCTTCACACAGAATAAAAATACTAATTATTATTATTATGACTGCTTATAATAGCATCACCTTTCATTCACCACGGAAATCCAAAACTTGTCATGCTGCACATTTTATGTGCAGTGAAAATCCTTTTCCCATGTCCATAAGACAAGATGGGATAGGGGAACATTTACAGTGACTTGTTCTTCAAGAGAGGTTGTAGAGCCTGTTATGGAAATATCTTCCTTTGATATGTCCCAGTGCAATTATCTATCCTGTTGGGTCTTCTGTCTGTTTGGCTGGGCAAACTCTGAACTGCATTGAATGATTTTCCAACTCTTTATTCACTGAGCCATGAAGCTGAAGGAAATACATAAGGCTATGGCAAGCCTTCAGTTTATCCCTCCATTAATTCCACTCCTCCATTACCCTGCACCATGAAGCTTACAGTGGTGGATTTAGTTTTGGCCAAATGTGAAGAGGACATAAGGTGGTAGGGAAGGTGCAAATAGTGAAGGTGTAAATATCCACTATGAAATCCAGTAAAGTGGCTAAAGTTATCAGGTTTAGCTCTGGGTTTTTTGTTAGCAGGGGATACAGTCCCCAGCTGGGACATGGGAACTGCTCATTGGTGTTTTCCTGTCCAAATCCTGCACACCAAAGGCTTTGTTTAAGCTGCCTGACTTTGCACTGGAACAGATAAGGAGTGCACGGGAGCTCTGCTGCACAAACTCTGAATAGCAACTGAGAGCTCTTATATCTCCAGCCTCCCATGGCAGGCACAGTAGAGATCTTCCTCTCACCTATGAAGCACCTGGACTTTCAGCTGAGCAGTGTTGAATCCCGGTGCTATGGGTTTAGCAGGAAAAGTCTGTGGGAGCTCCCTATATTAACTGGAGCTGTTTGCTTACCAGCAGTGTATGATGTGCATTACATACGACAGACAGCAGGGCCTGAAGACATAGAGCTATAAGAATCACTAACAGTCCAGACATTGAAAAAGCATGCTGACCCCAAAGCAGTTAAAAAAAAATCTCAGTGGTTCCATTTCTTTCCCCCCCTAGGGGGAGTCCTCTCCATTTTTAATTTGTTGTATGTTTTGTTGCTGGTCAGCAGGTGCCACAAGGCATCCAAGACACTAATCTTTCTAATAAAATATTTCCTTCAGGATACTGAAAGTGACAGAAGTTTTTTTTAAAAAAGAGAGAAAGAGAGCAATCTCAGAATCAATTCGCAACTGATAAGAATAGAAAGGTCAAGTTTTTCTCAGCCTAGCCAATATTTACTTTCATATTCACATCTCATTGCCTCACATCAAGAATAAGAAGTGAAAAACTAGTCTTACAGATCAACAAGCATCACTTGCCATGAAGGAAGGTTCTGGAATGTGAGTCCCAGTCTGTGAGCCAAGACAATTGGATTGCCCAACTGCATCTGTCACTTACTTGTAAATCACCTTCCCTAGCAATGTCGTGAGTTTTCAAACTCTGAGACAGAGTCAGCAGTGCTTAGCAAGCTGAAATGCAAGTTGTCGGAAATAGTGCAAAAAACTTCAGCTGGCTTCAGCATCCAACACCATCAGGCAATGCACAGTGAAAACCTCAGTGGCCTTTTCCAGCCCTCTCGAAAGGTGTGGTTAAATGAAACAAAAGAGATGGGAGGAGCAGCAAACTGGTTAAAGCATGAGTCCCTGCAGGTCCTAAGGAAGTAGCTCTGTGAGTTATCTTCTTAATTTTGCCCAAGGCCTCCAATTTAAAATGGAAACCACAGAGAGAAACTTTTCTGGAAGTCAGATCTAGAGCGGCTCAAATTAGAGATACACTGCCTCCACCCATTTGTCACCTCTAAATGAAAATGTCAGCCTTAATTCATGGACGTTTTTTAAGTCCTTTGATGGAAAGGACTTGAAAAGCAGTGGTTATTATCACAAGCGCTCAGCACTGCTATCAGGCACACGGCTATTTTATGAGCAGGCAGTGCTCTCCCCCATCCTCCTATGCTGGAAAGCTATAATGTATCTCTGGGGCAGGTTGATATTTGCACTTTGTGGACACCCAATAAATAATAATCCAAATATTTGCACACATGGAATATTTTGTGACATTATAGAGCTGGCAGACTGTGATTATTCGGGAGCTGCTTTGTGCACAGAGCTCCCATTGGTTTCAAAGTGAGTGTGGAGTTCAGAAGCACTGCAGAGTAAGACCTGTGACATTTATGTTTATGAAATAGGAGAGACCTTATCATTTACTGTTTCTGTAGTCACAAAGACAGAATAGCTGATGAGGGGCCTTTGCTGGTATCTTCAGTATAATCACAATGTACACAACAGTGGTGTCTCGGCAAGTAGTAAGTGAGCTAAGGAAAACAAAGGGAGATTAGCAAGGGGTGCTGCAGGGCAGGAGGGGGCACTGGCAGAGCATGGCAGGGAGAGAGCTGGGGTGGCTGGGGAACTGCTGGGAGCACTGGCAGCATTGGCATGAAGAACCCTGGGCTGGGAGATGCCGAGGGGCTGCAGAGGGCGGTGGGCGCTGGAAGAGCTCGGAGCCGAGCGCTGGATGGGAACAGCAGGGCTGCTTTGTGGGGGGCACTGGCACAGCCAGCGTCGGAGCCAGCAGAGCTCGTATGCCATCTGCTGCTGCACTATTAACTGCTATTAGTCACTGAGCTTCATGAGCATGAAGTTCCCTTAGTTGCTGAAAAGCAGGGAGAAAAGCCCAGGATGTGGCTTAACTTTGATTAAGCACCAACAAATTTGGGACAATTTAAACAAGAGGGATTTCATTGAAGCATGTTGCAAAATTCCTTCTTTGCCTGAGGGAGGTACACATACAGAGTATGCACCATTGTACTTCCCCTTCCACAGCACTTTTGTCAGCAAGATAAGAGAGAATTTCCAAGTGTTTTGGAATGGAGCTATGGATTTGCTAAATGGATTTCTATCCTGTTCAGTTAGAGTGATATGCTTCAGCACGTTCCAAAAAAAGATGGAAGTAGACAGAAGTATGAATAGAGACAGCTTTCTCAATTATGCTAGTTAAGATAAATGTTGGTAGACTTATTAATCCTTATGCTTCAGGGCTTTTGCCGATCAGCAGCTTGGGTCAGGAAGAAACATCCCACACCTTGTCATGGCATAATGCAATTAGAATTGATGTCTCCTTCTGTTCCAATTCTGGCTGGGATAGAGTTAATTTTCTTCATAGTAGCTATGGGACTGCATTTTGGATTTGTGCTAAAAATGATATTAATAATATAGAGATGATTTTCTTTCCAACCATGTCATGTATGGCATCAATGACTTTTCTGCTTCTCACACCTGGGGGTGCACAAGAAGTTGGGACGGGACCCCATGACCACAGGGATATTCCATACCATAAGACATGTTTGGCATATAAAGCTGAGGGAAGAAGGAGAAAGGAGGGAGGGACTTTCAGAGTGATGGTGTTTGGCTTTTCAAGGAACCATTAGACATGATGAAGCCCGGCACTCCTGGGGATGGCTGAACACCTGCCTGCCCATGGGAAGTGGTGAATGAATTCCTTGTTTAGCTTTGCTTGTTCATGCAGCTTTTGCTTTACCTATTAATCTGCCTTTACTTCAACCCACAATTTTTCTCACTTTTACCTTTTCAGTTCTCTTCTCATCCCACCAGGACAGAATGAACAAGCAGCTCTGTGGGGCTTAGTTGCCAGCTGGGATTAAACTATGACACATTGCCTTGCCAGATTTAGCTATTTGATAGGGTAGGACATGGGGCATCTTGCGACTGCACAGGGTTCTGGACTCAGGACTGCCCTTTATACAAAGGCTACCTTAATGGATGGAGAGACTGTTGATTTTCTTTCTGTGAACACTCCTCCTGGAAGCCAGACTTACATTCCTATAGGCGAATATGAAGGGAGATGGAAGGTGAGAGCAGAGGCAACCTAATGTGGCTGTCACCCAGCTACAATACATTGACACAGCTTGATTTAAACAACAGGCTGGAGAACTAATGCATTTGCAGATAAAGGCTGAAGGCACTGCTTTGAGAAAATTATCATTTTCTTCCTCAGACAGAGGGAAAAGGGAAATGCATCTGCCAGATTGTGAGCTGTGAATGATTTTCTTAATCTTACTGAGAACACAGTACATATAGAAAGATTTGGTCACAACATGGAAACAACCAGAATCCAGCAATCCTGTGCATCTAGAAGGGTGGAACGTAGCGATAGCCACACCAGCCCAGCTGGGTGCTAGGCAAAAAAAAAAAAACAACAGGTTATCTTGTGCTCGTGGGAGTCATAGCAAATGGTTGGAATACACAGTAAATCTGATCGTGGGGCTATTAGGATTGGATCAAAAGCTCTGGAGCCATGTGAGGCCACTGCTGAGCTGGTATAAGCTCACCCTCTGAGAACAAACTTGTCCAAAGCATTTTACCAAGGTAAGTTGCGCTCAGCGCGCGCTCACCAGACCTGTCCCGCAAGAGACCCTGTGCTTTCCAGCTGGCTTGCATCCCTCACCCATGCCACTCAGCACTGGGCTCCTCTTGACTGGTAGTCAGGCACCCATGAGTTTTGGCACCGGGTGAGGAGAGTGGGAATTCAGGCTTCCCAACAAGCCACATCCTAGCTGAGCCACTAAAGGAAGCTGTTGTCTCTTCAAGACCATACATTACAGCCATTGTTAGTCAGTCATTGTAAAGTGCTCTTAGAGCAGTGGCAGATGTCCTATTACACTGAGAGAAGTAAGACACCTGGGTTCGTTACCACCTAATTAGGTTCTCCATGTGATTAACTACTTGTGTTGCAGACAAAGAAGCAAACTACCCAAATGAATGCCAACAGAAGACAAGCTGGCATGGCAGCAGGCACCTGACAGGCACACGCAGATCTGTAACTCATCTGGCTTCCTGACGGAAAGTGAAGGATTTTTAGTAAAAGTTATAAAACTATAATCAGAAACTCTGAGAGCATATGTTTTGCCTGAGTCATAGTCCTTTGAGACTCCCACAAACTCTTACCATCTCACAAAGAGAATCTAGCTTGATCCCTGGTGGATCTGACCTACCTAAACATTTATGCTTCCTCTGCAGAGCCCTCAGCATCTTCCAGCCACCTCAGTATCTTCTCCTTAGAGACACCTCCATCTTCCCAGGAGAGGATAATTCTCTGTGCCTTCCTGTGCTCCTCAAAGCCTACCCTGTCCATCTGCAGAGGACCATTTCTGTACCTCTGTCCTGTAAGAAAAACTTCTGTTGGGGAAGTCCTTCTGTATAGTCCTGAGATTTGGCTGTCTTCCCTCCCTCCACTGCCTAAACGCAACAAGGAAACAAAGCATGTCTCTGCAAAACTCTGTCTCTTCACTGAGAGCTTCCCAGCCTGCTAGAGCTGAGGCTGCAGTGTTCCTGCATCAGCCTGAAGGCTCCAGGCTGGGTTTCCTCATGAGCGCCTGATCCATCCCAAACACAGATCCACATTCAAACCGTCTGAAGCCTCTAATCAATCAGTGAATTGCACTGAACGCCCTTAGGAAAAAAAGATCTTTGATGAGGCTTTGCTGCTAGCAACCAATCCAAATCCATTAGCTTTCACATCTGGAGTTCCAACGAACAATAAAAATGAGCTTGATGGCCTCAATCTTGTCCTCATTTTTCAGCATCACAATAACCTGGCTCCACTAAACACAATTCAGCATGATTGCCTGACTGCTCAGACTTCGGGGATACCCAGAACCACTACAGCTGCTAGAGAAGAGGGTCGGGACAGAGGGTGCTTTGGCAAAACTCTGTGTCTGTGTGTGCACATATGCATATTAGGGCAAGATAAAAAGGACTGGAACTGGGCAGGATGCTGCAGGTTAGGATTAGGGGCATTGGCAGAGATTCACAATAAAAATCCACTTGGCATTTTCCAGTCAAATGTGAGTATCTGGGCAGGACTATTGCTTTTACAATATGGCCAGCTTTCACCTTATTTCCACCACTTTTTAAAATTTGATTGTTCACTCTTGTAGACTCTTCTGGTGTCCCCTCTCAAGCCCATCCAAGCCTGCATCTCCACCCTGTAAGAAATGGAGGGCCTTCCTTTGAAACTGGACTGCAAGGAAGGAGAGTTTCCTCTTCTTCCCCGGGCACCCGCAGGCAGGACTCAGCTGATTCCAGGAGATCCGAAATGCAAAAAGGCAGCAGTGCACGGCAGGCAGAGGCTGGGATAATTGCATGATTTGTGCTTGTGACGAAAGCTGCGCTGATGCCAGCCTGGGACACACACGCTTGGACCCGTCCCAGAGCTGCAGAGTCCAGCACAGCCCTGCAGCTGCCGAGCCACTTGCCTGGCAGGTGGGCAGAGCCTGTGCAGTAGGGTCTGGAGGGCCAGATTTTAGATGCATCTCCTGGTTTGTCCAGGAGCTTCCTATGCCACAAACAATTATTCTGGTTTACTTCTTTCTGCATTTCTGAAGTTGTCCTGGTGTCAAAACAAGTGGAGAACCTGATGGCAGTGATTGCATGAGGAACTCTGGTGCTTCCACTTCTATGTGAGCAACCACAGCCTACCTTGCCCTATTTCAGCCTACCTTGCCCCACACACTTACCCTCCACCAGAACCATCTCACTCTCATCTAAAGAGCAGTTGGTAGTGGCAGTGGCTTTTCTCCTCCCTTTTCCTTCACGCTGTAGCCCAGATCCCACCTCCTGGCCTCACCTCTCTCTCTTCTTGCCTTTTACAAACAAGGAACCCATGCTGGGACCTCTGTGTGAAGCCATCCAAAGCATCTGCTAACAGACAGCCTAATAGCTATTTAATGGGCCTGGTAAAGCTAATAGATTTGTAAAGAAAATATGAACAACAATAGCCAAAGGGAGCGCTCAAAAGCATTCAAAACTGGCAGGGTTTTTCCCACTTGGACTTAAGTAGCTGAAGCGGCACTTGAAGCCAGGCTGCAGCTTTGCTGGCTTTCCAAAACTGCCACATTCCCAGGAGGGAGACTTGATCTGAGAATGACACTGTCTGCCCTACCCACACAGTCATAGGAAGGATCTCCAGGCGGCTTCTAAACGGCTTTGCCAAATGCTGCCAACTCTGGGGTAGAGGAGCACTAGTGGACAGGAGGTCAGCCTTCTCCAGGATGAGGAGCAGGTCACTGCTGGAATTACTGCTGTTAATATCCTCACAGTGGAGAGAAAGGTCTGTTAAGGCCGCATCCCACAGATTTCTCTTTCCCAAACACAGCAGAGTCTACCTGTCAGAAGCAGATGGATTTATTTGATCTTGACAGAATTTATACCTAAATCTCTTAATACTTATTTTCCTTATGTGTAGCCAAAAGTTTTATGAGACACACTTACCCCTGCTCAAGAAACAGACAATATATTTTGAAGGATATTGTATCTAGCTGACATATCATAAATTCCCTTTGTCACCCGGGTGCCCACCTCTAGTTATACAGCCACTGTGGAGTGAACACTAGTCCATAGCTCTCTGGGGCTCCTCTAAAGGCCCTTATCACTCTGCACATATGTTGCCTGAGCAGGATGCCCATGCCTGGAAATAAAAGCTGAGCTGAAACGAGTCAGGTTGTTGTCAGATGATCTTAATGTTCAGGTATCAGTGTTAATGGTACCAATCAGGATAGGATATACACACTCTTGACAGACTTATGCACACCTCTGGAAGATGTGTGGGGTCAGTGAGGGAGACGTGGTCAGCTTGGGGCAGTGAGATGGGATGTCTTGGCACTGCAGCCCGCCTGGGCTGTTCTTCAAGCTGTATATGTAGTGGCAGGAAATATGCTCCCAACAGCACGTCCATTTGAAACATACACCAGTGTTTACCAAAAATGTCAAGTACTCTCTTTGTACAGCATCATGATATCAGTAGCATGCACAACCCAGACTCTCCATCTGCTCTCTCACCCCAGCCCAACCCAGGGCCATCTCTGTTTCAAAATGGGACAGCAGAAATGCAGGCTATGTTTCTGCCACATTTCCCCATCTAGCAGCTCTCTGTCTTCTCTCTAGGCAAGTCCAGCAGCACAGCAGAGCTGTATGTCTGGAGCTGGAGCAGGTATGGGTAACAGGTATGGGATACGAAGCAGAAATCTTTTTTTCACTCCATCGCAACTTAAAATCTCTGAAAGATTGATCTTGGCCCTCAGCAAGACCAAATTGATTGCCACATAGGGAATTATTGACAGGAGAGGAAAAAGAATATAATTTTCCTATGGCTGCATCCTAAAAGCTCTCCAAGTCCTTATCCAAGAAGTGCAAATGCACAGCAGTGGTGTGATATGTGACAGTTTGGCCCTCATCATTGAGGATGATTGCATTCCCTTTTGTAGCTGAATTTAGTAAAGTGTAGCTGCCCTCTGGTTAAAATAATGCTTCACTGCTTTAAGGGGTAAAAAGTATGTGTTTAGGTCTTGTTACCCTGGGATTTGGAGTTTGCTCATGACTTTAGCAGCCTACTTGGACCTGATTGCACCTTGGTAGTGCTGGAGTAGGGGGTTTGAGTTGCTATTAAAAATATTACACATGTAGACCCAAGCAGATCCTGCAGACAGAAGCACAGAAGAATGCTTGCACATGGATGCTTGAGGGATACATTCCCCATGGGCCTGTACTGCCCATCCCTGAGCTGGCTGTTAGCCTCAGCGACCCTCTGCTGCTGATGGCCAGGGTGGCATTGATACCTGGGGGACAAGGAGTCAGCAGACAGGGAGCTGGCCTTCAGCATCAAGGGGCAACACAGCACTGAGGGTGCCCTTTTCTCATGGAGAACCAGAGGCTACCTTTGCCTTGGCAATACCACAAAGACAAACGGGATTCATAACTGTAGGAGCTCCCTGCAGCCAGGAGTTTGAATAATTCACTTCCCAGCAAGAGACATCAATCCTTTCTCCACAACCCGTTCTACCACCTCATAAGATGTATGAGGGGAAGGAGGCATTTTTATTATTTTTATTTAGTTTGTGGATGTTTAGTGCTCCTCACTATGGACTATATTCAGTCCTCACATGTATGTTATTCTCAAGACCTTTATCAGTTAACTATCCTTCCTTTAATTTTCCCCCTGTTCTTACCCTTACTTTTCCCTCTTTATAAATTACAACATTCAGGCCTTTGCTGGCAGTAGAGAGCACTACATTGTTCTGGAATAAAATGGACTTTATTCCATTATAATGACTCTGCTTCCAAAGGGGAGTAGTTACACTGGAATAAAAGTATTTTTTATGCTCCAGTCTGGAGCATAATTCAATCATAAATTACATCAGAAAAAAATAAACCATAATAATAAAATGGCAGTTTGTGCATTGATTAAAGTGAAAACACTCTTCATTCTGGAATATTCCGTGTATAAAGTGAAGTTAGTGTGCAATAAGCAAGGGTGTGATTTTTTATAGCACACTAACCACCCTTCATTCATTCCCTAATGGATACCCTGCCAGAAAACACAAGTGCCTTTAGGTGAGGCAGGTTTGAAAGTGGAATAAACTATTGTGCATTAATGTGCACTAGGAGCATTCATAAAGGAGCGTAGGGAAGTAGAGAAGCAAAAATCCACCACCAACTACCCCCACAGTGGCACCCCCAGGGAGGTTCAGGCAGGTCCAGGCTGGGACAACTCCAAGGGAAGAATCCTTCACATTTCCCTGTGGTAGGAAGATTTTCCAGGCCCACTGGTCCTCATGGTCTGGGTCTTGAAACTAGTTGTGCGACCTTCATGAAAGAGGAAGTTGTTCTGTTTTGGGAATGGGGATATGCTACCAGGAAATGTACACTGCTGAAACTATCCCTTCTAATCTTGCATGAGAATATATCTCAGATCCCCCTGAGCAGCTGACCAGCCAACTCAATGAAGGTAGGACTTTCTACCTGTACAGGTACCCCAAAGGATCGAGCAGCCAACATCACACACATACAGCCAGGGGCTACACTTAGGGCACTTTCTGTTCACTCCTCTTGTCACACATTAATACAGCATTTGTACCCAACATCAGTTTGTATCAGTCAAGAGCTCTTGATCAGACTTCAATGCACCCCACAAAGCAATCGTTCACAGGGAGCAAGGGAAGTGATCTCCTGGCTAGGAGACTTCCCAGGGAATCTGTCATTCTCTTTGATTCTGCTTTATATTTTTCTTCCTGTGAATTTACAGGCTAAGAGAGTTAAGCAGTATTCACATTTCCTAGTTTTACCTAAAGAACACAAATATGTTGTAAATGCTCCTCAGCTGTTTTTTTACCATGATGTGCTAGGCAATTATATCAAGGTATACACAGCAGTGATTTATGTGCCAACCTCAGCTCTGCCAGGGAGCCACTGCCTGTTGTCCCCACTGATGAGAAAGAATGGGTCCAAGTACGGGAAAAAATTCTTGGGGCCCTCCCAAGAATGACATCCAGGTCCTTGACAACATGCAAGTAAAATTTACACACGGTTCAAGACAAATAAGGCCTGTCATTTGGGAAAGCTGAACCTTCAAGACATCCATATTTCATTACCCAAACCTGTTTTGCCCAAAACCAGCCCTGCCAATGGCCCTGTCTTGCAGCCCCCTGCTCTCCCAGCCCAGGGCTCCCCAAACCAGCACTGAGTTTCTTGCTAAGAAGCCACATCACTGCCACACTGAAAGCTGGGCTCAGGTATGGCTTCACTGGTAAAAAATACCCTCAAAGCCTCATTACTTAACACATTTCCACTAATGTGATGTTCAAGTATCATTCAACACCTCATATAAAAAAAGATATTTTGACACTTTAGCTACTCATGGCTAACATTAAGGTGCCTTGACAAAAATGGCACATTCAGAAATATCACTGCTCGTATGCTTGTGAAAAGGAACATTGTCTTGGACATTGTGTTAGTTACAACCAAAGTTCAGCTTCTGTGGATTTCGTGGTACACACCCGCAGGCTTCTGAGCAATCTGAACTTCAGAGCATGGTTAAGTCTTGTGAGTCCACTCTTTTCTGCACTATTGTCCTCTATGCTGAAAAGTAATTTAAGCTTAGCTAATTTCTTTTGCACTGAATAGGGTCAGGAGAGCTCACACAATCTCCTGCCAAAGCTCAGCTGTCAGAGTGGTGACATTTAATGAGGGGAACAAAATTAAGGCAGGAGGGGGAAGATGGTTAACATGTTCAGCTACCAAATTGGATTCTTGAAAGCTCCTGATCTTAAAAGTCTTTTCCAACTTAAATGATTCTGTGATCCTCTCCCTTCCCGGCATGCGATTTCTAGTGCAGGGCATGGAGAAACGAGCCTGTGGAAATAACACAGGGCTCCACAGGCAGATCAGCCTGAGGCCATCAAATGAGTTTCTTTGTGCTCAGATCAAGAGTTGATTCCGGCCCTGTGCACTGACTCGCTCATTGCACTCCTTGGGCCCCTTGCTGAAAGGTTAGGGTGAAGCACAAAGCGAACATGGAATTAGAGATGTGGATTATATCAACAATTACAATCTGGAGCATAATTAAATTATAAATTAAATTGGAGTTAAAAAAACCCAACCATAATAATAAAAGGGCGATTTGTGTGTTGATTAAAATGAAAACATGCAGTCATTAGCCTGTGTATAAATCTTGTTAGCTGCTAGCAGAGCTGTATGTTGCCATTAACCTGGTGAGTGCCTGTGGGGAACTGGCACTTCTCTGGGTGTTTAAAACATGGATGTACATCAAGGCAGCTGCTTCCCTCTGTGACCTCAGTGTTAGAGGTCAGTCAGGCTGGGGAGTGGTACACATTTGCTGGTAATAGAAATCACTCACAGTATACGCTTTGCAATGCCTCATACATATGTGTTTCCATGGGACAAGACCTACCAAAAGGTGGCCATTTTAAAGTGTAAGACAAGGGCAGGTGATGGGAGACGCTTTCTCCAGAGACCACAGCCCAGCCTCACTGTGACTATGGGGCCACACGCAGAAAAGGGAGGGAACCGAAGCCATTGTGTAGGGGAAGAACATGAGCCTTCATCAATCCTTGGTAAATCTCAAGAGGATAATGGTGACCCTAAATAGAAAGGGTTATCCTCTGACAGTGTTTTTGCATCCCAGAGAAATGCTTAGAAGACCAAAGCCAGAAAGTTCTGCTCCTTTGCTTTTGTCTTAAAGGCTTTCAGGGAGCTTTGAGGGTTGCTAAAAGTCAGATGCTCCTGGCCCTTGCCTCATATGCCTGGGAAATTCTTGCCCCATCTGATCTCTGCTGTGGATGGGGCAGAGACCTCAAGCAGATCCTAGACCTGCGTCCTAGACCTTCTTCATGTTCCTGATTAAAAGGTCAACACATCTTCTTCCCACACAGCGCTGTGTATCCTTCCTCTCACATCCATTTTGCCCTGCTGGGCTCAGGAGTTTGTGTCTTCCCAACACATTCTGAATAACCTTCCTGAGTAACACTGCTGGGATGCATAAAGGCTCCTCCTTACAGCCCCTTCTTTCTCCTGTATTTCATACCTCTCCTGAGCCAAGCACACTGTGTTCCCATATTACGAGAGAATAATTGCTTTTCCACAGCTCACATCCGTGCTATTTTTTTTCTTTTTTGCTTTACAAACTCCTCTCCCAGAGAAATATGTCCCTGCACGAGAGCTTTAGATCGAATTTTTAGATCAAATTATCCTTCTGTTCTATAATACCATCCGTAATTACTCCCTGTAACTTTGCTTTTGCAAGTGATCGCAACCATCAGGCAATTTTCACACATCTCGCCAATAGAACTCAAGAACAAGCAAATATTAGAGTGAGTGTGAATTTATTTTTATTTATAAATTACTTAACATAGAAAAAAAAAGCGGCAAGTTCCGAGCACTTAGCAAATTACTGACTTGAAATAGCTTTTGCAAAATTTGCCTGTGTTGTTTTCTCCCATGCCTTGCAAAAAGGGGAGGGAAGGGGCACAGAGGGAAAGGCATACGTGCTTAGATACTGGAAAGACTGGAGAGGAGCTGAACAAACTGTGGCATATTTTACAGTGTAAAGACACATGCAAAAGTCTTGGGCTTTCAATACAATGAGATTTCTCAGTCACTCATAAGTTTAGGCATTGACTCAAGTTATCAACACGAGAAAGGCAAGCTTAGTATTTCACCTGTTCATATATGCCTGAACGGAGTCTCCTCTAGCCTCTCAGTAGCTTCACCTGGCAGCTACTCAGTTACATCCAACTCTGATTTGGTTTGGAAATGATTCTTCCCCAGATTTGTGTCGCTTCCCACGAAATTTCAGCCAGGGATCTGGCCAACAGGGAGCTCAGCTCTGAATCAGCCCAACTTCAGTTGCAAGTGTAGCAGAGGAGAAAAAGAATAATCCAAAAAAAAAAAAAAAAAAAAAAAAAGACCTGCATTTGACTCCATCTCAAACTGTTCAGTTCCAGAACTGAATCCAAAACCAAACTTTGCATTCAGACCCATCTGCCACGAGCCCTTGGCTCACAGGTGGAAGCCTGTAACCTGCTGCCAATGAGGGCATGTTTCATGAGACGGCAGTGGGAAGACTTGGCTGGCGGAAAATATCAGTGGCTGCATTGTCCAGAAGGCAACAAACACCAGCTTGCTCATATGGAAAGTAGACATTGGAACAAGTATGAAAAAATCAAGATGATCACAAAAGACTGCAGCACATGGGTTTTGTCATTTTGGCCAGGCTTTTCCAAGCCTGAGGGGAACAAGAGCCTGTCTGTCTTAAATGGACTTTTCGTGATATCACCAGCACGGATTATCAAGGTTAATCTTTGATTTGAACTGCAAAGTCATGGGGAAGTTGCAGGAAGGAGGGTTTCTGGCTAAGAGCAGGGTCCCAGTAGTGAACTTTGTTCATGTTAAATGTCAAAAAGAGAGCGCATACCTAGTGACTTTTGGCAAGCTTTCAGCTATAAGTTGCAGAGCAGATCAGATCAGGTCAGTGAGCTCTCTCTTCCTGGACACTTTCGAGGCTCAGCTCAACAAAACTGCGGCCGATCTGATCTCGTCTTGGTAATGGTCCCAGAGAGGCTGGATTATGTGATCTTCAGAGAGCTCTTCCAGTCAGATTTTCTGTGATTTTTGTAATGCAGATATACCTGCCTCAGTTTGGTTCTCTGTATAAATATAAGGGGTTCATCTGACTCTGCATCATCCCTTGGAATTCCCAGCAGCAAAGTGAATCAAAGGCTCATAGGATAACTTGGGATGGATAAGTCCATTGCAGGTCATTTGCTCCACTAGGTTGCTCAAAGCAAGGTGAGCTTAGGTTAGGTACCAGTACAGCAGTGCGGAGAGATCACGGGCTATTTCTGAAGGTCACCTTTTTTTCAGAGGGTTCACTTATGCTGCAGAGAAGCCTGCCAAACACGCAGTTTCTAAAGCATCTCACACCTCCCCCTAAAATATTTTAGTACTTCATAAATCAAATGAGAGATTGAAATACCATTTACTTCTTAGCCTTACTTCTAGGGGAAACCCCCATAGTAATCAGGAATTTTGAAAATCCAAAAGACACGCAGACGATGTTGAGTCTCTCTCTCCGTCCAGGAGCACATTCTCTTACAACCAAGGCAGTTCAGATGAAAATTGACCTTAAAGCCCTGTGGAGAGAAGCCCCATCATACCTCCAAGCAGCCTTTTAAAGGGCTTCATCCTCCTTATCATGATGCTTCTCTGTGTTTTAACTTAGTCTCACTTCCTATGTTACAAAAGAATGGCATCTTTCCCTCTTTTCACAAATCTTTGGTAAGTTACCATCACATTCATCTGCAAGCCCTGCAAGGCAAGGGCACAGCCTCATGGAGGCCTGTACAGCATCTAACGCAACTGGGCAGGAAACAGAGCCTTTCCCTTTGTATCATATTTGTAAGAGCCAACCTGCACCACTGAATGCACTGAC
Organism: Donacobius atricapilla; assembly: GCA_013397315.1. Classification (NCBI taxonomy): domain Eukaryota; kingdom Metazoa; phylum Chordata; class Aves; order Passeriformes; family Mimidae; genus Donacobius; species Donacobius atricapilla. The sequence continues at coordinate 1,130,637 of WBMY01013481.1, read as the reverse complement.
CCTGTAAAGCAGGGAAGTGTCATTTCAGAGATGAGAAAATGAAGCAGAAAGACGGGCAGCATAGCAGCATGCCAAAGTTCACACAGAAAGTCCATGCCAGGCCTGGGAATCAGGCCTTATTCAACCATCTTAATCTTCTCTCTTCTCCTTTTGGCACTGCTGAGATATAAAATAATAATAATCATGAAATGTGCTTGGATACTAAGAAGACCATCACCTTAATTCAAATAATAGAAATAGCCAGGATCTGTGTAATGCAGAATCCAAATAGTGTATAATGGGGAGAACAAGATGTAGCTTAGAGTTTAAAAGTAATTAAAATTTTCTACTGAAGTTTCTTTTGCTTAATGTACTTCCAAAAAAACGTTCATCTGCTTGCAAAAGCCTGACCCTAGGAGTGCAGGTTTCAATGCAATGGAAAGGCATACATTGGCAGAATGACAGCAACCGAATAGCATCTCATCTGGATCCAAAAACGTAAAGGAAAGGAAATACTCATTATTCTAGAGGCTCAAAGACAATTTCAATCCATTTTAACTCTAACAGGTCCCCCTGTGGCCCCTTAAAACCTACTGAATTGAAGCAAAGTAGTATAGGCAGCAGAGTTTCATCTTCAAAGGTGCAGTGAAAGTATCCAGGTTGACAAGAGGGCTCAGTTCAGGAGGTTTTGTGGGGTTTCACTGTGGACTTTTAACAATGCTCTTCTGCAGCACCTTTTATCTGTGGATCTGACTGCACTTTAAAGATACTGACTGATCTCTCACCACGTTTCTCCTGGGAGAGGTGTATTATTATCTCCATTTAATTAGCAGGGAAACTGAGGCATACCAAAAGGAAGTTATTTGCTTGGGCCTGCACAGCTCACTGGCGGAGGGAAGAGAAGAGCTGGGATTAGATACAAGCTCTCTTGATGGTTTAGGTGTCCCACTGATTTTTATCTTCTCTGCTCCTGCTTGCCTCTTCAGCTGCAGTCCCCCTGCCCTGAGTTTTCAGGAGCCCTTGGGAATGTGAGGGGTGTACTGAGCCAGGCAGTGATCACAGCAAAACAAGCAGGAACCCTGCCTGTTCATTCAGAGCAGTTCTGAGCACGTAAAGAGAAACCTCAGCGGCCCAGACCAGACCTCATAGCTCCAACAGCCCTATTCCTAGGCTACTAGTCATGATTTGCAAAGGTTTAACGCAAAACTGAGAGATAAACCTCCTGCTTCCTCCCCATTACTCTAGCACTGCACAGTGCAACTGCTGTGCTAGAGAAGGATATGAATTTCTCTCAAATCAAGAAAAGAATTTGAGTCCCAGGCTGAAAACTGTCACTGTACTGGAAGCTCTGGGCATTCACTGTGCACCTGTACAGAACCTCTTTCTCATCCCAGAGTCACACCTGTCTTTTTAATCTCTATGTGCTGTTTTTCCACATCCACACATAGACATGCATAACAGTTCATAAATAAATGTTTATGTGACTCTCCAGAAAACAGTATGGAGAAGCCCTGAGAAGAGAGAATTACTACTGTCACCCTAGCAAGGTCTTCCACTTAGCTCCCTTTCACGATTATTTAAATATCAGCGTTGTAAACTGTAGTAAGATCAGCAATATTGAAGCCTACATACTTCCCCTGCCTTCTGAGAAAGCCCTGGCAGGAGCCAGCAGTAGTCCAGGCATGTTAAAACATATTACCTCACGCTTGGCGCCCCACTCATACAGAAGTGATGGTTGCTAGCTCAGATCCAAGCAGTTCAGAGAGTTTTCTCTGGTTGCATTTGAACACAGACATGTGTGTTCATGGGGAAAAGAGAGTGGAAGGAACAACCCCTCAATTTACCTTTATTCCCTTGTTCTCCTCATAGCTTTCAAGGGTTCTGACTATATTTAGGCTGGCGAGGACAGACAGCAGAGCTTACGCTGTGCTCGCAATATGGGGGTTGATACAATTTGATGGTGTCCTTTTGAAGAGAGTCCCACTGTAGAAGCCAGGCAGCTCTACCAGAAGAGCTCTGGAGAAACTGGATCTAAGCTGAGGGAAAGCAGCAGGTTGGGGTAGGGGGAGTCTCTGAGTGACGTATGTGCTGTCAAGTAGAACATCAGGGAGACAGCCACACAGTCTTAATAGATTTTCCAACATAGATGTGATTCCAAGCACCAAAACCCAGAGCCTACTTGCTCAGTTTTGTTATAGGGGAAAAGCAGGTACCCACAAAAAGGAGTTCAGGATTCCAGATATAACTACATAAATGTTTTGTAATTCACTGATAACAGCCACAACCCGAGTGTTCCTGTTTTAAAGACACAGAGGTATCTTTCCTTTTCCTCTTTAAGAGCAGCCAAACTTAATGAGTCCTTGACCCTATTCCAGGGAACAAGTCTCTCCTCTCTCCCACACAGGGCTGCCTTCAAGGTTATGCAAGTCCAGTTCCCTCACAGAGCTGCAACGGAGCTGATGCTGGTGGACACTGGAGGTTGCTAAGACACTCTGGCTTCAACTGGAAACTGTCACATCCTGCCTTTTGGTCGGGCTCACAGTTTGCTAAATGGAATGCATAGTCTCCATGCTGATCATAATTAACGGAGAAGCCCTGGGATTTTTAAGAGGCAAATGCCTGTTCTTTTGGAACCAGAGGACCTGAAATTTATCACTGGTGCTGCAACGAAGAGGGAAGTCAACATGATGTACAGTGTAGAGACCATCAAAAATTATTCCTATGACCATGGATTCATTGAATTACTTAACAACCTCACATGGAACTCCGGAGTTTAATAATGCTAATGGGGTACTTTGAGATCCATATGCAGAAGAACTGAAGGAGGAAAATTATCATTATGTTCTCCCACTGTCATCTGCAGGTTTCAAAATATATTACAGTCCTTCAGTAATTGTCACAATGCCCCACTAAGTCAATATTATTATAATAGTTTCATAAGTGCTGAGAGACTGATTTTGATCTCGCTCACATGGATCCAATCACAACATCCTATCCCATCCAGAGGGTTGTCTCTTGCATTTCAGGGCTATGGGAGCATTGTGGGTTAGAAATATCTCCTACAGAAAATAATGAGCTTTGACCACAAAGGACCCGATTAGAGAAATGTAATGGTGCCTCACATAGATGGCAAGTCTGGCCCACCAGCTCCGTTGCATTCATGATGCTTTACAGCAAAGGTCCTGTCCCACAGGAGAAATTCGGCAATTCTAGGTGTAATCCTGTGATTCTTTCAGAATCGGGCTTGGGGCTGACCCAGGGGCTCACACATCAAAGGAGAACTTGCTATTTACATCACTGTGAATGACAAGAAAACCTAAACAACTCATTCAAGAGTGCACACTGGTATCAGTAAAACTACACCGAGTGAAAGCAAAGTCCTCACCTTTGACCAGCAGAAAACCCTTCCCTCTCTGTGGTTTTGGACTGATGACAATGCATTAGGCAACAAGGTACATAGCTGCAAGGTGGGATAGAGGGGTCAAGAATTTGATTTCTGAAAGTTATGGGAAGTCCCTTGTCAAAACTTTCACCTTGGTGTATGACTTCAGTATTCATCTAAATAAAATGGGGGAAAGAAAGCAATCTTGCTTTACACATTGCTTGGAGATTCACAGATAAAACACAGTTTCTAGAGCTCTGATGCTTTGTTTAAAAATTCATAGCATCATTTTCCCTTCTGCCCTCCATACCACTAACCAAAATTCAGGGAGTTGTGAATTGTTGCAGAGGAATCAGGAACTGGAAAGAAGTCTTTTGTTATATCTTATTTATTTGCAAAGAATACATGGACTAATATTTTCTCCCATGCAGGAGAAATCAAACAAGCCAGAGAGTTTCTTTGCTTATAGCATCAAACTCCAGGCTTTTCCTTAGGGTCAGGCTACCAGCTGCTTGAACAGGCTGTGCTTCAGCTCCCTTCTTTCTCCATTCTTGTGTTGAAGTTACATTCTCTCTCTCACATGCACACACACCATCCCCATTTTTTCAGAGCCCATTGAAGTTGTCTTTCCTGAGTGGCTAAAGTGTGCTTGTATGACCTCTGTCTTGGATAGAAGCCTGCTATCATTTCATAAGAGACTTTAACCATTACTCTAGAGTGAAAAATGAAACTTAGCTCAAGATACAATGAAACTGGTGATTCTCAAGCCCTAAAGCAATGGCCAAAGCCACCCAATATTCTGCTTCTGAGAGCATATACCAAACAACATGAATTTTGCACTTGAATTGCTGCAAGCCTCCTTGGGAGAATTTCTTCACAGCAGTTCAAATGTTTCTCTCTGTGGCTCTGGCAGATACACAGGAAAATTTCCCAAGGTGCTCTCTCTCTTTGAGTCTTCTCTTTTAATTTGCAGGGCATGCTTCTGCTCCCAACAGCACCACCAGCAAGTCAGCAATGGGACAACGAAGGATGAGTCTGGAGTTGTTTCGGTTTCTTTAATGCAAGGGGAGAGTGCAGCAGAAGCAGAGAGAGGCAAGATCTGGGGATTTCAGAGGCAAGAAGAAGAAAATTATATTGAGGATTTCTTATGACTTACTGGGACTTTACACCTGAGATTGTGAACTCCAAGGAGAGCACCAATAAGGGGAGGAAGGAAAAGCAGATAAAGCAGATAAAGTCTAATAGAAGTAGGGAAATGCATTTGGGAGATGTGGAAAAGGCACTAGGGAAAAGGATAGGTGAAAGCAACATGAAGGAAACAGAACCTGGGAGATGAAACAAAAGGGAAAAAGAAAAAGACAATATAGGAAATCAGTTTGACCAAACAGAGAGGAAATAAGCCAGTCAAGAGAACAGGGAATAGAGAACAGGNAAGGCGAGCATCTTGTTTAGAGACTGGAACGTAGCTACAGATTAGATTAGAATTGAGCTCTGTAATAATCACGCTTCTCAGTGCTAGCGGCCGATTTTGAAGACCCTGGCTGCACTGGCCCTTCTTGCAGGACAGTGAAGAATTGCTGTGTCCAAGAGCACCATCAAGCGGTGAAGGAAAAGCGACAGTGAAGCAGCCAAAGGGCGCTTTTTGGCGCAAAAGGGAAAACGGCACGGAGCAATCCATTTCTGCGCGGTATCCCTGGCACAGAGGGCCCTGCATCTCACCACGGAGAAGACTAAGAGAGGAGAGAAAGCTCTACACGGGCAGCTCTTGCACACACAGCACATTCAAGGGGCTTCTGATTGCAGGTGGGGAGGTGGGGGAAGCAAGGTGGGAATGGCCCAGAGAGGAAACAGAAGGATCAGTGACAGAGCAGGGTAGCAGAGGCACTACAGCATGGAGCAGGAAGGAACACCCTGGAGAAGATGCCTGGGGTCCAGTGTGACAGCAAGGGGGAAGGGTGGGAAGAAGTAGCAATTGTGGGGGTCACTGACTGAAACCAATTGATCACACACGTCACAGGTATTTGCAGAGGGCTCGGGAAAATCAGAAAAGCAGCTCAGATCTGGGCACCTTACTGGGGAATTACCTCTCCACAGTACTAATCAGCCTTCCCTAAAATTGCAGTATTCATGACTGCTGGTGCCGTGCCCAGCGTGGCTTTGGGAAAAATCACATAAGGGATAATTGTGAACAGGTCAGGGTGCAACAAGTCAATGATGATGGATTTTAACAAAGGAGTGGATGTGGCAAAAGCAGCTTCTGTGTGTATCTGGGATGCTGGAGCAGGAGCCTGACACAGATATCAATAAGGAAATCGTGACTAATATAAATGTGAGAACTCAGTAAAAGCTGGTGCTAGAAGAAGCATATTGACTAGTGCTACTCATCTTCACTGACAGATCTCAAAATACTAATAGTTTTTAACAAAGGGGACGTCACTGTCACCTTCTTTATTTTACACCTTGAAAAACAGAGACATGAAAAAACAAGTCATTTGCCCAGAAAGCATAAACAAGAGCAAAATTTCAATGCCGTGAGTTCTGATGAGTATCCTGCAAAGCAGTCCATGCTGCCTCCACAAAAAGGAAGAACTTCACCCAAGCACACACGCTTCCCTTCAGGAAGGCTTCAGAAGTAGGAAGGAGAGTGAAGGAGAGATGTGGTAGGGTCCAGGTAGACATACAAGGGATGAAAGGGTGGGCTGAAGGAGATGAGAGAGCTGAATGTGGTCCACACAGGAGGGACACCACCAGGCTTACAGCGAGCACTGGCAGCAGAAAAGGGAGCAATGATTATGATGGAACTTGTTTGAAAGGCAGGGAGAAGAGGAAAAAGGGCTCAAACAGCAGTGAAAGAGCAGTGAAAGCAGTGAAAGAGCAGCAGATGATGAGGCACAATTCACACCAGGAGGTGAAAGAGAAAGAGAACACCCAAGGAAAACTTCCTTGATCAATAGTGCTGAGAACCATGGGGAGGGCACAGAAAATAAGAGGGAAAAAAGAAGGGTTTCCTCTTACAAGAAATAACGAAAGAAAAAAAGGAAATGGACACCTTGCTACGGAAGCACCAATATGATTAGTACAAGAGAGAGCCTGATTTCCCCTGAGCAAGACCTGTCTCATATCAACACCAAGCACAACTATCTCAGCCAAATAGGAGCTTCAAGAAAGACGCTGGCACTTTGTCTAACTTTGTGGGCCCCTTAAATTCACTGCGCGTTCTTTGTTGGTGTTCATTGATTTGGGTTATTGTGTATGTGTGTTTTGTTTTTTGGTTTGGTTTGGGTTTTTATCGGTATTATTATTTTTCTTAGCTCTTTTCTTCAAATGACTCCCTTTAGAATGTCTCTTCCTAGACTGCCTTTGAGCCTATCCTTTACTTTGGCAAGGCAGAATGAAAGGCCCTGGGGAGCTCTGCCATCTCAGCCACAGAGGAATTCTGCTGTGGTGACCTGTGCGGTGATGCAGACTTCTCTGAAGCACTCAGGGACACATAGAGGTCTTCTTGACTGTCTCATTAACCAGAATGCCTTTGTAGCTTCCAGCTGCTTCATAGCAGTGCTGAGGTCAGAAAGGGGTGCAAACAGAGATTTCCAACATGTGATTGCACATGGCAGGCAAAGGAAGGAGATAAATATGTTCTCCAGTGAGTTTCAGAGCCTATTTAAAATGCAATAATTAATGAGTCAAATATTTCCTCAAATCAGGCTCCAGAGTCTCAACTTTCCATCATGTCTATTCCACACAGCACCAGTAATTTTCCTTTCCTCCCTCTTCTGTTGAGGTGATTAATAATTAATTACTATTAAAAGAAAAAGCTGAGGGAACCCGCTTCCAGTTTTGCAACCAAAAGACTCAAACCAACACTAATTATAATCCTCATCACTTTTCATCCAGCTGGGCAAGATCTGGGTTTATGGCAGAAGGCTGTGCCTCTGCTCCGCACTGTATCTAAAGCTAATGGGATGGGGAGGGATGAGGAAATGCAGCAGATTCTCATGAGCTTTGGAAGGAGCTCATATGAGGCAAGGCAGAAATGAAGAGGTCTCAGCTTTTGGAAAGCCCTTTTGAAAGCTTGTTGGAGGAACCATAGCAGAACTGACTGCTTCTGACTTCTGCTAATACCCCATGCTGAATATTAATGATAAACATAATAAAATATGTATACAGTGTAATAGGAATAAAAACGCACGTGTAGCACCACAGATTTATAATACTGCTTTACATACACATTCAGACAGCTGAGTAGCTGTGGTGAGCATGGAGCCTGCTGCAAAGAATAAAAACAAGCTCCCTGCTCGAGATACTTATTCATGCTTGTGCCAGACTTTTTTCACGTCTGCTGTGTAGCTTTCAGGTCCCTTTGCTTCCTGGTTCCCAGTGTGATTACACTGTCTGGACAAACTTAATAGCTTAATCTGTATCATTGTCCTAGCACCTGGAAGTATTTACAGCTGAGGAAAAGGGGGTGGATAAGGAGTAGGTTTGCTGGTGTTTCACAGTCCTATCCCATAAGAGATTTCACTATCAACAAACCAATGAACTGGAATGGCTTAAATCTCTCCAGAAAATGACCAACCTCCATTCCTGCCCTACAGCTGGGTATATTCCCTCTTTTTCACCACCCTGGATTTGCACAGAGCAATTCCCTAGTGAACAGCTAGGGAATCTCAACAGCATCAGCTAGACAATCCCTATGCATAACATGGCAAATGGGAATATGTCCTGTTCTAAACCCTTAATAGTCAACAAAAGCCTGAAAAGTCTGAAAAGAGCCCAAAGTTCATAGAGGCAAGATGAAAGAAGAGAGCTTTCAGCAGGTCAACAGAACCACCTTTTATTGTCTCCAACAGGTGTTCTGCTGTTGTACCAAAAAAATTACGCTATTTTTTTCCCATCTGTATCATTTGGTCTAACAAAAAAATTTGTATCTCCCTATAGACTACCTTACTTACTTTACATAACATTCCTTCTTCTCTTTCAGCTCCAGTCCCTTTCTGCCATTCTTTTTCTGCATATTTCATGCTTTATCCATTCTGTTTCCTCCCTTCACTAATTTGAGTTGCCAGGACTGAAGACCACGTCTATTTGTGTGGCCTAGAAGTAGTGATATTTTCCAATTAGAATTTTCAAGAGGACTTGGGTTTTGTTGGTATAGGACTGTTTGTCCTGAGAAGGGCACAGAGCCAGGGAGTGGGTTTGATGATTCTGGATGACAGCAGGTGTAAGTACAACCACAAGCCTGCTGGATGCATTCTCCACTCATCTCATGATTTCTTGAAGCAGAAGTGGCCTTGATATGTATAAACAAAACTGTTAGGCAAAACCTGCAGAGTGGTAGTAAAAGTAATGATTATGGTAATAACATAATGCGGGCAAAATGCCTTAACATGTGTTTACAAATAACAACGCTCTCCTTTGAGGCACTTGAGACATTCCTTGCTCCGTGGGGTGCACCTGTTCATCAGACAGGCCGTCTCTCAGGGGTATGACCTGAACCACTGAGCAGCTTCAGCTGGGAATTAGACCCCCATCTGGGACTTAAAGTGCTTGCGAGCAAATCCATGGTGCCTATCAAACAGTTCCCCCAGAGACAGCAGAAACAGGGGAAAAATTCTTCCTGTGGAGGCTCTGACACTGATCTTGAGAAAGCACCACAGGAAGCAAACAAGCCCTCCCCTAAACGCAGCAAGAGTTGTCTATTTCCTTCTCCTGCTCTGATATTCAGCACCTTGGCTTCCTACCTGTTGAAAGAGCTGTCAGCAGAGGTTGCTCACAAGGGAGATGCTTTTTTGACTGAGTCTGTTCACAGACTCAGCACTTTTACAGAGCAATTTCATTCTGAATGACTCCCAGGTTGTTTATATCAGAGGAATACGGTTCCATCCTCCAAAGCATTTCAGTTACTGGAGTTCACAGCACTGCTGTGAACTGTCCTGCACCAGAGGTTACTGCCTTGTCTCAACTTTGAGGCTTGCTACTTTTAGTCTTTAAGACAATTTTGCCCATTTAGAGTGAAACAGAGAGGAGCAATGAAAGAAGCAGCTCAGCTGGCAACTCGTTGAGGGATGGCATCACCAGCACCACGGGGGCAGCTGTCAGCAAATACAGTATCTTCCACTGACTCAGCTGTTTGCAGGACCATCCATTGCTTTTTGCACCCAGGCCAGCCACCAAGTAAAATGTGCATACTGAATCAAGTGTCACAGTGACAACTTGATCACTTCACACTGGGAGCCTGTGAGTGGGACTCATCACAATTAGATTTTAAAATTGCTTTAGCTATCTCTAAGTTGACTCAGGACAAGTCTCTCCTTGTCTTGTGTAGGCTATCTCCCTCAGCCCTTCTAATGGCCAGGTCACTCCAAGAGCACATGAAAAGCAGTTTCACAAGAGAGGGAAAAGAAGCAGTTTATACAACCAGCCTGTGAATCACTTGCACTCAACTGGTACAAGTTTCATGTGCAAACCAGGTGTTAGAAAAACAACCCTTGCCCTTAATTAACAAAGATGAATTCAGACTGCAGGAGCAGGTGAGTTTGGCACCTAAGCTGGTAAGATCAGACAAGCTCAATAGAAAAATCTATGCACACAACCTACACCCCAGCGGGATACACACAGAGAGCCCGGAGAACACAAGACGGAAGAATTTCCATCATCAAAGCAGAACATCACAGGCAGCTGCAGGCAGCCTGAGGGCAGGACACGGTTGCTAAGCAACTCTTCCCTAGGTTGGATGTCACACACAACCCCAACCCCAACCACGTTGGGCATATAAGGGATATTTTGCACTGGGCATTCAATAAGAAGGCAACTAATAAGTGGGTTGGTTTTCCAATGCTCTCCTCAAGCAGTGCCAAGTATCTTGATTCTGTGATTCTAACCAACAGTGCCCTTTCAAAAACATCCTGGCCTTCTGAAGTTGAAGGGGCATTTGACTGGACTAGTTAGCTGCTCATGGCATAAATACAGACACCAGGGTGAAACATGCAACACAGACACTGGTGCAGACAGATGTTTTAGCCTGGTAGTTTTTGACATGTGTGCCCAACAACAAGAAGTTCAGAAATTAATAGATAGGCAAATAATAGAGAGCATTGTTAAAGAAAGCCAGAAAAGCAGTTCTCCTCCCTACTCACTGCCCCAAGAAACTGTAAGCTTTATTTTTTTTCTCTTTTTGTAAGAAATCTTTCTTATGATGAAACAGTAAAACCATGAGAGGATCAGTATTTTGAAGACTGCAGAAATATTTTAAGACATTCCATCCTCTCTCTCAAGTATTGGATCCTTGGGTGGTATCCATCTGCCCGGGAAGCTAAGGGTAGATGGGTATCTTGAAGAGAACAGTTCTTGAAGAGCTGAGAACATTGAAGGGCTGGTGACCTCACAAAGCAGAAATCTGAAAGAAAAATCCACCTACAACAAACTTGAGGATCTCAGTTCAGGTGGGCCTGGAAAGCCAGAACCACCCAGCTCAGGAGAAGAACTTGAGTGTAAAAGAGAAAAGAGAAGTGGTTAGGGATGCTGACAGTAGGTCTTGGCTTGAGCCATACTGACCAGGCAGCAGATCTGTGCCTCATTTCTGCTGCAAGCTTCAGCAAAGTTCACGCCCCATTGCCCCATTCTGTTCTGGTAATATATTGCCTGCACAGACAAGAATTTCTTTAAGAAACTTTTCAAAAGAGGTCTTGCCAGAGGTGCACATTTTTAGTGCCTCCTCAGCCTAAGTCCTGGAAGTCTTCCCATGGCTACAACAGCTTTGGGCTAAACCAACACATCACGAGGTGCTTAAAAATGCCTTCTCACTTTGGGGAGTAACTAAGACACAAGTGACCAGATTTCTGACAGCACTGACAGTAACTTGGCTCTTTCAGGGATAAGGCAAAGAAATTTGCATGCAAGCTGCAAATATCAGCATTCATTCCCCCCATCCTGGCAGAACTGAGATGTCTTGTCTGAAAGGTATTTATACTTGTATAGAGCAAGTTTATCTAATGTGCTGTAGCCATCACAAATTCTTCCACTCCACCCTAACCTACTTTAGCCAGAATGTTTCTCTATAATTATTCACCCGTGCTCACAGGTTCATTGTGCCAGGCATAGGAAAGGTGCACACCAAGAGACCTGCCTAGACCCTCAATAAAAGAGATACAAGTAATTGCTGTTATTAACCTATTTCTACAGATGAGCAGCTGAGGCTCTGGGATCCTTAATCAAATGCTTATGCCCTTTTGGGATGCTCATGGAAGAGCTGGCTGGACACATTCCCCACACTGTCTAAATGGCAGAGAAGCATTTTTCCCCATGTAGGTTAGACTATTCTTCCTAAACTGAGCTCTGGAAATGTTACTAATGAGGTTTTATTAATTAAAAAGTTATCTGCCCTTTTGTTTTATATTCAGTGGGCCAAAGAGAAAGTCAGGAACTACTCTATGCACCAGAAGAGAGAGAATGACAAACCCTTTCCTCTCTTTTGTTGTAGCTTGAGCCTTGAGCAAGAGGAACATATCTCAGCAAGGCTTTCCTTCACAGGCTCTTTCATTTGTCCATCAGGGTGTGATGTGAGCCTGGGCCTTTGAGAGATTTCCCCAGGTGGCAGAGCTTTTGTCAAGCTCCATCTTTGTGAAAAGGCACTTCTACGGCTTTGCCCATCTCCAAAAGTTTTGGGCTTTCCCCACAAGGATTTATTCTTCCCTTTGGGAAAAAAATAGCAATATATGTGGACAGCAGGCAGACTGCTTGGAGATAAACAAATAGTTTTCAGCTGAAGCTTTTTTTCCACCTTTTCATTTTTACACAGAAGACTCTGGAGGGGAAAGAGAGAAAGTGAACAGAAAAGTCCACAGGGAAAGGAACATGTGTGGGGGGAGGAGAGTGAAAGGAAACAAATTAAAATGACAGATAGAAGTTGTGTGTAATAGTGCATTATTTATAAAGACAAGCTCAGCTGAAAAACATTCCTGTCCAGGCAGGAAGAAAGGAAATAAATCTTTTTATTTCACTATGTTCATTAGTTGCTATCATTCCAATCCAAGTGCCAGATGCATCATCTACAAACCGACTGAGGACTGTGGCCACAGCCAACCGTGCTTTGCATGGAACATCTGTGCCTTGCAGGTCAAGATTATGAAATAAAGTCAAAACATTTTAGGACGCCTCCTATGCACATTCAAAATCCTGATATGAGAGCAGCCTTCAGATCACAGAGCTTGTTACACAAGACTGCTCTCAGGGGTAGCACAGCAAGGGCAACATTGTCATATTTAACAAGACTGATTTTGGGATCTCTTCAGTGATATTCCAGGGCTACTTTACCAGGAGTGGAACAGAGGGAGAAAGTTGCCAGGTAACACTAGGGATCTTCCAAAGGGTTGAGCCCCATTTTGAGCAGAGATAGGAGAATTCCCCAAAGATATTGTCAGGCCAGGGAAAGAATACATTCCTTGGAGCTGCATGAGCTGTCAGTTTAATCAAGCCATGCTTTCAGACTCCCAAGGACAGTTTTCACTCTCCAATATTCCCCTCTGAATTCCTGTGAGGTAATACAGAATTCAAAGCTATCCAATATTTTGCAGCAGTCCATGTGTGTTATAGGTGTCCTTTGTCTTCCAAATCTACACTCTTTACAAAAGGCTCATGCATTAGTTTGGCCATGGAGGTTCTCTGTACACTTGCTATTGCTTATGATTTCGTTGTCTAGGAACTCCTTGGTAATTTTCCAAATATTTTATTATTTTGCTAGAGATAGAAATTAGACTGAAAAGATAATTACTTACAGGATCACGTATTTTCTGAAGGCCACTGACTTTTCTTAAAAAGAAAGCCTTTTAAGTATCTCCTCAAATCTGCCTGCCTTTTCAGAAATAATTGCCAGTATTGCAGCAAAGTTAACAACTTTAACTATCCTAGTCCATGTGTTGTGCAGCTGTTTGCTTGTGTGTAAGGCAGCTCGTCAGTCCCTCCATTCTTGAGAGGACCTGCCAATAACTCCACTCTCTGTCACAGCACACTCTCATCTTTTTCCCTTTTTAGCTAGAACCATTCTGCTACGGCCCCTGCCTGCTCCTTTCAAATCTCTTAGGATCTGGGATTCCTCCAAAAATGGATCATCTCCTAGAAACACCTGCCAGCTCTGTTGTGAGCCTTTTGTGGAGACTGCCTAATGATCCCAGCTGGCTCTCCCTGGGACTGGATGGGTCCTGTAGAGCTAAACCATCCTGGGACAGTATCTTGCTCAGAAGAGCTGACCTACAACATTATCTTGTTGCAAGTTTCCCATACCTACTCTTTAACAGCTATTTTACAGTTTGTCCTTCACATTTTCAAACTGTTCTTTTTATTTTTTAATCCTGTTCATGATGTGTTGGGGTGAAAGAGAACCAACTTCTCAATCTCAGTCATTTTCAAGCCATCATTAATTTCTTTCCCATCCTCATTTACTAATAGACCTACTTTCTCCCTACTGTTACTTTTTGCTCTGATCTGTTTGCAAAAGCCTCTCTTATTCTACTTTAGCCCATTGATTTCATTCTGTTTCTCATCTGCCAAGCCCTCAGATGGCATGCTTTATCAGCTAGGAATTCATCTCATTTCTTTCTATTATGCAACATTTTCTCAGCTCCTCACTGAAACTAAAGCATAACAGATCTCCTGCACTCACTTTCATCATCTAAGGCTCTTATTCAGCAAGGTAATGCCACCAGCCTCACCTGAATTGTCTCACTGAGGTCAGGCACTCATAGTTAGAGGGATAGTCTTAAGGCCCTTGTTCATCAGTGGGAGGTAAAAGCTCCCTTGCTGCCATTCTGTGAAAAAAATATATATACATTGTGGGGACATATATTGATATGTATTATATATTGATACATGTTGAGGATAGAGGAAAAATGCCCTAGAGTTTCCCCTGTATTCCTAATCAAGAGATAGTGTGTCTGTCACTCACTCACTTCCTCCCCTGCTTACAGAAGAAATAAAGAACCTGCCCAGAAGCTCTGTCAATCCTTTAACATCACCCATCCCAGAGGAATGGAATAAACTACACCAGACCGGCACAAGGGCTACTAGCAGATGTCAGCTCCAACCCTCTGGCGTTTCTCCTTGTGGCTGTTGCTCCCAAAACCCAACAAATGCTCCATGGCTCAAACGGGGCACCCTCTCAGGAAGTGCTAATCTACAAGATGCTCTCCGTGGGTGGTAGGGAGAGGTTGAGATGATGCACATGTCTTAAGCAGTCAATGGTATTGAAAAACAGCCCTGCAGGAGGATTAATTATGTCATCTGAAGCAAAGAAAATTGAGCAAAAGTGCTTGAAAATATCTGCCACTCTCCTGTCTTCCTCACTGCCTCACTTTCTCATTTGGAAACTCTCAGATGCCTCTCCCTCTCTGGATGTTTTGATAAGGCCTTTTCTTGTTTCTTTGCCGCCTCAAGCAAGTGTGATTTGATTTTGCTTCTCTTTCCTCCCCTCCCTGGTTTGAGGTGTGCACTGCTGGCTATCTGTTAAATTCCATCTCCCTTGCTTGTTCATTTTCTATACAATTCCTTTACACACCCTCCCTTCAGCCAAATGGATTTTTTTAATCTACCTTGTATTTTAAGTTGTCTTGATATTGTTAGCCTTTGGGCTTACGAGACTGTGTTTTTAATACTTTCCCATCCTCCCTATGCCCCAATCTCCAGCTCAAACTAGAGGACAGCTTTGCATTCATTTCTATCAACTCCATAATTCGTTTGCAGAAAGTTCCAGCATCCTTATTAGAGCTATGTCAGAACCAATACCATGGGCCTGATTCCCCAGCAATAGAAAGTGAAGAACTACCAGGGCAATGAGAACCATTTATCACCTGCAAGGGCAGACTGAAGTCACTACAGCCAGAAAAAACTCTGAAACTGGCCTCCCATCTATGATGAACTAAACTGAAAGTCCAGACAGCAGAAACTCCTCCAGATCTGGGCAACATTAGATTGGGATCTGAATTTGGATATGACAATAGCTCCAGATACTCTCGCACTCCTGAAAAGTGGACTCTTGAGTTATACAGGCATTGTTTCCCTGATCAAGTAGAATTCTACCATAACTTTCATCCCACCACAGACACTGCTCCTCCCCAACCCTTCTTACATCCAACTGACTACCAGCTCAGAAGCCCATCATTCACAGTATTATTTTTTTAATCTCTCCCCCAACCCCCCCAAAAGAAAAAATAAAACAAAAAACAAACAAACAAGCAAACAAAAACAAACAAACAAAACCCACACTGGATACTCAGAGTATGAGCATCTCTGATATTTCTTTGCTAGCAGTGGGGATTTTTTTCCCCAATATACTTTTCAGTAATAATAATTTAAAAGTCTTCATGCTTAGATTTTAAAATACCTGAAAGCTTTTCCATTATTTCCTAGTTTGAAATGGCTGCACAGTTTTGAACTTTTTTTTTAATGGTGTGTGACCACTTCATAAAGCATCTCCTTATTTATTTTGCCACACTTCAGTACTGAAAGTTCATTGGTTTTTTTGCAGGTGCAATTGTTATATTCATGTCACAGTGGCCTGTTTCTTTGCCTCATTTAACTCCAACATATTCTGGTTGGGGTAAACCAGAGTATGTACTGTCATTGTTTCCAAAAACAACACTTCAGATTCTCAATAGAACCAAACCAACTTCATTGTGGGGATATATACAAAGACATTTACTTTGACCATCAACTGTGGAAATACATGTTGGAGGCTGCCAGGGCAGCTCAGTGCTTTTTATTTTGATGCTTTCACACAGATATAAGAGGTCAACTTCTTCCTCCACAGCTAGTTTTGGCTCTCAGGGTGCTAATGGAAATAAAAGCTCTATGTGCCTTGCTCTAGGTGAGCCAATCTCACTGTGGTGATACCTGGAGAGAAGTAATTTAGATGGAGGAATACCTCTCATCATTTTTATTCCTTCTTTTTTTTTCCTTTCTTTTTTCTGGGAAAATGACAGCAAGAGGGAAAGAAGACAAGACAGTGTTACCATACCTTCAAAGTCTTCTAACATTTTGACTCACTGCTTTGTTTCTGTTTGGAAACTTCTTGGTACAGAGACCATTCTGAATTAAAGTCTGTAGCAATGCTTTTATCTTTAATCCCTCAATCATTCAAAATCCGAGTTCTCTGGACAGAGGAATTAACCCCATAACACACAGTCTATTAAAAAAGGTCAAGTTAAAATTTAAAGTGTCTACCATGCCAAGATAATTGCAGAATGTCGAAGAATTTTCAAAACATTTCCTCGTGAATCTTCAGAGCATGCAGTAAATCTTATCAGCAACATTTGAATCATCCAATCATGACAAACACAGCAGTGACTTGTCCAGCTCACACAGAGGGTGGAACAGGTAGAAGCATCCAATTTCCTACCCAGTCCCACAGTCTTTAGCTGCGCCAAGGGAAATATAGGCTGGATATCGGGAAAAAGTTTTTTACAGAAAAAGTGATAAAGCACTGCAATGGTCTGACTGGGGAGATGGTGGAGTCACCATCCCTGGATGTGTTTAAAAAATACTGGATATGGCACTCGGTGGTTTAGCTGAGGTGTTAGGGCTGGGTTGGACTCGATGGCTGTAAAGGTCTCTTCCAGTCTAGTGATTCTGTGATTCTGTGGTCAGCCTGCAAAGGAAGGGATAAGCTGGGCTGTTTATCCTATCCTGGTTGTTTCAAAAGGTTAGAGGGAGCTCTAACTCACTGTTTCAGAGGATGACAAACTTTTTTGCCCTATATCTGCTGGAGTCACACTGACCCTCTGCTCATCATGCTGCAATTCTGAGATCATGCTTACAGGATCACTTAAAAAGGAAACATGTTTCTAATGAATATCTCATTTAAAAAGAAAAAAAAAAAACTAGCTTTCTTTTTATGGCCTAACTTTTTTATCTTAAAATATAGTGGTCCTGATTCACATGGGACTGTCAGGTCAGAAGTTCTACACAAAGGAAAAAAATTGCTTCAGAAAAAAAATCTGAATTACCTTTTTGATCCGTCATTATACAACCTCATTTTCTTCTGTCCTAGTTTTTTTCTTCCTTCTACTGTTGATCATATCTTCCTTTATTGATATTCCAGTCACATGCATTATCCCACCCGCTTTCTGTAATGCCAACTAAATCATCATTGTTTTCATGCATGAGATCTTCCTGCTTAGTCATTTCCCATATTTCTTGTGTTGAGACACTGAGGAAAGACTTTTGTCCATTTTCTCTCACACCTTTTAACCTCACTTTCTTCTTTTGGTTGCATTCCCTCTTTCTTAGTCCTAATCAAACCTAGAGACGTAGTCAGCCCATACCCCCTGCTCAGCTTTGGGTTCTTATTCAATTGCAATTACTGTGCTTTGTGCCTGACTGCTCCTCAGTTCAGTCCCTATGGACAACACAGAACAGTCTTCCCTGCTGAGAAATCCCCAGTGACCTCCTGCTCCCTCTCAATTCTCCTTGTAGTTGGCTCTCCAACATCTCCTCTTCTGCCAGCCAGCCCAGTGTTCTCAGCAGGGGTGGCAGTAGGATCTCACATCCCCTCCCCTTCTCTGGCAACACCACCACTGAGAAACAGCAGCATGCAGCCCTACAAGTGTTATTCAACAACTAGAATAACAGAATCATTTAGGCTTCGGAAAAGACTTTTAAAATCATTGAGTCCAAACACAAGAACCTTCATGCTCTCTGTTCTTGGCCACCTTCCTCACCAAATCCTTTTCCCACCTGGCCCCAAACTGTGCCTCTGGTTCTCTCATTTGCTTTGCTTTTCTGTGTGGCCTCTCTCCATGAGGCTTGGTTTCCACGGGCTAGAACAACCAAGACTTTAAATTCTCCATTCCCCTGTTCTGTGTTGAGTCAGTAAAGAAACTCAGAGGAGGCTGGAGATGGCCTGAAAGGATAAACCTTGACACCAGACCCTCCAGACACTCCCTCAACTCTTTCCCCAATCACACTAGAAGAACATTCCTGATCCAAGGAAGCTCCATGCTTGGCACTTTGCCCAGTTTTGGCTGTTGCCCTCCAAAAATGTGATTATTCTCCCCACCATGAATATGACCTTCTGCTGCACAGCCACTACCATTTCTTATGATTCCCTTGTGACAGTTTCAGGCCCTGCCTTGCAGTTACCCTCCTTTTTCCACTGCTTCCATCTACCCATCAGCTCCTCCACCCACAGTAAAAGGAATTGCATCTCCATGAAACTGGCAATTGGAATTTTTAATAGTACTAAAATAATTTAGTCCATACTACAGGTAATTTTATTAACAGTCAATATTTTCTACCCTAAATGACAGATTTATTACAGCACATTATTTTTATTATTGAGTGTAATCATATCCCCATGCTACTGAAATCCCCTGGGCATCCACAGTGCTCTAGCAGTAATAAATAACCAGCGCACACAGAGAAACTTTGCTAAGGTGAATTTAAGGTTGCAGGCACATAGCAGTGGTTTGAGTGCATATTGCTCCTCAAGAACATTGGAGTTAACAAGTCGTTTGCAGGCAACAGCCAAAGCAATTGTCATTTCTCATGTTTTTAGTCCAACATCCCACATAACCCAAAGTCATGGGGTTCTTCTCCAGCTATTCTCCTTTGGACGTACCTTACTTTTATTCTCTCCCTGTGTTTCCTTGTTGCAGCTTGCATAAATTAGGGCTAGCTGACAGGGGTGTTAGCATATGAACATGAGTTAACCTGATGGGATAAGGGAATAACTTCCTTTTAAAAAGAGGAACTTAAGCAAGATCATGTCAAGAACCGCTTGTCCAGATGAGCAGATTGGTGGCACCAGCAAGTGGCAATAGACAGGTGTACATTTAGGGAATTTGTATGGATTAATCAAGCATTGCTTAATCTCTACCAAAACTTATATCTGTCAGCACCTGGAGACACCCATGAACAGAGCCCAAGGAGCCTCACCACTCAGCAGTGGGAATATTATGGCACAGTTGGAGCTGCTACACTGGCCCATCCAAATTCTCTCCTCTGACCCATATCATTATCTCTCCACATTGCTACACTCTTCCACTGAACAGAGAAGTTGTGTAACTCATAAAAATGCATATATCTGCGATTAAAATGTTCTGGTATCTAAGTCCATTTAATCTCTGTAATATCTCTTGGTCCTAAATGGCAGCAGCCCCTGCTCCCTGCACATACACCTGCGCAGCATCCCCATGGTTACCTGACCAAAGCCAGGACAAGAGGCAGCTCATGCTGTGTTTGCTCTCAGCTATGTACATGCTCATCAGCCAGCTGACAGGCCACACTGGGCAAGTTACACTCCAGCTCTCACCATCATCTCTGCTCCCAGTGAGGGCACTCATTTAAGTCTGTTTCCCTAGCCCAGCCACTAATTTCCTTGGTATTTATAGGAACTATTTTTTTTTTTTTAATCATCTATCCTGTTAGAAAATGAGGCTGAAAGCAGCCAGCTGATACCAGAGAAGATCAGAAGTGACAGGTTGACATGCAGGCAGACAGAATGATGCCCATCTCACACTCGTTTAAGAATCCAGGATATAGAGAACCACTGGAAATGTAAAAAGTTTTGGTTCAGGTGAACCACGCAAACTCAAACTGCATTCCTACAGAATACCATTTCACTATTTCTCCTTCATTGAAGATTTTTAAAGCAATTCACCAGAGGGCACAGAACTATTTGTTATCTACTCCAAATAACAACCATTCTGCTTTGTTACCACATTAGCCTTTGGTCCTTTCCAGGTAAAAACTTGAATCTCACAATCAGGGAAGATGAGGTTTATCCATGGAGGCAGCTGAGTGCAGCATGCAGGAGCACTCAGACAGCAGTGCACAAGGTGCAATTGTCAAACTTAACCTTGCAGACTGCTAAATACCTGCTAGAGCAGCTGCATGACCTCAGCATCTGGCAAGGTCACAGCCTATGCTGCACAGGGAAAGATTGCCTTCCGCATGCTGCTTGTGTAAATGAGGATTTGTGCACTGTGCACGACTGCAGATAAAGCAGTAAAGCTCCTTGCTAACATTTGGAATACTCTGATTCTTTTCAGTCACACGACAGAGTAAAACTACATTCAGTCGCGTTTGCCTCATGCCAAGGCCTCTTCACACAGTGGAAAAGTGACAAGGAACCTAAATGTTTTTGCTAAGACACTCAGTCTCATCTCCTCATTTTCCTAGCTCACTATTTGTACTGCTTTTTAAAACATTTGCAGTTACATGCTCAAATCACCCAGAGCCTGCTAAAGGAGCTGGGCTAGAGATGACATGTCTAGTAGTGTGAAGAAAACTATTTTCCTGCCTTCAGCCTAGTAAAAGTCAAAGCCCTGATGTTCCAACGAGAAGAAATTACAAGGGAGGAGGTAAAAGAGGTTGTTTAACAGAAAAGAAAAAATAAAACATTTTCTTTGATGCCAAGCCTGGAGCAAACACAACAATTATGTCAAGCACTGTACATCTGGGGTTCAAGGCCACTATTCTTCCCCTTGGGTCATATTCCTTGGCTGGCCTGCATCTGCTGTGATACATGACAGCTTGTGAGAGCACTGCTATCACCTTGCTTCCACTGCTGGACACATCATGCTCTTCCAACATGCAAGGCATTATAAAGTAACATGGAAATAACCCAAATCCAGCCTCTTTCCCTTTGTAAATAAGAACAAATACATTCTGGAACCCTGATTCTCCATGTGGAAATACATGTAGAAATCTGCCAGGACAGCTGTTATGAGGGGGAATAAGGCAATTTTAAACTTATTTGTTAATAGACATTGGCTGGAATTTTTCAAATATTTAATATTTTACAGTATCTACTATGAGTTAAGCACTCTGTTAGTGGGATTTGGTAGTCTAAGCAAATAGGGTCCTTTAAAGAGCTAAAGCATAAAGAGCTTTAAGATCCTTGAATGAAAGAATCTATAAGTAGTACAAAGAATCATTGGTTACACAGGCAGAAATTGTCATTATCATCTTATTTTGTGATAGCAAAACCCTGTATAACAATTCAACACATTAGGCATTAACAGAGAGATAAAATACTCCCTTAAATAGGAAACCTCCTTTAGCACAACTCTGAAAACTGCTGAGTTGATGGATAAATTCCTATCTTCTTAATGCCTTCTGTATTGCATCTTTGCCCCACTGGTGTATTATTCCTTAGAGTGGAACCAGAAAAAAGGTTCCTCAGTAATGGGTGCTCAGCTTTGTGTAATGTTGGTGCTCAAAAGTACTGCACAATCCAGCAGAATGCAGCCCATATTGAAGGGGCTGGGTTTGGGTTTGGAGCTGTCTAGGGCAGACATCTCCCTCTCAGCCCTCTGGTATCTCCTGAAAGCTTAGCACAGTCCATGAAGCCAACAAAGAGGTGGGAGGAAAAAAAAGAAGTGTTACAAGGCAGAAAGCAAGAGGAGGGCATTTGAATTTCATAAGACAGGTTAACCCCGCAGGGCTGAGAGAAGCAAAAACAACTTATTCTGAATAAACATGATATGGAAATTGCTGAGATAGAATTGAGCATGAATTTATCTAGGAAGCTACAGCACAAGTTGGTGCAAGATGCCATCAGGAAAACCTTGTGAGAACCAGCCATATCCATCCAAACCCTAGACTCCCTGCTCTCACAAGCCACAGTTTTGGTAGGAGAGATGATGGGACAGTGATGCCCACCCTCCAGAGGTGGCTCCCACTGCTGCCCCTTTGCTCAAACACCAGGGTGAAGCATATTCCCAAGGAGCACATTCCAGACTCTGTGTTTGCCATCTCCTGGATCATGGCCAGGCATTGCCAGTGGGAATGATAAGTGTTCTGAAACCATGGTGGGGGAATGTTAACAGCTGAGCAGCAGGCACTGCTGTGGGCCAGGGCTTGACTCTACACCCCAGCCTTCACTCACTGGTTAGCAGGGGTGCAGCAAGTCACCAAGCCTAGGGACCTCAGTCCCTGTCAAGGACAGGAAAGGTGGTAAGGAATAACACACATATAACATGGAAGCAGACATACTCCATGATGAAGCCTCATGCCCTTGTCCCAGGCTGTCCTTAATATGACTGATGGTCCCAGGCAAAACAGAGTCAAGTTGCGCCCATTCTGAGTGTGCAAGTGTACTTGACAGACGAGCTCCAAAGAGACTAGCTGATGTGATTTAAGATGTTACCTCTCCCCAGCTGTCTACCCTGTTCCTCTGCCAGAAGTTTCTTCCCCAACAGCAGGGAAAGCAGAAAAAACGTGTCTGCACCTTGAATGCTCTAGCTAAGGCTGGTGTATTAGCATAAACTGCCAATGAAGGGTGGGTTTGTGCTAATACATCAGATGAGAGCTGCAACCACTGGAGCACAGGCACATGTCTCATTCTGCCAACTCTCCAGTCGTTTCCAACAAGGGAACAGAAAGGACAGCTGAGGGTATTAAAGTCATGTATGCTGGGTACCGTTAATACACACACACACACACACACACACATATATATATATGTATAAGTGCCCTGTACTCTGATGAACACGCTGTGTTCCAG
Source organism: Donacobius atricapilla (assembly GCA_013397315.1). Classification (NCBI taxonomy): domain Eukaryota; kingdom Metazoa; phylum Chordata; class Aves; order Passeriformes; family Mimidae; genus Donacobius; species Donacobius atricapilla. The sequence goes on along the minus strand of WBMY01013481.1, from coordinate 1,107,778 downwards.
TCCATTTTCCCAAAGCCTGCTGATCTGCAGACTCGATAATGCACAGCCTGGACCATGTCTATCAAGCAACATAAGCAATCAGCACTAAGGAGTGCACTTAGTAGGGCACAGCTACAAGCCTGCATACAACAGGGAGGGAAGGGTGACTTCAGCTTCTTCCTCCTCTTAAACCAACCGGGAGAGTGCCAGCTCATACCTCGGCTCAGCATCATCAAGAAGGTTGACAAGTCACCTACCAAAAAAAACTTCTTTAAATAGAATTATGGAACCGCAGGCTAACAAGTTACTGGAAAAAATCCACGGGTATGAAAATAGGCAGAAAAATTTGGTCAGCTTATTCTAACATCCATTTCTGCTATCAGTGCCAGTGATGCACATTTATGCTAAACATTTCTTTATCTCATATAGCATAGGACTTGCTTTTTACATGAAAATCATTTGTGCTCTGGAAAATCCTGTAATGTGATGATTTGCTTAGCTTTGTGTTGTATGCTCTCACTTTATTGTTTGTTTTTTACTTGTATCCCTTGCTTATGATCTCTTTGTCTGCTGAAAATCCAGTACAAATATTTAGTAAACAATAAGAAGCTTATTTATGCTTTCAAGCAGAAAATTTGCCTCTGCCTCACAGAGCATCTATTTTGGCTCGTATTTAATTTTTTAAACAATGCATGAATATATATCTATAGATCAGATCTTTCCTTGCTTGGATTCTACAGTGGTGTATGCTTTATAAAAGTCAGTATAGATGGAATCAGCTGTAATTTCTCTGCGGCAAACTCATCTTTGATCAGAAGATACAGCAATTGTTCTTTTCCACATGTGACAGGCACAAACCTCACTTTTCAGTACATTATTTTGAAAGCTTGATTTTTTTTTTTTTTTTTAAGCTAAAGAACCCCCAGAATATCTTCTGTTTTGACATTCTAGAACACTTGAAGCAGCCCTGAATCAGAGATCACAAAGAATCCATGACATGGCTAAGACAACTAGCATATTCCTTCTAAACTGTTGTTCTAGACATAGACTTAATGAGTAAAGTACAGGATGGAGTCCTGGAGCTCTCCCTTCTCAGGGTGAATTTATCCCAGCCAGAGTTCTTGGCGGTAATTCACTCACCTCCTGACTTTTCCTTACAATTTCAGATAAAGCCCAAATGCTTTTGAACTGCCACACTGACACATTTCTCTTTGTGAAATCTCAAGCTAGTCGGGTTTTTTTTTTCATAGTAACCTGATTTTGAGTGCCCAGCTAGATACCAGAGCCTACAATGACTTCACTGATTATGGTATCTAAATTCAAGAGGCTGATGTGAATCTCTGACTGTCTAGGATACACAGCTGTCAGACCCAGGATCCACCTACAGCCAAGGGAAAGAAAAATTTGTCCTTGAAGAAAAAAATTAGAGCACTGAGGCATATGACACTTGCACAGATAGACTTTGGTAGCCCTGGAAAAGACTTTGTCCGTTTGTTGATCCACTACCCACCACCCTTTTTAAAAGTAGTTCCCATAACATCAGGCACATTTCTTCCTTTTAAAGATTTTAACAATTGGCCAGTGCAGCCAGACTAAAATATGTAAAAAAAGCTGTAGCCTTGGTTGAAATTGTTGATGCTTGTAGTTCTGGGGCAGTTATTAAGGCCTCGACAGATAAAATGAAGAAGCCTTAACAGGCAGAGAATAGCTGCTTCCTGCCTCTCTCCAGTCTTAAGGATACCCATTGTAAACAATTTAATCCTTTTCTGCTTAGGTGGTCACTGAAGGATGGGACACTCTCCTTAATTGAGCCTTTTCTAGGAAGAATTCTGATGTTCCTGTGTTTAACTTGGATATGTGAGAAATCTCTTACACAAGGCAAACTGGGGGCGTTTTGAATGACAGAAGCACCATGGCATCACCACTTTGGATTAGAAGCAGAGGATTTTGAGGCCACCCTGGGGGTTTTCAGGCAGAACAACTGTGAAGCTAGAGCTATAAATTTAATCACTGTATATTGATGTGGTGATGTTGCGTGTATTGATGTATTTTATTGCTAAGCACTGCATTCTCCCCATGTTTTTTCCCCCTTGAGCAGATTAACTGTATATTCCAAAATACTGTCCAACAGAACATGAGTGGCATACTATTTTCACTTTGCTTGCCTCCCACATAAAAGAACAGCTGTGAATGTCAGCTGAGGCTGATTTCTCCTGCACAATGGCCTATCATTTTTTGTAAAAATAAATAAGTGGCAATCATTCATTTTTTTTCATGGATATAAACACTTCGGGTCAAACTCAAAGTGACTGAAATGATATTGCTTTTTACCTCTGGTTGATAAGTAGTTGTAATTTACAGGCCAATAGAACTGGGTAGATAGAAAAGCAACTACCAAGTAGAATTAAGATAAAGAACCTCCCACTCTCACTTTGTCTTACACCTTTCACTGAGCTGCCTTTGCTCCTGCATCATTTATTCCCTGACTGTACGTTCCTGTAAGTTACACTAGGTTGCTGCCAGGTACCAGAGAGCATCATTTATACCACCTCTGAGCACTGCCCAGTTGCAGAGCAAGCTGCTGGAATCATTGGTTTGGTCCCAAACACACAATCAAAGCAACTTCTGCAGTGAGAGCAGGCACAAGATTAAGTCTTTACACAAAGCTGCAGAAACTGAAAGCACAATTGCTGGGTAAAGTGCCACCTGCATACAGCCCTCCCTTAGTGGCAAAGGCTGATTGTCATAAGAAAGGCTCTAGACATCTAATGGTATCTCTTACCCTTATTCTCTGCAAAGGCATTTTAGGCTCCCCCAGACTATCTCCAGCTGATACGGTACTTCAGCTTGGTACAGTGTTGTGCAGTTGTTACAACAGGGCCCCAGAACAATAACACCTGTATCAATGGGATGCACTGTTTTCCAGTCCAGGGACAGCTTGGTTAGTACCCAGTCAAGCACCTCTGCAATGCTCTTCTACACATCACAGAGGAGCTCTGAAGGATCAGGCATACCACGTTTGAGTAGCAAGGACTTTCTACAATGTATGGTGCATTCCAGTTGTTTGGATTTTGTCCCTCCTCACAGACTGTATGTAAGAATGATTTGGGGTGAGTCATTTCCCATTTTTATCCCTCTGCTGTTCCCCATATCATGGCAGTACTGTAGAACCCCATGAAGCACTTTTGGGACATGTCAGTACCAGCCAGGACATGGAGTCATGCATGTAATTGCCACATTGCAATTGATATTGATTATATGTATCCTTTGGAATCAATACCAGGCTTTTTCCACTGAAAATTGGCATTCTTCTAAATATAACAAACAATGGAAAAGCTCTCAAGTGTGCATGCATATCTTCAAAAACCCAGCTTGGCACTGGTAGCAGTATGTTAGCATATGTAAGACACATTTCAGTTTATGTTCTGAAAGGATAAGACTAAACCCTCTCGCATTAATACCTGCTGCAATGGTTTCCCGATCCCTCCTATTGGAGATTGGGAAGATTGTAATTTGTGAAAAGCCCATTAAAAATACAGATCTCCCCATTCACAGCGGTGCAGAGTATTAATAACTTTCTCACTGAAAGCCTGGAGACCATGTATATTCTTACTCACTATATCCTTCACCTTAACAGACCTCAGTCTAGGGACAAATCTTCAGGACTTACAACACACAAGTGGCAGAACAACATTAAGAGCTATATCCAGAGTATGTCTAATACTTCCCATTTTTCAGACGGGTGGTTATCAAACTGTGGTCTGCAAACCCGTAGGGCCTTGCTCTATTTCTGTATCTGATGTGCATTATAAGCATCTAGACATGGGAATTTCCTAGAGGTGACTGGACATCTTTCAAAACTATAAGGGATCAGTAAATTAAGAGGCGGGAAAAATACGTACATAAAACGCCTTGAGGTCAAGTGCATGCATGATGAGAGTGGGGAGGAAAAGTTGGGCGTCTGAACACTCTCCATGTGACACCAGGCACTCCCATAGACAAGGTATTGCTATCAGCAAGGGCTAAGACCCCATCAGCCTCCTCCTTTCCCTTTCCTCCTGTAAATCCACAACTGATTAAAAACATTAATTAACTGTCAAACCCTCCTCTGCTCTCCATCAATTAAATCTGGTTTATGTCCATTTTATCTATCCATCCAGATGCTTTAATTAGTCTCCATGATTGCAATTCATCAGCACTTCCACAGAGTAAAGCACATCAGCAGTCTTCTCTCTCTGCAAAATTTACCCAACACCTCACCTAATGGAGCTCTGAGCCCAACTTATATTTTGAGCTCAACTACAATGCAAATAACAGTAATAATTAGTACACAGGGAGCTTTCTTTCCATTTCCAGCTAAAAAGTTAATAATGTGTCTTCATAATACACAATCTAATTATTTAGTAGTGTTTCCTGATTCCCTAATGTAGTGATACACACATTATGTTCTGTTTGTAAATTTTTAGTGGGCTTATAAATACAACATGGCCTTACTGTGCAACCTCGCAATCTCTCTGAACCCAAAAAAAGAGGTTTAAAATTAATAATAAATGATAAAACTTGGGGAAAAAATGAATCAGGCTTCATTAAATGATAAAATCCATCAGAAGCCAGGGGCAAGGACAGGGGCAGGGACTCAGTTAATTTGTGAGAGTAACGTAATTTTGAATTGTTGAAAAGATATAACAGTGGAAATACGTAATGCAGTTTAATCTTGGAGGTCACTCCAAGGGGAAAAAGCCAAGCAGCTATCTGACCTTGTCCAGGAGAAGGAGAATATATTCTGTTGCCTTGGCAAAATTCTAATACTTATGTGATCTTGAGCTGCAATGGCTAGCAAATCAAAGAGTTCAACTAGCCAAGCTGTGATCATTCCCACTGCAAGATAAGACCTCGATGCAGGCCTCCCAGCTGTAAAGAAATTTGGGCCGCCAGTTCAGGAAAACCCTTGCCATTCCCCCCATTATTTTGTGCTCTGCAAAGGTAACAGCCATGTCACAACATCAATCTTAAGATTAATTCCACAGCACCAAGACATTTTTACCATAAAACTCTGCTGGTAACCTCACCTCTACTCCATGTCTACCCAACGATGCCTTAGAGTGGTTTTAATCTGTTCATCAGCATTATGCTGTCAGAATGGGACACTGGGCCATTTAATGTTAGTATGGGCTCCCTTCCCTACATGGGGAAATTTGAATTTCAGACAGATCAGTGGTGAGGGGATTTACCTTCCTCTACCACCACATGCAAGCAAACACAATCAAGTTCAAGACATGAGGATACACTCGAAAATATCTGTTGGAAAGACAACCAAACTCAAGAGAATGATCCCAGAGGAAGATGAATTAAACAAATCTCCGCAGTAAACTTCCATGGCCAATGTACTGCCACTGTAAAAAGCTGCCTCATTTCCAGTGTAATTGTTTTTGCATTTCAATATGCAGATTTTAGCATTTCTTAGGACTTTGTTCCTTAAATTAGAGGGTGTCACATTTTGAGACGTAGAATGACATTAAAAAGTAAGAATAGGTGCCATATTAAAGGAAAACTTAAAATATCCTCATTTTGAGCTGGTAAGTATGATATTGGAAAGCTAAATCTTTTCCTTTTGTAACATGTTTAGTATTCCTTTTTTCAAGGGAGCAGGAGCTTTATATTCTTTAGCTGAAATCTTAAAAACAGCATAGTCTTCTATCAAAAAAGGTGATCTGACAGAACTGAGCTGTTAGTGTCTGCATGAATATACTGGTTATATAAAGGGTCACTCCATGTTATCAAAACACTTTTTATTGTAAATACATATTTCACAAAGTATTTCAGTTAACTTTAAAATATTTATGTTGCAATTAAACTAAAAATACTGAATGTGTGTTTCACAAATTAAGCCAGTAACCCAACTGGGGCTTTCATCCCAGTTTGACAACATAAAATTTTGAAATGTCAAAACCGCCTTCAGGAAAAAATTTCCATTTCTGTAGCCATCTGTCATGATATCCCTCAAAAGCTGCAGACCATACTCTGATCTCTCCAGGCCAGGAGTTTTCAATTGCTACTTCCTACCCAACGCTTCCACTTTCACATGGGAATGGAGAACTCACTCAAGACCATTACACATCAAAGACTTATTTAGCAGGCAGAGGAAAAAAAAACACAAACAAATAAAAACAAACAAACAAACAAACAAAAACCCCACCAGAATACAAAACCCACATAAAAAAACTGTGTTCAGCTGGATTGCTCAACCCACACATCTTAACATGGGCTCAGCCAGGGAGTAAAAAGTTACTAAGACCAACATTTCATTTATTGCTGCAATTGTAATCTCTGATGTCCTGACACAGACACATGAATAATCACACCACAGATATCAGGTTTTCCAAGAGTGGCTGTGCCAACAAAGGGGGATCTTCTGGTGACTGAGCAGATGAGATCACTGACCTTCAGCCAAGACTGGCTGCTGCTTTGATCTACCTCTGCTGTTGAAGATAAAGCTTAGGCTGACACTCAGTCTAGAGTCTGTAAAAAAATGCAGGCAAGTTCAGGGTGTTCTCAATATGCATTGAGCTCTTTAAAGGCTTCTCAACCCTGGAAGAGTTGCACTTGATAACTCACCAAATAGTAATTATATCAAAATATAGCTAACTAAAATTGCCTTACAAACATCTATCACATCTGAATACAGCCCAGATAACCTCCTGACAGAATTTTCACATTCCAATTTTGGTCCCTTAGAAGTCCACAAGATATATTTACAGTTTCCATAACAATAAAGAAGATACACTGTTATGTTAATTCATCATTAAGGGGTCCTCAATCTCAGGAAATTTTTTAGGGATTTGCAAACTAAAAGAGATTGAAAACCACTGTTGCCTATCAACTCCCCAAGAATCTATATGGTGCTCATACTAAATACCTTCATATATTACTTGCACGCTCTGCAGATGTTTGCATGCTGTGATCATGTAGAATAACAATGCCTTGAACTGTAAAACACTGGTCTTATTTATATACAATGCCATATTTGGTATTTTATGTTTATCTGTTCTCATAAGCCACCATCATACATTGCATTGGTGGGAAACTATCAAAACAGCCCTGAAAACAGCAAACACTCAATCACAGGTCAATTTTTCTGCCAATTCACTTTCACGTTTATCTAGGGAGGGAATCTTGGCTTCGGTTGTGTCAGAACAAATTTCCTCACTGACTTGAGTGGTCCCAGAATTTCAGTCAGTGTGCTATAGTATTTTTACTGCATCCCAGGCAAAGTAACCCCTAGCCTTTCCTTTTGGAAACTATTTAATAGCTCAATGAGTTCACCATAAGGGTTTCCTCATTTGTATTTCTTCCCATCACTGCTAGCTCTGCCCAACACACATTAACTAATCCCTTCTCCACTTAGTGTTTACACAGTTTAAATATTCATAGAGGGCTCCATTTTACCACATTCCCATCACTGCCAGGTGCATTAACTTTCATTTTTGCCTAGCTGACTCTTCACTTGTTTTCGTACTAAGTCTCTAATCTCTCTAGGTATCTTTGTATTACTACTATTTAATTTCTGTTAAGTACTGACAGTATGCCAGGTGCCTTCAGCTTGCCAGATGCTGCACAGAGTGGAAAGGCACAATTCTGCTGTGGACTGTGCAGTCTAAAACACAAAGCAAAGATGGGACAAAGTGTCCTCACAGCTCAGAGCATATGGTTAGGCTTAGAACATGGGTACAGCTGTGAAACTAGACTGAGGGATAAAACCAGGCAGGTCCCTTCCAGAACTCAGTTAAAAAAAAAAAAAAAAAAATTTGGATTTCCCCAGCATCCAACATCTCTGGATGGATGTGCTAATATTGTGGAAATTTGGAGGAAAATAGGTGGTATAGGCTGAAAGGATGCATTTAGGAGGCAGGACAGGATTGAAACAAAAAAGCATTGCAGGCCATTGCAGCCAAACCAGTGTCTGTCTTTGATGAACATCACTCCAGCAAAGGGAATGATGGCCTGCATGAGGTAAGTACCATAGATCCCCTCCTCAGGACCAAAGCCATTGAAATAAAAGGTTGGAACCACCAACACCAAACCAGGAGACAGTGAAGGGATAATCAAGCAGACAGAGAGCCCAAAAACAAATACAGAAAAAAGCAAATACAAGAGAAGTCTCAAAGAATCAATCACAGATGAGACTGGAGAAGCAGACACAGCCCCAAAGTTGCCAACAATGGGGATAGCAGCATTACTGGCCTGCACAGCACTCTGTGGTTTTACCTGTCTTGATAACATCCATACAAGAGATACAAATGTGCTACTTAATCTGTCTCCTAACTATAGCTGTAGCACACCTTGGAGGACTGGACATAATTTTTCTCACACTGATCCCCATAGATCTATGGTCTACCCTTCTCATTCCTCAAATCTCAAAAAAAAGCAGATGAAATTATTCAACAAAACTCTTCTTTCAAGATGATGAATATAAAATAATATGGTTCCTAGCTCATTAACCACAAGGCAAGAAAGTACACTAAAGGAAACTGGACATTTCCCTACTGAGAAAAGGCTAGAGGCTCTCCCAGCCTGCTTTCCACAGTCTGAGGAATAAGGGATAAATGAAGGGAAAGCCAGGGCCAAGTGCACTTCTTCTCAGAGGTCAAATTCTGGCAAGGGCTCCTGAAAGTATCAAAGATTTTATCTGTCACCAGGAAATGGCCTGCATTGCTTCCAACACAGAGACTTACAGAACTAATACACAATTTTCCTTGTTACAGCAGTTCTCATGGCTGCTCCTTGGGCCACCTAGCCTTGCCCCAGAACAGTGTCAAAAGTTTTCTTCAGCTTTAGTGATGAGATCTAGCTGGCAATGAAGCACTGCTTTAAGTACCCCTCCCCACACAGACCTTCTCCAAACAAGCAAGCTTCCCAATAATGCTTCAGGCTCCTCAGTTCTCTGCTTATCAACTAAATCTCAAATCTTGCCCCACCCCCCATTCCCAGTGGGAAAGAGTACTGAGCATGAAAAATGATCTTCCATCCTCCTGCTTCATCCTACAAGGGACGAGACAGAGAGAGTGCCAAGCATGTCCCACCAGAGGAGCAAGAGAGACATGAAACACTGAAGTTATATTTATTCAAGCCTTTAAGAAGTTCTTGAGCTTCTAAAAGCCACCTTAAGCCTTCTTCACACATACAGATACCAAAGTACTAGCTCTCAAGAAAATGGAATAACACATACAGCACTGCACAGGTGAGTAAAAAAATTGGGACCTGAGTCCAGAGCAGAAACATCCCTGACTGTATAAAAGCCAGAGCAGCTACTGCTACTTGATTTCTCACAGAAACAGCACTTTTTGCAAAACAGCAACCCCATTCTTTCAGACATCCCTATTCTTTCCCTCCCAGAAACCTACAGGCAAGGAGATAAACTGTTTGTAAATAGAGGTTTCACACCAATTAGCTCCATGTTCTGCAAACAGCATTGCAGACTCAGTGTGGTGTTTCCAAGGGCTTGTTATTTCAGAGTACTGCATATATATTTCCATATAATTGATCTGTTCTGCTTTAAAGAGGCCATCAGGAAGATATGTGGGCAATTTATTCTAGAGGTAAGAGAAGGAGAGGCAAAGGGAGTTAACCTCAGATTATCTGTGTTTACACGAGAGTGTTATACACTGTGGGCTTCTGGAATGAGACCAGAGCCCACACTGTTCTCTCCTGCCTCTTCAGCACCCCGTTTGTCCCTGGAAGGGAAAGGCAAGCACATCAGTATAAAGTCAGGGGGGTCAACTTCACAGCCATGACAGGGCCAAGATAAACACAAGGAAAAACTCTGCCCCTAACATGGCTGCCACCATCTGGGCACAGGTCTCTGGTGCTGGATGACTGAAGGGCTAAGGACATGGCCACCGGGATATGGCCTAAATTAGGTACCATTTGACTATTGCATCTTGGCACACCTGACCAGCAAGAAAGCTGGCAAATTCTCATGGCAAATATTCAGAGCACTGTAGTATCTCAACACACCAAGGTCCATGGCCTCAGAAATCTCTGTGCCCTTATGTTCCCATATCATGCCAGGAACAGAAGAGACAGGCCACAGAACTACCACTATCATATTTTTTTTATCCAAATACAGACTGTAGAAGCAACCAGGGCTAGTCTGCCCTCCTGCAGAGCATAGGTGATAATCTCCACCTATAGTTCCTGCATAAGACTCACAGCTTCTCTTCACACCAAGCAGCCCATGTAGAAGGCTGACAGGATTGGACTGAAGACTCGAGTGCCGATGAAATTCCCTGCTTCTGACAGATCTCTTCCAAATAGCTCATTATTCTGCTGTGCTTTATTTCCTTTCCCAGTTTGTCTAGCTTCCATCCCCTGTTCTCAGTTCTCTTCACATGTCTGAGCACTAAAGAGCTGTCTTAGATCAGAAAAATTCTTTCCCTGTTGGCTTTATTCCACAATCAAGATCCTTCACTTTGATAAGCTAAACAGATAAAAATGTCAATGCTTTTTCTGCAGATGAGAGTATTCCCCCATCCCCAAATCTTTCTTGTAGCTGACCCTACCATTTTGAGCTTTTGATCTGTGGAAACCAAAACTGAAAAAAGACATGGAATAAGTACACCAGCATCCATGTCCTTAGTCCATTTTGCTGAGGGCTGTGCATCAAGCCACAATATACCATGTTCAGCTCTGCCAAGCCAGCCAGGAGACATATGCAAGCATTGTACCTTGAAACAGACTGAGAGACTGAAAACCCAATAAGAAATAGATTTATCCAAATAATGTGGGAAATATATCTGGGATCTTGGAGAGGACCATCTGATTGGCTTGTAGCCATGGTCCAGACAAGATTTTCCATTTGAAAGGTTCTACAAGAGTTCTCCTAATGTGATTTAGCTCCCTACAATCAGCAGCATCGCTTTACAAGGGGACCACTGTACTGAGAGTACCAAGGCCAGCTTTTGCAAACATGGCTATCCATCCATGGAGATGAAATACCTCTCAAAACAAAAGACACTGAGCAAATCTTCTACCAGATTCCTACTCTGAAGCCCCTGAACAATATCCCAAATTCTCATATTCAGCCCACTAACACCAGACCCCCAAGACCATTTACCAAATCAGTCTGGCGCAAGAGACAGCTCTCCCAGCCAGTGCCTGTGTCACATTCTCTGTTTTGTGTATTAACCCTGTGAAGTCAGGCAGCACATCTTGCTCACACACTGCTGCATAGAACCAGCCTCATCCTGCCCTTAGTCGCCAGGCAACATCTGTTAAGTGCAAGCTTTACCAGTAGTGATTTGATCATCTCTTCCCCACAGACACATATGTTTTGTTATTGTAGCAAGTAAACTTTTGTATTTCTTTTTGGAGGATGGGGAGAAGGTCTGCTGCTTTTAGAATAAACAAGCAGCTTGGTGAAGAGACCTTATAGCAAGGTACTGAAAGCACATGAGGGTGACAGGAAAGAAGACAAACCTGTCAGTGAAGGAAGAATTGGACAGAAGTGATCACTGAGGACAGATCAAGGGGACAAAACGTAAAAGCCACCCAAACTGGAAATGTAAGCATGAGCCATGAGATGTAAAGCCCTAAGAACAGAAGCTGATTTTGATGCACAGCACAATGAAGAGGCTCTGAAATGACTTAAGGAGGCAACTGTACAGTTAAGAGATCTTCAGGTCTCAAAGATGTCATGACATGTACTCAGGGTGAGGTAGCAGAACAGCAAAGCAATACTGCAGGGGCTACCAGCTTGTTGGTTCTCCCCCAGACTAGTATCCAGAGCTTCTATATTATGCTGGAAAACTTCAAAAGCAAGAAAACTTAGGCAGATATGTCATTTTTTCCCCCCTATCCTTCTAAAGTTATTCTGCTATTGCATCCTGGTGAAAAGTTCTGTGGGAAGCTAAGTCAGGTAATGCAGAAGAAATACATCCATTGGATAGAGGCTATTTAAATATTTGATGGCTAATATATTAAATGTTAATTGAATACTACAATGATTTTCTCCCCTGGACAGCGCACAATTAACATTTAATTTGTTATGAAATATTTAAAGTTATGAAATATCTGAGGGCAACTGAAATGTCTCTTCCACCAAATGGTCTTGGGACAATGTGTTGAGGGGACAAGGGGGCAGGTTAGTATTTCAAATTCTTCCAATGATCTCTACAAGAGACATGAGAAAAGGTTCCAGAGCTGACACAGTTCAAGGACATAGTTAGAGTATATGAAGGGACACACACAGATATCTGATCCTGTCCTCTGCAGGTTAAACAAGATCAGGATCCTCATGGCTGTAAGGAACCCAGCTTGCTGTGGTGACTATCCACTCCTCAGAGAAAAAGAAATTCTGGGCACTTAGACCAAACATATATTTTCATGGTATTTGTTTCAGAGATGCCAGGAAGGGACTGGACTCTTCTCTGCCCTGCATTCACTCCAAGGCACATTGACAAGAATAGGATTCAGATGATACAGAGCTGCTACTCTGGCTGTGCTCAGTGCTTCACTGAGTATCAAGGATGGCAGTGAGCTTGGGATGTTAAAATTAAGCCAGTTGTTCAGGACCCGAACACAAACCTACCCCACTGGCTGTGGCAGAGTTGAACATCCAAGCATTTCAGAAACTTACCTTACTCTAATGCCTGGTTTGGCAAGAGGGGTAGGAAAGCTTTGCTGAGACTTCAGTGTTGGAAAGGGATCTTTTGATTAGTTCAAAAGTAAATCCTCCAGCAAGTTTAGGAAAGCTCAGTCTCAACAGTCTCAACATTTTTTGTAGCAAAACTCAAAGACTGGAGAAAAAAAAAAATCAAAGTTCTACTCTGTTATTCAGGAGGCAAAAGAAATCCAAATACAAGCAAACCAAATGTCTTTTGCAGGTACCCTTAATTAAAGAAGCAACTTTAATTGCTAAGAAATCCTGAATAAACCCAGTGGTATAGAAGGCTCACCTACTTAACTCCATGTTGCTTAGTCTTGATTTACCTTAGCTTTAAAGGGAATATATGCTTTGTAAAGCTCACTTCTTAATGCAGCTTCTTTTAAATTCCTGACTTTCCTGGTCCCAGACCTTTCATTGACCATTTTCTAAAGATCTGCTAAAAAATCTCTAAACCCTAGGCTTGTAATGATGGATTATTTCTACCTAGAAGACTTTCAGCTTCCAGAAACTCCTCTTATTTGCTACTTAAAGGTTTGACTAATGTGGGAAAAAAACCCACATTCAGCTCATGATTATGTAGAAATGGTACAGGGGAAAATCATCCTGGACTTTATCAGACGGAGGTCTATGGCATTCATGCCACACACTGGCTCACCCCCTGCTTTGTGCTCCTTTGACAATATTTTGTCAATCAGCTGCTGTGGTGAATCATCACCTCATGCACAAGGATACAGCATCACAGAAAAATTGCATCTCACAAGCTGCAAAACTTGTCTGTGGGAGCTGAGGGAGAGCTGGGACCAAGGATTCCCCTGCGCCAAAGATGCTGGCCCTAGGCACTGACTAGAAGACAGATGGAAAATCTTCTGCTTTATGAACTCTTTCTGCCTCTGTGTGGCAAGAGAAAAGAGGGATTTTGGAGTAAAAAGTGGAGGCAGGGGCGCTTGTACACTCAGAGTAGTAATTCTCACATAGTGACCATGGAGGATATAATACTGCACAACTGAGGTCATGTTGTGACAGGCTGCTGCAAGGGACAAGCCAGGCAGCCTGCTTGGTGCCACCAACACAGGAGCTGCACACACAAACAACTCCAGGAAGCTGAAGAGGTGCCCAAATGAATGGATTTCTTCAAGTCCATGCTGAACCACTGATTCAAAGACACTCCAGATTTCACACACTTGATGGCTCAGCATGTTGAAATACAGCATTTTGGTCTGACCTCCTTGATAAAGTAGTACGTTTTTAAGTTTGTTGTCCCTACTAGCACCATGGTAGGCCTTGGAGGATTTTTGCTGGATTTTTCTCCCTCCTAATATTTTTAACAGGTTGAATTATGTCCAAACAGATGAGGGGAGTGAGAGACAACAAAGGTTTTGCAAGGAATGTTTCCATAAAATTTAGATTTTGCCTGTGCAGAATGAGTCTGACCCCTTCTGTCACAAAAATTATCAAATAAACTCATAAACATTTTGACTATGAGAAGACAAGAAACAGGATTCAATAGAAGTACTAAAGTACAGAACTTATATGCTTTTTAGAGGTGGTCAGAGCAACTTCAGAACAGTTCTGTGCGGAAGAAATGGCTTTAGTACATAAGTGATGGCCAAAGTGTGGAGAATATAGGACAGAAGCCTGTGAGGTTCCTTTGTCCTCACTGTTTGCCAACCAGATCTTTGGTCACACTTTGGGCTTCTTTCTTCCACCATATCAGATCAACCCTTCTTGTTTCACTCCATTCCCAGCCACAAAGGGATTTGCCCAGGCAGGACCTGCTCTCCTGGTGTGGTGGCTGCCACCGACCTGTCCAGTGTTTGTGTCCTTGTGGCAGCTCCCTGTGGCACCTCAGTGTATCAGTGTCACACCTAACTACCATTCTCTGAGGAGTGAGCCCACTAACGAGCTGCACTGAAACCACATCCGCATACTAATTAGGGAGCTGCCTTGGAGGATATTAATTAGGGGTGACACTTTGAGGACAAGTTCTACTATTCTTCCTTGTATCCCATTTCAGACATGGTTGGGAAGTGTGACTACAATACAAATAGAGACAAGATGGGGCATTACAGGGACAGCTTGCTGCTGCAACAGAAGAGTAGAAAAGTTACTGTAATATTCCTCCTTAGGACTTGCTACTGTCTTAAGGAAAATTTTAGAAAGCCCTTAACCATATTTTCTTCTACCATTCTTCTAAACTGGAGAAGAAAAATGTGTTTCTTTGTCTCTGCAGAGATAATCCTTCTGCTGTCTTCATTTACGCTCCTCTTGTCTCCAGCACAGTCATACAAGTCCAGCAGCCTTGACAAATGGCTGGAGCACATGCAAGGGGATCAAGAACTCAGTTCTTTGTCCTGACTCTGTCAGTGACTGAATACTGAGTACTTGCTCCTTGAGTTCTTGCTTTTGTTTACCATCCTTAGTGTCCTACAGCCCCTTCCTCACACAGCTGTGAGCACTGTTTAGCTTCATGGGCCCCCCATTCCCTTCTCCAGCACCACTCAGCTTCCACAGCAACCCTGAGGAGCCAGCAGAAGAGCAGGTTTGCAGCTTGCACCAGAACCTGGAGACAGTTTTCACAGCACTTTGCAGATTGCCAAATTTTATTGTTCAGCCTGGAGGTGGGAAATGATCAGCAGGAGTGAGAATTCCACAGCAAGGAAGATCTTGTTCAGAAACACAAGTCACTTGTTTCTTTGCTGCACAACTTCATGTATTGTGTTAGTGTACAATTCACACATTTGCCAACACGTCGCTGCACAAATAATTTCACCTCCTGCTAAACTGCTGCCAACACTACATTCTCAATGCAAACCCGCCATTAGCTTCTGGTGTTTCACAAAAGTAGGAAACAAGGAAAACAAGTGCTAGACTGGATCATGTGTGAAGGTCGTGCAGTTCAGGGGCCCGACTCCCTCTGTGATGTGCAAGAGAAGCTGCAGAAGAGCATGTGCCATCCTGCCAATTAGCAACCCACCAACAGGAGAAGTTTCTTCCTTGAAGCAGTCAGTTAGCAGGGAACAAACACCCTCAAGCATGAAGGTTTGCACCTTCTGCACTTTTCACCTGTCTAATGTAAATATGTATAGTCTCCTTGGCTATTTTAACATCCCTTCACCTCGTGAATTCTGCTGAGCTTCCAGCCCCAAAGCTATCACATGGCAGTGAGTTCCACAGGTTAGTGGCACTACAAAAATGCGCCTGCTTCTCACTCTCAGGAGAGAATGCAGATTAGGCAATGCATTTTAATACTCGTATATATGCTTCATTTCAGCTTCTTTCTTTAAGAGGTCAGATGGCAGCTCCTGATTTGTAACACAGACTTGTTCAAGCTATTGGCACTAGAAACATTAGAAACAAGTGAATAAAGAAGAAAGCCTGACACTTCTTTTCCACATGGGAAAAACTGGAAATCTGTCTGTCATTTCCTTTTAGTGATCACTTTCTCTGAATTCCTTCATTTCCATAACAGAAGCAATAATGCATAGATAACCTTTTTTTTTTTTGAGGGGGGGCTGGGGAGGGGTGGTTAGCAGCTGCTGAAGAAGTCAGCAAAACACTCTGCTTTTCCCACCCTTTTGCCTTGAGGCTGAAGTCACTCACCTAAAATCAGGAGGCAACAAAAACACAACCACTCCACAAGTGAAGGTAAGTGAAAAGCTGAAGATACCCACAGTGTCTTTTGAAACCAGAGGCACAGCCCTAAGCCAGGACTGAAAGTCTGGCACCTAAAAGCCCTGACCAGTGGCGGAGGGTGCCTGAGTGGAGGGTCCAGGTGAGGCTGGTCCGGGTTGTTAAGTCACAGGAGTACACTCAAGGTCTCGATGCACAATTGATCAGCACAGAGTCCCATCTGCATGTAAGCCTCCTTGGCAGAAGGCAAGATTTTCCTTCACTGCATTGAGGCTCTGTAAGATATCCGCAGGCCAAGGAATCTTTTCCGATTTTATAAATTGTTGCAAGGCTCAATGGATCCAAGGAAGCTGGGGCAACTCTTAGACCATGGGCAAAGTAGTTACCTTGACTCTTAACAATTTTTCCATTTGCTCTAATTACCACCAGAGTTGACAGTTTTCCAAAGAATATGTAAACTACCAGGATTTGCTTCTGGTTTATTCTTTTCTTCTTTTAATCTCCTATTTCAACAGGGTTTGGGCCTTGTGTTCTACTGCATTTCTTTTTGTGACAAGGAGCTCTCGCTCTTTTGGGAGACGTCAGTGAGACGACAGACAAGCCTCAGTCCTGGTAGGAGTTCAGCTCATCCCAGACTAGCTCCTGGAAAGTGGTTGCTTCTTTCTGATAAACCTTAGGCCTTGGAGTCCTGTCTGGCAGTGTGCACCCCAGCACCTTCTGCACCTTCAGCCTTAGAGGACAGCCTTAAGGACTGCTCTGCCCACTTTCCACAGCGCAAGCTGTGCAGCCTCAGGCACAATGGAACCATGATTCCCATCCTGTGTAGGACCACATATACTCAGCAGGATACCTTGCTGTCAGGTACAGCCTCCAAAGCAACCCCCTGTGTTAACTGTGATGGAGCTGCAGAGCCCAAAGCCAGAATGCTTTGCTTCTGTGCAAAGCATTTGTGCTTCTTTGCACAACTTGCTCTCTCTGAGGAACAGGCAAATCCTCTGTCAGTCCTGGCTGCTGCCTTCATCCCATGGGAACAGAGCAGCGATGTGTTCAAAGCAACATTGCTGGGCTCTATTCCTGGATTCATCTGTATGCTAGGGATGATTTCCCCAGTGGTTTTCTTATCCCATGCTGGTGAATCATCCCCCCAACAGAGATGACGTATCCCAATAGCTTCTAAACATATTTTGAAAGAGCGTATTTTCTGTCTTTCAATTTTGCCAGATGGCATACAGTGATTAGTGGGTTTAATATACGAAGCTTCCCGGAGGAAGAAACTCCTAGATCTCACTAAAGGTTCTTCACCAACCTTCTGGTCTTTCCCCTCCCAAACTTCAAATTACAGAAGCTGGACCCCTGCTGCAGAACTGAGTCCTCATCTACTCTATCAATATCCTCTGGACATTTTTCAAGAACAAAGTGGAAAGCATTTCCAGCAAATGCTTTTAATGTCACTTTGTCTGCCAAGAGATGCTGACTCCTGCTTTGGTTATCATTACGAGAAAGCATCTTTGTTTAAACAGGAAAACAAGTGATGATTTTTCCCCGAGTCACTCGTCTCTCTAGCTAAGCAGCATCTGCATTCCCTGGCAAAGGGACGTGGCCTTTTCTGACAGAAGAAAAAATTAGGAGCCTTCTTTTTTAAAAGCACCCATCACCTCAACACTTCAGATAAAACCTGTTGTCAAACATCTGTCTCCCATGCCTGTCTCCTTTCTCTCAGATGAAATTGGATAGATTATGTGACTGGTATTTTTGGGTTGTAATCCTTGCTAACAGGCTGTGCACCTTGCCTCTCTCTTGTGCCTAGATTCCACCTATAAACATATTGTGGCCTCATATTTCAAGTCAGTAGTTTTGGATACTGTCAAACTATACATATGCAGATACATCTCAAGTGAGTGGCGCTGAAGGAAAGCGGAACTCCTTTCATAAGTTTACAGCAGATAGCCAATAAGCTGCATATCTTTCCCAACAAGGATCCATGGCCTCCTAAGGAACAGTTTGAAGAGGTGGTGCTCTTCAGTCTCCCTATAGACCAGTATCCGTGAGGGAACAGCAGCTCCCCTAAGCCAGTGCACTCTCACCTATCATACAAGGCACTACAGCATGGTGGGTTTCTTCAGATTTTCTATTCCTGTCAGTTTTCTGAGCAGCTTTTTGCTTCAGAGTAACTTCTCTGCTCAAGTGGTAGCTGCTCACGCCTTTCAGTCTTTGTTGCTCTTATCTTGAGGAAACATTTAAGCAAGGGCAAGTATCTTCCTTGAAGGAGCAGAGTCAGGACCTCACCCGCATTAGACAGCATCACCATTGCCACAACCACTGGCAGCTCCCAGGGCAGCCTGGGTAGGATATTTATGTGTCATACAATTTTATACCATTCAGCTCTGGTACCTTTTCCTTGGTGGGGATTGTGACAACTGAAAATTGTGCCTTCTTCTTAAACAGGGTGATAGCACTCTTTCTACCTTTCTCACAAGCTGCCTTGAGTGGTCAACTGCAAACTGCTGGTGTGGACAGCCCACAGCCCCATACGGCACCAAGGAACAAAGATTCCCAAGTGATCACAATTTCACATTTATGGTACATCTGCAGATATTCTCTCTTTTACTGCTACACTGGCAGCTCTTTACTGATTAAGCCAACACAGTTTGAGAAGATGGCAGTACCTGCTGTTTGTTTCAGCCCTTCACAGGAGAGGACGGCCCTCACAGTTGAGACCTAAAAACACTCATCTAAGTATGCCTAAGGAGTTGTAGTATTTTACACTGTTCCATCAAGGTCTGCCAGAGACACTTGCCTGTGCTCTCACCACAACCTTTGTCACATGCAACTAGTGCCAATCAAGGATTTAATCATTCAATACCTGACCTGACCTTCCCAAGTTACAATCACAAATTTTCACGCAAGCACCTAGATTTGCCCTCTGTGGCTTAAATGGAGAATGTGGTATCTAAAATGGCTTCCAAACTATCCATCACACTGAGCAAAGAGAAAAAATGAACATTGTATGTAGTAGCCTTGAAGGAAAGAAGATCATCACTGAAACTAAATGATCCTGGAGACACAGTCCATAATCTATATATACTGAAAGTCACATATCTATCTATCTCTCTCTGTATATCTATGTATACTAAAAGGCACAAGGGTATCTGGTCTACAACTTCTCCTTTCACATATCTCTGTGGCATTTAAGCATCTCCACTAGTCTGGATGTACTGACACTGTACATCTAAACATCAAATCTCCTGCAATGTTACTTAATCACAGTTCCAGCCAAAACCTATGTGAAGCTTTGGCCTGGCCCAAGGATGGTATGTGGCTGGGGCTAGGACTAGATCTTAAGGCCTCTGGTCTTCTTTTTTCTGTTTGACTAAAATCTGTAGCAGTACATCAATGTTATTGCTGAGTGTCGCGGCCAAACTTCTCTCCTCAGTGACCCTCCTACTCCTCAGCTCTGCTCCAAACTTTCCTACTTCCCTGACTTATTTCTTTGATGTTACCCTTAACTAAGTCTTCTCTGCAGCTTGGCTCTTACTCACTCATGCCCTTGTGCTCACCCTCCTGTCCCTCACTGCGTGCATGTCTCACACATCAGCACTGGGCAACCACTTCACCTCTCACCGACCCACTCCATGTCTGCTGTGGAGAATAGTAGGCTTCAGGCATGGGCCATGCTTCATGAGAACCTACAGAGGGGAAGAAGTGGGGATGCCCCTCCTATTGCTCAGTGTTCAGACAGGTGTTCCTCAGCTCTTTGTCCAAGCCCTCAGACTGTGGGTATTTGCCTGCAGCCCAGGGTACTTACAGACAGCTGGGTAGCTTCAGAATAAATAAAAATTGAGTAAGGTGTGGGTCTTAGCAGCTGCAAGACCTGGACAGTAGCTGTGACTACATGGGAAAATGAATTCATCCTAAATGAAAGACCAGAATTTCACCTTAATCCTGTTCTGGTCATCAGACAATGTGGACCATAACAGGTCTCTGAACAGCTCGCTGAAGAAAACTCCCTCCCCTGACTCTAAAATAAGCCAAGCTCCTTCCCTAAAATTTGTCTCCCCTGACACAAAAAGGTGCTTGTAGGATTCAGCCTGACACATTTTCCAGCCTCACATCCATTGGCATATATTTGCCCAGTCCCTGCCACTGGCTGATGATGCCTCTCCAGCCAGGCAGACACACATCAGCCTTGATAGGATGCCTGCAGTAAGGAGGCTTGGAGTCAGTTCCTTACAGCTGGGCAGCCGGCAGTGTTTGCTCAACATTTCTGGCAAAGCTTAGTTACCCAGCTCTCAGCTGCTCTGTCTTTTCCTTCAGGTCCTGCCCAGGAGGGATCCACGCTCTATGCACTTGCACAGGGAAGCTCATTGGCAGGAATCTGCTACCTGGTGCCCACTGTGGTGTCCCACTTCAGGCCAAGTAACAGTGCCTGGAGACCACAGCTCTTACCTCAGTGCCTTGCAATTTGATTAAGGTGAAATCTGATCTGCTGTTCTGAGGCCAAGAAATGCCAGGCTGGCAGATGGCAGGGAAGAAAGTTGAGCAGAGCTCTTTACTGGTGTCCAAGATCCTGGGAGAAACCAAGCTGCTCCTGTAGGGATCAAATACCAGGGTGAGTAAGGAGAAAAAGCTATCAATAAGTGCCTTGGTTCTGTTAGAAAACTCAACAGTGAAATATTACAGAGAGATTAAAACACAACATAATTACTTAATTTATTGAGAATTAATGTGCTGGTCCCTCACTGACAAGGAAGAATCAGAGGGAGGTGAAATTGTTAAGCAACATAATTGCCTCCAACCTGAGCTTAAGCTGCCCTCCTTCCTTTGAGACTTTCACAGCTCAGAGAGACGGGAGCTGCACAGCAGTGAGGGACTCCAGGGAACACAAATGCATCTCTGCTGGTGAGTGGGTGTGTGAGGGAGGCTGGGCAGGGCTCTGCGTGAGAAGCCCTCTCCCCATGCCAGCCACTCCTCTAGGCAGCAATTACAGCAGTACAGTTTTGTGTTTCTAACATGTTCGCATACATAGATCTCCAAGAACTTCACAGGAGAGGGAGTTGTTTCTGTCTCGGTTCACCCAATGAGAAAGGCTGCAACAAGCAACTGATCTCTGAGATCAGCCAGCAGTTTAAGAAGGCAGAGAATCATAGTCACAAAATGCCATTAGCTCAGTGTCACCTGCTTCACTAGATTGCCTCTCTGTTGGTAGAAAAAAGAGCAAAGATGAAGCCTTACAGCTCATCAAAAGCCCAGAGATGAATGGGAACCAATGTAAAATACCAGCAACCGCACAGATTCAGAGAAGAGCAGTAAACATGATTAAAGGGCTGGGGAAATTGATTCCTGGGGAGGAAAGGGGAGCTAAATATGTATAGCTGCCTAGCTATACCCAGAGGAGCATACTTAACCTGCTGCAAGTATTTGATGGAAGAATAATTGTCCTGGGAGGAATAAAGGTCTTACAGCTATGAAGAATAGGATGAAATTAAAAGGGTGGAGATTTAGCCTCTGATGGGCACACTCGATAATGGAGATGCTGACCTGTCTCCCTGAGGAATGCCTGTTGCTTCGCTCATGTGGAGGAGTCTGGGAGACAATCATTCTCTGGCACAGCAGTGGACTCCAGAGGTTTTCCCAGCTCTATTTACCTGCTTTCTGTGGACTAACAGAGGTTTCCCATCCCAACAGCCTGTCACTGGGGTCAGGTGGGTTTTGTTTTATAAATTCTGATGACAGCTAAGGGATTCCCGGCAAATCCGTGTCACCGGAGAGTCTAACTAAACAACCGCCTCCAGAAACACAAAGCTACGGTAATAACATACAGTGCCTACAGCCCTCTGCTCTAGAGGAAGAGGCATTGTTGCTCTTGTCAGAAAACAGAGGAACTGAAATCTAGCATTTCTCATCATTAAGGAAATATTGCAGATGGGTGCTTGCTGTAAAATGTCATGATGGCAGAGCTCACAATAATGCTAACTGAAAACGGAAAAAAGCACAGCTGCTGTGAGAAGAGGGCATTGCAGTATATAATCTTCATTACCCAAGTTTTTTTGGTTTGCATAGATAGGTTTTAGCCCACTCCAGTGGCCCACACTCAGAGTACCTTCTGCAAACATTAGCAAGGGCTGTCATTATAAGCTGCTGTCTCCTCTCAAGTGCTCCCTGTCTCTGACTGGGAGGCGTTACTTTTCCACCCATACCTAACCCTCAGACTCCTCCGCTTAGTTCCAAGACAAAGGAACACAAGGAAAGAGAGAGCTGCCTGCTTTCTACACCCACTTTCTTCTCCTTTTGGGCTTGTTCTCATACTCAGAGGAAATACACTCCAAGGCCATCTCTGTTTTTCATTTGCTTTACATACAGTTTCCTGACACAAAGTGCATGCTCACTGCTTGTCGAGCTGACTTCGCACCATGTGGGGGGCTCCATGTTCACTGTCATTAAACTTCAAGCATCGTAAGGGAATTCTGCTCTGCTCTATACTCTCTGGTGTAATACATACTGAGTTTCATGGCAGATATACAAGAAATATGGGGCGGAGGAGGAACTGAACTGATAAACTTCCAGTTTTCATCTCCTATGACATTGTGAATGTTTCCATCATTATTTTTAAAATATTGTCTGATAAAATAGAGGCCACACAAATGGGTACTGCCATCAGAAGACACAAAATAAGGCTGTGATGGCATGCAAGCATGAGAAACCATGATGTGAGAAGATTTGGAGAGAGGTTTTCCTTAGGTTTTTAATACTGCAGCAGTACGAGTCAGAAGTGGGATTTGTTGTTTATTTACTTTGGCTAGACACTAACTGGGATCATATTTTCTTGGCAGAGCACTGCTTTTCAGCTGAAATAATCATAAATAAAGAGTAAGATGGCCCTACTGGGCACGGATGACCAGCTCTGTCTCTTCAGGAGGCCAGTGGAAATTTCCCTTCAGAGCTCTCCCTGGGGAAGGAACTGCAACATATCTCACCTAGGCTGTTGATAGCTTTGCACAGAAGACGTTTACAGACCATGTAAACATGAGACAGGCTAATGATTTCTATCCTTATTTGGTGTCCTTCACACATCAGGCAAAAAACACCATTGGACTTATTTAAAATAACATCGAGCTCATATCTCTTTTTGTCTGTGTTTGGTGATACTTCCACAGTCACAAATATCAAGGCTGGATGTCATGTCCTCTTCCAGCTGCAGCCAAGAAGACATTATTGCTTGGTGAGATCTGCTGCCTGAGATGCTCCCGAAAGCAATGCCATCCCCATCTCTGGCTGAAGGAGCTGTCTTAGCTTTAAGAACAGGTCATTGCTAACCTAGTTCAGATGGCAAAAACAAGGTGTCAGGTCCTGACAACAAGAACACCTCAGCACACAGGTATCGAAAGAAACTTACTCCAAGCACGGAGCCATGCCAGAAAGCTGGGACAGCAGCAGCCAGGAAGGTGTGTATGATTGTGCCCCAGTGTGAGGAGGCCTGGGGGAATCAAGGCTTGTGATTTCAGGAATATTGTGCACAGGGGCTGGTCTGCAGTAGCTTCAGCAAACTACTTGCTTTCTTCCTTCCCTTTTTTATGATTCTTCCATCGAGTACAAGAAAGCCAGCCCACCTGATTTCCAGAGCCTGTCACCAGCCCTTTAGACCGGAGGAACAAGCATTCCCTTGTAGAATGTCAGCAGTACATGTTTCTGGGAGACTGAAGGGCAGGTGGTACTGCCTTATAAATCATCTAAACATGCCTGGTGTGATAAATGCCTGCTGTATTTTGCATAACATCTGGGACAGCACAGGAGAGACCTTGGGGGTTGGGAAGGAGCAGAAAGTGAATGTTTTCTGAACATCATGAATTGACAAAGACAGAGATGGTGTCACCATATGGTCAAAGAAACAGTCAGAGATGCCCAGCCCTCCTCCTCTGAGGGGAAAGGCAATTGACAGGGGCATAAATGCACAGCAACCAAAGAGTATTTATTCTGTTTGTTTTTGTAAGGATTTGACAGCACTGAGGATAGTGAGGTCTCTGTGGGGCAGGCTGAAAAGACAGAGCGAGGGTGAAAGAGGAGGAGGAGCTGTGTGGCTTTCAGATGGACTGGCTGGTTAATTCCTCCAGGATTAAAAGAAGAAAGATCAGGAGCAGCATAAACTACCATGGGGAAAAGGACTTCCAGGAATTACTAAAACTGTAACAGGGATCAGGGCAAAGAAAGTTTAGAGAAAAAAATCTGAAAAGCATTTGAAGCCTGAGCATGATTTTAACAGCTTAGTTTGACCACCTGCCTTGAACCATCCTGATCTATTTGTGAAAATAAATATGATAGGACATCTCTTGTTGCAAACAACACCTATTGTTTCAACTGTCCAAAATTCCAGCCCTCCCCCTAATGTCTATCTCCTACCACCACAGGAAGGGAACCCACCTAGGTGTATTTTCAACAGGCATTTGAGAACACAGACCAGTACAAGGGAGCACAGAATCTTATTGTGTGAGAATTTTTCCTTCTTACTGTTGATACCAGCTCTCCAACCCATGTATGGAGCTGATTGAATTCCAGGCACATCTGGAACCACACAGTAAAATAGCATGGAGGAACCTCAGGACACCACTTATCTTATCCCTTGCCATGAGATAAGATGAACTAGAACTGAATCATGCGTGGCAAATGACCACCTAATCTGCTCCTAAAAACCTTTTCAGTGATGGAATCTTCACACTCTCCCCAGGCAATACATTTTGGGTTTTCACTGCCATGGCCATTTTATTTCTAGCCTGAATCTTCCTTGCTGCAATTTAAGCCCATTATTTCTTGTCCTATCCACAATGGATGAGAATAACAGTTTATTGCCTTTTTTCCTTGAAGCAGCCTTTTATAGACTGTTACCACCTTCCCCCTTCAGCCTTCTTTTCTGTAGGCTAATTAACCCAAATTCACTCAACGTTTTTCCATAGTTCATATTTGTCAGAACACTGATTAAAATACTGCCCTCAGGTCCTGGGTCCTGCTTTCTTTAAGGGTAATGCTAGGGAAAAGCAAAACTCAAAGAAGCCCTGCCCACACTTCTGTGAATGGGTCTATGGGTTCACTGCATTTCTAGAGATCCTAAGTCAGCACCATGTTTTCACTGCACTGCTTTCTCTTGATTTCTCTTCTACTGCTCCATTGTCCCTTCTCAAAGAGGTTCATGGTAATTCTTGTCTGCTCACAATGCAGGAGCCTGCACTGTGACGGCTTGCCAAGGCCCTGCTCCTTGCAGTAAAGAGGTGGACTTCCTTATGAATTTACAGTGCCACACACAGGACAGCAGATGAAAGAAGGGTTTGCCAGCCCAAGCTTAAATAAAGATGAAGCAGCCCAAAAAGACTGCTGTTTCTGAATGCATGTCCTATTATTCAGAAATGTGCTTGATCACCAGTTAAGATCTAAGGATAATAGAAGGCATACACTTAAAAACATTGATTTGCAATGATGAAAGTGAACAGTAAAAAGAGAGAACAATGTTATTAAGATCATTCTTAACTTAAGAATTCTCCATTATGGCTTCAGGATAGTTTGCTCCCGGTCCTATTCCTCTTGATGAATCAGAATTTGAAAGAAAGTGTTTGCACTATGGGCAATTCCAGGAAAGTCACTTTGCTATGCATTGTTTGTACCAAAACAGAGTACTATTGCTGTGAGTTCTCTTTTTTTGACATCTGAATCATGCCACAAAATTAATAGACTTTAACAGTAATTGTTCTAAAGTCAAATGCTTTAAAACCTCCATGCATTTGGAAATGTCTTCAGTCAAATCTGGGCCATTTATTTCTTGAAACATCAACATTACTAAAAGCAAAGAAGTATGAGCCAATGTTCATTTACTCTCACTGTCTGTGTTTCTATTTCTACTGCTACCATAAACAAGTCTGCTACGGAACATGCTGCATTAGTTAACCCCTGCCTGAAGCCAGTATCTGGAGCAGATATGTCAAGTGAGCCACAGTGGGTGGGTGAAGGGATGGAAGAACAAGCAGGGAACAGTATCAGAAGTGGGATGTAGAGCAACCATGGCTAGTGATTGTAAGAGAAGGAAGGGTCAGATCCATCTTTGATAATATTGTGAGAAACAGAGGAGCAGCACAAACTCATATGCATACAATGAGGTTTTTTCCCTGAAGACACTTGTCATGAAATGCCACACCAAATCCATCATTAATCTCCAATGGAATCCCATGCAAGCTGCTTCTATAGCTTCCCTTCATATGATGGCTTTGTTCATCGTGTATCTCCTCCCAGCCAGACTCGGTTTAGAAGCTTTCAGTGCACTTGGGGGGCAAAAAAAGCAGGATGGACATAACAAACAGCTGGTCATTGCACCACTTGAAAGTGCTTGCAGAAGTGCTGTCCAGGATTTCCAACACAAAACGGAAACATTTTCTGTTTTGTCCTGCATCAGCATTTTCTGAGTTACCTTATTTCCACTGTCAGATGAGTTTCAGAAGTCAGCTCTACTTCCAGCTTTGCCAAAGTGAAAGCAGTGCCTGCTGCTGCAGAGGAGTGGTACAGAACAGTTCCTGTTGCCTGTGTCATGTAGGAGCTTTGAGCTGGTCCCACTCCACACCACTCACCAGGGAAAATGAGTACTCAGAGCTGCTAGCAAGCATTGGGATAGATGGATAGGGCCCAGCCAAAGGGACCCTGCAGCAGGAGAGGCCATGCACAGAAAGAGAAGGCTGGTCTTAGAATGGGGCAATGCAGTGTGGAACAGAATCTAGAGAATCAGCGAAGAGAGGATAGTTAGGAACATTTCCACATGAACCTGAAAGCATATTCATTCAAGGTGTAGCTAGTGTTCTCCCGGCAGGACTTGTTAGTATTGGCACCATTAAAATGCTATGGATTAAAGGCATAAAGTCATGCTCTACCTAGCTGCAAAGAACTTCCAGGCAGATGAACATTTAGTACCTCTAATATGTAAACACCCTTGTTAAGTAACAAGGTTTGAGTTATGTTTCTTACAACCTTGGTGAAAATTGATCACAGCACAGTCTCTCAGTGAATATCCTTGCAGAAGCAAAATTACTCAAATGGCCACCACACATAGGCCATTGCCCCATTTTTGTTCTCAGTTACTGCAATCTGCAAGAACAACTGATTTCAAGCCTTAACTTCTCCTCTGGAGACGCCAGGGACACTGCTGGCATCCAACTGTCCTTTCCCAAGCATGAGCTCTTTATCAGGCTCTCTCTGTGGCAGGTGACATTAGCAGTTTTTCATATATTTGTTCTGAAAGGAATGGGGTTTTTTCCACAGATTATTCATTGACATATAGCTCCCACAGCTAATCCTAAAATGCTTTCTAACACTGTAAACTATACATGTTACAGAGATTAGAGCTGAACAAATATTTCACTGTAAATCATTTATTCAATAAGTTTCATATGGTGCTTTTTTTTTTTTCCTATTTGTGAATTGTCTGCAAACTGCAAGCCAAATTCCCAAATTCATTCATTAGTCAAAATTGCCCATGAATTTCTCCTGCAGATAGTTTTTGCCCTGCAGGCCATTCATGGACAGTTTGTTATGAATAGCCTCAATTCAATGCTTGGTTGGTTTAGCTGCAGCAGTCATGTGGATGTGGCTCTGTTCTGAATGAAAATTCACTTTCAAATATGAGCCAATATTCACAGTGAATTTCTCCCTCTGTTCCCTCAGCCCTTGGAGGAATCAGCCTAGTTAATCTAACTGGGTGGGTTAAGCTGTCCGGAGCAGCACAATGGACAGGGGAAGGAACAAAGGGATGTCCAGTTGATTTTGTTCTGTATAGAGGCAGGATGGGAATACTCCCCTGGACAGTTGTGAAGGGTCAGAACTGATGTCCTCACTCCTTCCTGAAAGGTGACCACAGACACAATTAGGAAAATGGCTACAGTACAGCATCTCCCTGTGTTCTACTGTGTTTCAATCTCTCAGGATAATTACTTCATACTTAACAATCTCTCAATGAAGTAACATGGGTGAGTTCTGAGCTGCAGCCAGACCTAGCTTCCTCTGGCCAAACCGCTTTCCAGTGGGTTAATTCATACAGAATGTTCCCGGGGTGTCCGTAAGCTTCCTTCACCTCTCTGGAGAAGAAAGTAGATGAACTAGAATACCCTGTGTTGCTAACACTAGCTTGAAGTTTGAGTTACCATTCAGTGAGTCTGCAGGCTTCTCTTGTCCTGTTATTTGTCATTAGCAGAGGTTCTTCTCATCAAATCACTGTGTTGGCAGAGCGATGCTGCCAGTGCTGTCAAATCCAGCTGCTCCTCACACAGGGGCTCCAAACAGCCACCCAGCTGCACCCGCTGGCCCTGCTTCCTCATCAGCAGCAGGTCAGGGCAGCAAGACCCTGAAAACCTCAGGCAGACAACAACAGGGGCTATGTGTGCCTCTCAGTACCACTGGTGTACCTCTAGGAAGAGGCTTCACAGGCTGATACAACAACGCTAATTGTAAGGCTTCTTTTTTCACTTCTGAGGTTTGAATGACTCCATGCAGCTATCTTCATAGTAGAGAAGCAAATCCAGCGGCCTTCTCAGCTGAAATTTCAGTTAAATACATTGACTGCTAGGAGAGAATAGCAAATGTCCCCAGATGGAGAAAATTTTGACTTTATGTTGAGAAACTCAAAACCAGAAGAAATAAAACAAGATGATGGGCAGAAAGAGGAAAAATTTAAAAATAGCCCAACTCAGTAAACAAATGCCCAAATCGATTTTTTTGTTTTTATTTTTATGATGAAAAATATTTTTGCTCCTTCCCATGAAAAGCATACAATTGCTGTGAAAATATTGCATGGAAATTTCATACTAAATTTTTATCATCTTTCTTTTTTTGCCAGACAGTTTCAAAGAAGTTCTACTACAGGTTGAATAATAGTTATACACACCTCCAAGCTGCCACTGGAAAGGTATTTGCATTCATTGTGTGAAAAGCCCTGATGCAGACCCCTCAGAACCTATACAAGATAACAAACCCATCTCTGCACCTGTGTTACCTTGAGCTTCGACTATGAAACACAGTGCATCCAAGATTCTGCTGCTATTATCCTCTCTCTCATCCTTATGTTCAAAACTCCTCCAAAACCATTCTTCACCAGTTCTCTTTCCCCTCTGCAGTCCATTTGATACATTTTGCCCTCACCTTGACGACCCATCTTACACCCACTTGTCTGCACCTGCGTCTTCAATCATTTTTCTAGGACCAGCTTTGCTGAAGCCTCCTCTCGAGTAGTCAGTCTCTAGCATAAGCGCTCCTGTTTCAAGGCCACTGAAATTTGATCTTACTCTCCTCGTGTTAACTCCTCCCTTGACCTAAACCCCAAGACTCCTCCCCTGCAGACCTGATAGAACCCTATGACGCTGCCGCTGCAGCTCTCTCTCCGTCTCTCTCTTCATCTTCCTCTCCCTCCCCGGTCCTGGGAGAAATAAATATGGATTTTCGTGCTTAACAAAACAGAGACTTGTCTCGTCTGTGTCCCTGCCGGCAGCTGTGCCTCCCTGGACACGATGAACGCTGTTGCCGCACGATGCAACACTCTAGCCTCTTCCAAAAGGCTCCTGTGACCAAAGACGATTTCCTGATCCCTTCTGCAAAGCTGTTTTTGCCATTCTACCAGTCTCTCCTTCAATGAGGTTTGTCTTTCCAAGGTCTCCTCTCAGACACCTGCGAGCATTTCTCTGCTCCTCCAAACACACTGACATAACTGAATAGAAAACTACAAAGGCACGCATGAAATGTGGCCTCTCATTCTTCTTACTGTCAGTCCTCTGGCATCCTTCAGAAGAACAGGCTCCAAACTCCTTGCAAAAACTGCCATGGCCTTTTTCTATCTTTAAAAGTTCCTATCAGCTTTACCATGATAAGAAACAAACAAAGAAAGAAAAAAAAATTAAAAAAAAAAAAGCAGTACTTCACCTAGGACAAAAATTAAACCCCCCCTTTGTATTGCAGCAGCCGCTGTTAAACATTGAACAGCAAAGCTGCAACTCAGCAGGGAAGAATGACAGGGGAAAAACCTGTAGCTGGTTATAACTACTTTGGTAGGAATTTATGGAGGTAAAATATTTTAGCTTTCTAACTGTCAAATTTAATCAAATTTCAAGGGTTTTACTTGCTGGGCCACCACAGGCTGCTCCCCTTGCTCCCTGATAATAGCTGTGAGTGTTGTCAAAAACTAACAAACTGAGCTAATCTGCAAACAAAACACACGACATTTTTTAATAAGTTGCAAGAAATTGTGCACTTCTCAAAAATCCCGCTGCTTCCCTCTGTGTACTGCCTGCTGCCATCCCAGCCTTGGAGCACAGCCCTTCACTCGGGCAGGCCCTTCTCCCTACCAAAGCAGGACGGTGAGGACCCCAGCTGGAAGTGCATCTGCTATTCAGTCTCCTTCACCCCGTTCCAGGAAACCTAGAGGATTTTTCCTCTCTGACATTGGCCTTAAAAGACATGAAGGTTGCATCCAAGGGTGCCAAGTCCTTTCCTACGCTGCAAATGAATGATTACGAAGCTATTGTACTAGAAGGGGAAGGGGGGAAAGCGCATTGCTGGCACCTCTCTTGTTTGATTTCATTTCCCCCCTCCCACCCTTTCCTTTGGAGCGACGCGAAGCGGTAAGAGCAGGGAGCGATTTCGCTCAAATTAGGTTTACAAATAGCCCGGCGAACAGGGAAATGAGATGCATATGCTGCATGTTAAAGCGTCACCGCCGCGCAGCCCGGTGCGATGGGCATCGGGAGCGCAGCCGGGCCGCGGGATCCGCTGCCAAGCGCTGGGCGCTGCTGCCCCCCGACGGCC